>CM031242.1:626531352-627131352 GCA_018340775.1 Taxus wallichiana var. yunnanensis
TCAATGGGTAGAATGAAGGAAACCGAAAGGAGGCATTGGAGTTTTTTTTGACAAGAAGGTAAATACATGGATGCATTTTCCATAGCTTATGTTTCATGGGTTTGGCCTAAAAATATTTACTGATATTATAGACCAAAATGTTTGGGTCAATATCGAGCATATCGAGCAAGACCAAGTAAAATCATTGATATGATCCTAAAGGAAAGAAGTAAAAGCTTCCTACTCATCAACATCTAAGTATTGGCCTATTTTTAGAATGTGCAGTCATCATTACGAGTGTGAATATTGAATTCAATGGTTGATTCATTCAACATGGTTTGTGTCTCGAGAAGGTAACGATTGGTGAATATAAAAATCTTACACACCAAGGTAGGCAAGAATAGACTCATCCTCCTGACATTAAGTGATGTTACTAGAAGATGTATCATCATCGATCATGTTAGGATAGAAGAAGGGAAGGGAAGAGGGAGCCTTGCTATCTTGTTGATAAGTTATAGGTCCTAGGGAAATGGTGTTCATGAAAAAAAAACTTAGGAGAAATGGATTTTGGATCTATAGACTCTGTAAGTGAAGGTGGTGAAGTTGGTGAATGGGATGAAGAAGGTTTATCATCCTCAATGACTTCAAATTAGGCATTCTTAGGTAAGGGTTTAGAAAATTCAATACCACTGCAGTCTTTATGTTTACGAGTGGTGCATGGGATGATCGTATGGTGGCCTTGTTCATAGAAACCAAATTCAAATCCCTTCCAAGCACAATGATGGAGTAATGTGTAGGTGAATTGGTGGTTGGTGAGAGATTAAAGGTCAAAGGAAAATGGTCAAGATTGGTAAGGTGGCTCGGAAAGTAGGTAGAAGCATCAAGTCCCCCCGTGCGTTAAGTTGGTGTTAAGGTGGGGAGGATGATAAATGAATACCTCACCTATGCGGTGATCATAATAGGGGTGTTTGTGAAGTTTACCATACTCTCTAGGAGTAAGGAATGTGTTAATGTTATAAAGGTGGTACTGATGGGTGTCATTATTCCCTTCATTTAATCAACTCATGATTGAGGCTATATTCAAACTAGGGGTGTATCTAAAGCTATATGCAACAAGAATAATCTTAGTGAACTAGTAATTAATTGTAGATATTTATTATTTTTATTTTCTTAGGTTTTATAGTTTCTTTAAGATTTCCCGTCCAAATTCTTATTAAAGCTAAACTATAAGAAAATTGCTGAAATAAACACACATTGCTGAAAAAATAAATCTTTGCAAAAATGAACACATTGTGTTGGGCCCCAAAATATTAGCTAAGTACGAGAAGGTGCGTGGGCATGCAGGATCTATTTGAATAAGGGTGTGTGGGGTGAAGGCATGCGAGGAGGGGTTATAGTAGAGTTTTTAGAATACACATCATGCACATAAGGTAAAACGGGTTTTGGGACTTAGCCATATTCGGTGTTCTAGGTAGCACACGAGAAAAGCATGACCCATCTAACATGTGAAGTGGATAAGGTGCCACTTGACAACTATAGGATCAAAAAGGGAATATTCCATGCATGCGATGGAAGGTTACAAAATAACATCATTGTACAGAGTGGATAGATTGGATCAAAGGAGGCATGCTCAATTAGAGGACCACTTGGAAACTTAGCAACTGATCTCACACCTCGAAGGAATGGTGGTGAAGGAAGAAAAGCTATATATAGAGTGCGCAGATAGAAGAAAAGAATAAAGACAAATATACCTAGGATCATCTTGAGAGAGAAGAGGTGGTGGAAAAGAGGTGAAGCTCTACAAAAATATCATGGAGGATTATATGGGTTGGGATTAGAGAAAATATAGGAGTGATGACATATTCAGAGGGATGGGTTTATGTTTACCCTTGTATTGTGAAGTCCATAGTTTAGTTTTAATGCATGACCTTGCTCTACATTGTTATATGGGTCTGTTATGACCTCAAGGAATGTAATGTGGTTACTTGAATATATTAATAGAAGGTTCTATCCTAAACATATATATGTTCATGACCATAATTTTAATGTATTTAATTTGTATGAATTAATTATATATGTTTTTGTTATTTATATTTTATGGATGCAATGAGATAATAACTCGTCCTAGGTTTTCGAGAATGATGAACGGTTCTTTTCTATTTTTATGCACTTTAATATCAGTCATAAGATGAAGTATTCTCACAAGACTCACATAAAGGAAAGACTCAAAGTGCTTGCACATGCTTCGGTGAGTGCCAAGCACCCACTGGGTGATAGGCCAACGTGCATGGGATTAGACTAGTGTTCTAAGGGTATAAACATGACTACATCTTGGTTCCGTTCTAGGACCTATTTTCAAAGTTGTGAAAAATAGCATGCATCTTGGTCCTGTGATGTGTAATGATAGAATGATTGACCTAAAAAGTATTGAAACATGGTTCAAGAGCACGAAGGATGAATTTTCTCAAAGATTCAGCACTATAACTATGTTTGATGCATGTAGATGTGTAGAAGAGAACCTATACCATGAGTTGTATGAGACATTCTTACATTTGGTTTCTAGTAGAACTATATGAATGGTTTTCAACATATGTACCTGTTTGAGCTAGTACTATAGATCATGTGTATGGACCCAAGATGATTATCGAGGGATGTAGGAAGTAGATCAAACTTGGACACATGTTGCTGATCACTAGTGGAAAGGAGTGTTGACCATTATACTCTAGAATACACCATTTATATGTATTATTTCCCACAATTTGCTAAGTTTGAGTTTCTAAGGGAGCCCAAAGGAACATTTTTCCATGTTATTCCTTTGGCTATGAAGATCTTTATCACTACCCTAAGTTTATATGCATTTCCCATGGAAGAATAAGCTTCTCTAAGCACTAGGAGAGGAAGATAGGGTAGAGGAAGATGGCATACATTGTGGCTGAAAAGGAAAGGGAGGAGAGACAACTCAAGTATAGTGAATCTCATGAAAGGGATATAACTAGACAATGTGAGGTTGCAAGTGTGATGGATCTATGGAGGTAGATGTTTTAGGAAGGAGTTGAGGTTCATGTAGAGGATGTGGATAGTCTGTGCTACCCCATATTGGAAAGTAAGGGAGAGAAACCCCTTCATCTTCTGATGAGAATTTGTTGCATGGAGAAAGGAGAGTCATTGATGTGCATCTGAACCCACATGACAACCAACCCATGGTGTTTGGTTTTCCAAATCAAGGTAGAAGTATTATTAACCGAGTTGGTATCGGTGGGAGTAACCAATCTGTTCCCAAGAGATATAATTTCTCATTCGAACATCACTATTTGTGCAAACCTTTCCGGTATTTGGAGGAATTTTTGGACAAGGTGTAAGTATGCAAGGTTTTGGTATCATGTCTAGAAGTGGTGCAGGACACACAATTGGCGGTGGGACAATATCACAAACCATCGACACATAGTTTAGTGGGATGTTGGAAACACTAGGCGTGACCACTTCTCGGACATTTTCCATTACAAGAGATAGATTTGGTGGTATAGGCACTAGAGGACTTGGTTGACCTAGTGGATATGGAGAATCTGGTTGGTCGGGAGAAATGGGACCTAGTGGATCGAGTGGATTTGGTGGAGGGGGAAAACCGAGGAAACCAAGGCTCGGATCAAGACAAGGGCCTCAACAACCTCTACAAGTAATTTTGGATATGTCATTAAACTTACGGACTATAGGGGTATTGAAGATGTTACGAGCATGTGAACAAGTTCGAATTACTATGGCACACGAAGGGATCATTACCCGGAGCGGAAGGAAATTCAATTTGTAACAACATTGTAAGGCGCACACATAGTTGGTATTGGAAATATGATGCTCATCAAATAGTGGTATACTCCACTACATCAAAGAATGCCTTCCTATAATAATTCCATTTCCTAGAATTTAAACAAAAGATCATCAACACTATGAAGGAGATCCAACAAGGAATGACAGAGAGTGTGTGGGATTATGACACATGTTTCAATAATATCTTGTCAAAAATATGCTATGACATTCATCCTTCTCAACACACGTAATGGTTTTTCGAGGGTTGATAACACCATTTAGAAGGGATCATCATCATACAAGACTTTCACGAGACCCATGTAGAGGCTTGGGAGCATTGATACTAGTGTTATTCCTTTTCTAGAGGCTCAAATTTCTACAATGTCCAAGCAATTGGAGAAGTTGTCTACAAAATCAGCACATGAGGTTCATAGTGGGCTTTGGTGTATAGACTATGAAGTGGAAGGGCATGCAAAGGATAGTTTCCCTCAAAATTCGGTATGCACTATGGTGGTAGACTGTGATATTTTCCATGGGGATCATGATGCAAGTAGGTTCCCTTTATTGCAGTGCATAATCCGCAAGAATGTGTCTTGCTATTACAAGATTTGTACCTCTATGACCCATGATACCAAGGATTACAGATTGATTGATCAGATCCATGATGCTATTGATCTTGGTGTATGCTAGACTAGTCTTGCAAGTAGGTCTAAGGACAATGATTTTCACTATGAAGGGCGTGTGGAAGAGGTGTTTGTGGAGGATTTTTGGTTGAAGTAACTACGTCGGAGGATGAAGTGAATTCCCATGAGGAACCTATTATAGTTGTGGATCTACAAAACATTGTAAGCGTAAGTTCCCTAATATGTTACAATGCTCGTGGTGTGGGAATAAACATAAGTACAAAGAGTTTCCAGAGCTTTATGAGCATATGAACCAATAGCATCGGAAGGAAAAAGGCACTAGGATGGTAAGTATCAAGAATACCAATTCACAGTGGATGCCAAGAGTGGCATGTGAGTAAGGACTATAACTTGTATTGGTGATGATGTGAGAAGAGGCCATGCAAACCAAGGAAATGACAAGACAAAGGAAACTAGTTTCAAGAGAGGACGTAGTACATGGAAAGTATCCAAACCCTACTCACCAGAAGGAGGTGTATCAAGAGACTATGGATGTTATTCGAAGTTTATAAGGAGAGATCCATTTTCTAAAGGATAAATCAAAGAATTTGGAGAAAAGGAAGAATGTCGAGGCTCCAAAGGATGAACTGGATGAATTCAAGGAAGAATGTAGGATGTTAAGGCAAGAGTAGATTATTCCTTGCTAGAAGAATGGATGAGGGAGAAGGTACCACGCGCCAAGGAGAGTGTGAGAGATAAATTTTCATGAAAACCTTCCTCCTCACATGCTTGACTATGATAAGATAATTACATTGAATGTAGTTGTTGATGGATTGCATCTAACTAATATCCTCATCGACACAAGAGTGAAAGTTAATGTTCTTACCTTGGATACCTAGCATCAAATGGGAAGACCCACATTACAACCATCTTCGAATGCATTGTCTATGTAAAATAAGACAAAGGCAATGCCCATTGGAGTCTTGAAGGTTGTAGTTATCACCATTCAAGGGGCCAAGTTCATTGGAGATTTTGAAGTCTTGGGACTCATTGAGGAAGACAATTTTCTAGCACTACTTGGGTGCCCATGGTGCTATAAGAATAATTCCAACCTATGGTTTAACAAGGGCTATATCAGCTTTGAAAACAAGGAAGAAAGGTTAATTATCCCTTTAACAGATGGGAAATCAATGCCCTATACTAAGCTCACAGAGAGAGGAAGTACTCGAAAGGATCTATGTGTGATCTATTAGAGATCCAGAGATGATTCATCCCACGGAGGGAGTTATCCAATTTGAAGATGCTCGGTCCTTGAGTGATACCACTAGCATGGCATGTGACAATTGGGCACATGCGAATTATGAATTGATTGGGTGACAATTGAGAGGATTTGTAATAAGGGTAAAAAAGGCATGCCCAATCAAGTGCCTGGGAGGAAAGAAGTTTCCAAGTTACTCTAGAGGAGCATACTCTGAATTTTTCTTATGAGAAATTGAGGCTCAATGGAAAAATGAGGACGAGAGAAGGGTAATTCTCAGGTATAACCTGCTCGAAACTATAATGTGCCGATGGGCTACACATCGGGAGATCCTTCTAGAATGGCGTAAAGTAAGAATCACATTTTTTGTAAGGTTCTCTAGGAGCAACACACCCACTGTCATACAAGACTACTATGGTAAAGAGACCACCCCATTTCATGTCTAATCATGTGAGGAGGCCTGGATGGGAAGAAAAGAAGCATTACCACCTTCATTATAGGTGCATAAGTTGTATTCCACCCGAGTGCATGCGCATGGTATATTCATTTGGAGATGCGTCACAAACGAGTAATTGGGCGGGAGTTAGTGGTTTATCTCATTCAAGATTTATAGTATATGAGTACCAAGCCATTTGTGGATAAGGTGTTGCAAAGTAATCAAGTGCCTTATAATGGAAGATAGTGCTATGAAAAATATAGGCTACTTTGAAATTACTAGGTGAGCCTTATTTTGAGACGCACCTCAATGAAGAAGAATAAGAGGAATTACACGACTTGAGTGCGCATGCATGGAAAAGGAAAAAGGAAAAATGGTCTATGTAGTGGACGGTGAAGAGATGGAAACTTTGGATGTTAACCATTCGAAGGTACACATGAAGTCATACATAGCGCTAATGAGAGAGCATGCACCTACTAAGAGCCCTTGAAAAGAAAAATGTTAATATTGGGATAAAGGCATAACCTAAGGAAGATATCATCGTGGACTATTGGTTAGAAAATTAAGTTTCAAAGGTCATTGATCATTCGCACAAGTTCCAAGATTTTTTCCCTTGCGAGGTACCATGAACTCAAAGGCATCCACCATTCCTTAGGGGAGATGAAGATCAATTTGAAGGAAGGTGCATGCCCGATTTAGAAGAGGCCTTATCGGATGAATCCAAATTTGTACGTATGGGTCAAGGAGGAAATAGATAAGATAATAACATCTGGTATCATTGAGGTAGTGGAAGAATTAGAATGGATAAGCCCAATGGTCATCAATATCAAGAAATATGGGAGGATAAGGATCTATGTTGACTATAGGGATCTGAATGCAATATGTTTGATTGATCCTTTTCCAACCCCATTCACTAAAGAAATTTTGGAGGGAGTAGCTAGGTGCGAGACCTAATCTTTCACGGATGGGTTCTCGGGGTGTCACTAGGTTAGGATCGCAAAGGAAGACAAGAAAAAGATAAATTTCATCATAGAATTGGGAAGCTTTTCCTACACGGTTATGCCTTTTGGATTAAATAATGTGCCATGTTGTGTTCTCGCACATCATGGTATAAGTATTTTAGGACTTCATCCGTAAGTCTCTTCAAGTTTACCTAGATTCTTGGACTATTTATGGATTAGTAAAATACCATTATAAAAATTTGAGGCTGATGTTTGAGAGATGTTGGCAATTAAGGATATCCCTCAACATTAAGAAATGTGTCTTTGTTACTCCATTTGGAACCTTGTTAGGACATATTATATGTAAATAAATATTACTAGTGGATCTCGCCAAAGTTTCGAGTTATTGTGGGATTAGGGAGCCTACTAGTCAAAGCACGATATAAGGATTCCTTGGGCATGCGGGATACTACAGGAAATTCATCAAGGGGTATGTCAAGATTTCCACACCCATGGAGGAATTTCTAAAACACAAGAGTGCCTTTCATTGGGGAGAGGCACAACAGAGGGAATTTGAAACTTTAAAGGATAGGCTTATCATGATGCCCATACTATGTTTTCCTTCTTGGGATAAGCCTTTCCATGTGCATGTTGATGCCTTAGGAAAACTATGGGAGTAGTACTAGCACAACCTAGTGAAGGGATTGTTGATCATCCCTTGTGTTTTTCTAGTAGAAAGTTGACACCAATAGCAGAATTACACTACCACCGAGTGCAAGGAATTTTTAATGATCTATGCGCTATATAAGTTTAGCAAGATTCATTGGCAACACCATTTATATTCTACATGGACCACATGGAAATGAAATTCTTAGTCAACAAGCTCATTTTACAAGGGTGCATATGTCATTGGGTCCTATTATTCCAAGATATTGAGTTCACACTGGTTGTAAAACTAGGGAAGAGCAATTAAAGACCTAACCACTTAATCAAGGATTAACTCAAGGGAGGATGCGTAAAGCATTGAGGATATAATTCCATATGTGCAACTATTTAGGTTGTGATTTGTGCCACTGAAACTTTGAGGATATCGCGTTATTCTTGAAAATGGGTGTGGCAACCTGGAAGGGATAAAGAATCAAGAAAAAGCACTTAGCAATATGCATTGCACCCTACATGTTCATTAGTGGAGATATGTATAAGCTAGGTTGTGATGAGTTTTTATACCAATGCATATTAGAACATGAGCGCATGGCAATTATGAAGGAAGTGTATGGTGGAATTACAGGATGATACTATGTAGGAAATACTACCACGTGGAAGATTTAACTAGTAGGGCTTTGTTGGGAAATCATCTACCAAGATTGTATTGAGTTTTACAAGGCCTGTGACCATTTATAGTGCCTTGGAAAACCTGGGAAGAGGGATGAAATTCCCTTGGGACCAATAACTAGTGCTAAACCATTTGAAAAATGGGCAATCGACTTTTTACGACCAATTTCACCACCGTTTGAAGGACTGGTTCATGGTTTATCATTACTTACATTAATTACTTGACACATTGGGTAGAGACAACGCCTATGAAGGATTACACCACAACAACAGCTACTAGATTTTTATGGGAGAACATAATCAGTAGGTATGGTTTTCCTTTAAGATTAACTAGTGATGGGGGTACACACGTTCTCAATAAAACAATCGGGATTCACATTAGCGAGAATTTATGGTGGCCCATCACAATGCTACCCCTATCACACACAGAAAATGGAACTGTTGATGCATAATCATAGCACTTTGAATGCTGCAACTTGATGGGTTAAAACTATCAAAGTGATTGGCTAACATGGAGATTTTCCCAAAGTGTGGGACTTTGCGATTGGGAAATATCTCTAGATGAAGGTCGGTTCCTATTCCTCTATTCATATGCACACATTCATATTAAAGAGGATATATCCCAAAACCTACTCTAACTTGCCAAGGAGACAAGGTTAAGAAGATTCAAGAAAATAAACCTAAAATAACAAAGGTGATGCACCAAAGGAATGTTGAACACCTGCTTTGCCATTAAACACAAACCATTAAAAATTAATACAACCACCATGCACAGATAACCAAGATTGCAATGAAATATCAGGAGGATGCAATGAACATAAGAGAGGGTTGAAAATCACCCACAGACTTGTATTATTACTCCACATATTTGATACAATACATTACAATGGTAAAGAGGCACAAACTTGCATTACAACTTGAATGGGAGGTTTGAACTCCACAAATCCACTTACAGACAAGAGAAGAAGGGAGGGTGAAAATATAAATTGTCCAAGCTTTAGAAAAATGCCCCTCTTTACAATATATAGGAAGAATGAGAGAAAAGGGAGAGAAGGATTTGAAATCTTGTTCCAACTACCCAAGAAATGCATTGAATTCTCCTACAACAGTGATGGGTGCCATGAAAAACCCATACCTCCATGTGCTCTTTCTTGTTGGGAAAGAAAGGAAACCCATACCTCATTACTATGGTAGGTGAGAAACCTTGAACACCTTAAAAATGATGAACTACTATCTTTCATTTTGAAGAACTTAGTCCTACTCAAATTAATTCCTTTCTTGTGTAAATATGAGCTCCCAGTCAAAAGTTATGGCCATCCTAAGGTTGGCATAACATTCTACAAAAATGGTGAACTGCTGACTCTGTCTTCTTTGGAGTCCAAAATGCATGCAACCTCCAAAACCCTAAAATTTGGACTTTCAGACATTTTGTTTTCGGAATTCGGGTTATTGTTTATCCTTTAATTTTTCTTGAGAGTTCGACATTCTGAAACCTGAAAGTCTGAAAGTCTAAAAGTTCACACTTTTAGGTTTATGAGTTTTAGACATTGAGTAGTATGTTTTGTGTTTTGGGGTCCCTAACTTCCTAAACTCCGAACCCCAAAACTCTGAAATTTTGAAGTCTCGAAATTTCGAGACTTACGGATATCGTAGTTTTGGACATTTCCTTGTCCTTTTTATTTTCCTCGCCAAGACTTCTGAAAATTAGAAGTCCGTTACCCCGAAATTCTAAAATTTTGGACCTTCGAGCTTCAATATTTTAGACTTTGTAGATCCTTTTTTTCTTGAGTGCCTTAAGAGTTCAAACTCCAAAACCCGTAAGTCCAAAATTAGGACTTTCAAATTTTTGGGTTTTAGACATTTTGTTTCAATTTGCCAACTTTGTGCCTTGAGATGTCTGAAACCCCCGAAAGTCCAAAGTTTCAAACTTTCGGAATTTGGGATTTTGGAATTTTTCTCTATTTTTATTTTTGTATTTCAAGATTTTTGCTCACTTTGGCATTCCTTTTTCCATTCATTTTTTTACCTTGAATTTCCATTATCAATCACGTTTACAACTTGACTATAAAATATCGAAATGTAAGCTTCATGGCTGAATGACTCCTCCATTTTCTCCTATGCAAGGTTGTGTTTGATTGATTTTGTCTGAGGGGAAAAATTGGATAGCAAGAACCACCGAGGAATTGAAGAAAATACTAAGTCACACATTGACTAATATCTATGACGTTGGAAGACAAGATTGGGATGACAAGGTATCAGTCATTCTATGGGCATACAGGACAACCTACAAGAGGTTGAACAAGGCCACACCATTTCAATTGGTGTCCGCATGAACGTTGTTTAGCCGCTTAAATTCATGTTACCATTGCTACGTATAGTGCGTGCAGGAGGGTTGGATGATGAACAAGCACTTTGGAAGAGAGGATTGATAAGTTGATGCATTTAGATGAAAGGAGATCACTTGCTAGATGGAGTTAGAATATGGAAAAAGAAAGATAAAAGGCATGTCTTGATTGTCCTATCAAGAACAAGCAATTTGAGGTTGGGAAGATGGTGTTATTGTATGATTCCAAGTATATCGCACCATCTGGAAGTTGAAATTCCATTGCTTGAGACCCTAAAACATCTCTTCCATCCTCAATTCACACGCTTACTAGCTACAAGTGATAGATGGGATGAGATTACTAGGTCACTTCAATGGGAGTAGGCTAAAGCCCTACTATAAATAAGTCTTCTTGGTGTTTGTAAATAAGGCAGTATTGCTAGTTAGCTTAGAATTTCCCTTTATGATTTTCTTTTCTTGTGTTTCCCTTTCTCGTTACTTGTTCCTTTATTTTTGTTTCATTTTGCACCTTGTGCCTTTGGTAACCACATTATTTTCCAAATTTTTGTATGTGTAGAGGACCACACATATATTTTAGTGTGGGATGGAGTAATGCAAAGAAAAGTATAGGCCTACAATACAAGTTGAGTGGCCTAGTAGAAGGAAGTGTGTAAGGTTGAGAAAGCGCGTGAGGAAACGGTGGATAATGAATTATGGTTTCAAGAAGGCTATAAGAAAGACCACGTATGAAGGATGAAAAGTGTAGGAATAACATAAGGTAGGTGAGAGCAAATATCGGGTAAAGGATAGAAGAAATACCATTGGTGTTATAGACGTGCGCATAAGATTCTTGATTAGATTGGATTTTCACGTTCGAAAGGTTGTAAAGTATTTTTCACACAGATTGGGTGCGTAGGTAAGGTTTCTTAAGGTTAGATTAGTGGAAAATTCCTCATTTAATGTTAAGTATGTCGGTAGGTGGTAAATCATTTATTGCTTTGAAGGGGAGAAAAAACTATAAATATGAGGTCGGGAAAGTCATTATTCTACCTTGCTATTACAAAGTTGAAGCACTCTTGTGAACTACGGCTAGAGAGATTTGTGCAAAGGAAGAAGAATCGATAAATCTAAGAGTGTGAGTAGATTGGATCTGTAGACCAGGAGGGAGTACACAGGCATGAGGAAAGGTTGGTCAAAGTGTGTCGTCTTTTGGAAGGTTTTCCTAGTTAGATTTTAGCAAATAGGGCACAAAGATAAAAGGATTTATTCTAGGAGTTGAGCTTCGGAGTTGATTTTGGAGTAAAGAAGAGTAGTAGAATAAAGTAATAAATTCTTAGTTTATCCTGATAGAAAGCATGGCATCTAAGAAGGTGACCCTTTCACCAAAGAAATAGAAGGGCTACAACAAGGGTGTATTTGTGCATAAGGCCTAAGTTAAAGAAAGGTTCCTATCTAGAGAGTGATGTGTTCATTCCTAAAGATCCCATAGGGAGAAATAAGACCACACCAAAGAAGATAGAAAGAGAAGAGGGTTAGGAGAAGAAGGCACAAAGTGTGCACACAACACAATCTATGGGTTTTTCGAATAAGTCTCAAAGCCTAGCAACTACGCACGTAGGAAGAACTCTCATGTCAAGGAAAAAACCCAAGAAGAAGAAATGCCAGAGTAGGAAGATCCCCTCACACATGAGGATTCACCAAGGAAGACATCGCCTAGTGAAGAAAAAGAAAAGGAAGAATCTCTTGTACTAGAATCCCTAGTAAGGAAGAAGAAGAAGGTGACAGAAGAGGAAAACGTAGAGGAGTTGGAAATTTTAGGTGCCTATAGTGGTGATAAGGATGATGACGAGCCTAAACGAGGTGAGGACCATCCATTGTATGATGTACATAACTCGAAGATGATGAAGGTGAAGATGAGCATAATAATTAATATGAGGAGAATAATGATGAGGAAGAAGTAGAGGATCAAGGAAAGGGGGTGAGTGAATATGTGAGCATCAAAAACTAAGGAACACCAAGCCTCATCAAGAAACAAGTGGAGAAATCCATGGAGAGAAAATTGGTAGGTATCATGAAGGAGTTGGTGGAATAGGAGTTGGAGAGGAGTGCAGACAAAATTATGAAGGAGATGGAAGAATAAAGTGTTGGGAAGGAGTATGGAAGCATGGGTGGGGATCCCAAATTGGCAGTAAGCTTCCCAAAAGCTACACAAACAGGTGGAAAGGCATAGTGGTGGCACAAGAACATGGAATGGGATACATTAATGATCCTATCAAGGTGCTATGCACACACTTCTAAAGCACCGTACCAATAGAGAAACTCCTAGCTATGTCATCATTTGATGAAGAAGGTGCATATCCTGAATGAGGAAGATGTTATCTTGGGCATTTGAGTCTCACGTAGATGAACTTGAGTTCGAAGTAAGCTAGAGAGTGCTAATGAAGGTGCTAGAAATAAAAGGAATAAATCCCTTGGTGAATGATCGCAGCTATCGATGAACAGTGCCTGTAATGTGCTTAACAAGGTTTCAGTCAAAGTTGAGGCCAGATTGTTTGAGAGAAATGATAGAGTGAGATTCTGGAGGAGGAATTGGAGAAGAAAAATAAGGAGCTCATGGAAAAGAGCAAGGACCTAAAGTAAGAGGAGATTATCAGTGCTCAGTTGAGGCGTGAGCTGAAAGAAGAAAAAGAAAAGGTGCATGAAGTCTCCAAGAAGGTGGAGATGATTATGGATGCCATTTTCTTGAAGCACCCCAACTTAGTGCCACCCGAGAAGAAGTATGAATCAGCCTTGCAATGTCTGGAGGATTTGACTTGCATTCTCATGATGGAGAGGTGACCACTTGCTTTAGAGTCTATAAAAGAGGCATAGGCGCACCAAGAGAAAGAGGAAAAGATGAAGGTTGTCAAGATTGTGGCTCGATACACTAAACTTATTATAGAAGGTTGTCAAGATGGTGACACAAGTCGTTGAAGCTACTTATGATAACTGCACTGATAGGGATAGAGTGGCAAGCATCTTGGTTGCCACCCATGAAATGGAACTCAAGGAGTTCCAAGTAAAAATAAGGGGAATAGAGTGGAAAGAGATAAGATCCTAGCCGAGGTGGAGAAGAAGTCAAAAGCAATCAAGAATCAGAGGATTGATCAAAATTTGGCTAAAGGAATTATACCCCGCATCACCCGTAGGATGGATGCACTTGAGGACTTGGGAAATCAGTTGGAAATTATTGTTGAGACCATGAGCGCCAAAGGGGAGGAGATGAGTTTTGAGGAGGTGAGCACCTAGTGGTTTACCTCTATTAGTAAGCTAAGAACAAGGTCGACACACAGGGAGAAGTTAGAGGAAAAATAGGGAAGGATTTCCTCTCCTCCTCCAATAATAAACAAGTCTCCCATTCTTTCTCCCAATTCTTCATTCCTTAATCATTCTTTCCAACCATTTTAATATCCCTCCATTCTTTATTTTATTGAATATTTTTCCCAAGGATGGATAACATGTGTAGTGTGGGGTGATGTTGGGCCCCAAAATATTGGCTAAGTACGAGAAGGTGCATGGGTGTGCAGGACCTATTTGAAGAAGGGTGTTTGGGGTGAAGGTGCGTAGGGAAGGGATATAGCAGGGTTTTGCATAACACATGGAGCACATGCAAGGCAAGATAGGTTTTTGGACTTAGCCATATTTGGCATTCTAGGTAATACATGAGAAAAGCATGACCCTTCTAGCATACAAAGTGGATAAGGAGGTAGTCTAACGGTTGTAGGATCAAAAGGGAATATTCCATGCATGCGATGGAAGGTTCTAAAATAACATCATTGTATAGAGTGGAGAGCTCAGATCAAAGGAGGCATGCTCCATTAGAGGACCACTTGGACACTTGGAAGCCAATATGTTACCTCAGAAGGCATGGCGGTGAAGGAAAAAAATCTATATATAGAGGTGCGCAAATAGAAGAAAGGAATAAAGACAAATATACCTAGGATCATCCTAAGAGAGAAGAGGTGGTGGAAAAGAGGTGAACCTATGAATAAATATCATGGAGGATTATATGGGTTGGGATTAGAGAAAATATAGGAGTGATGACATATTAAGAGGGATGGGTATGTGTTTACCCTTGTAATGTGAAGGCCATAGGTTAGTTTTGATGCATGACCTTGCCCCGGTTATTATACGGGTTTTTAATGACCTTAAGCAATGTATTGTGGTTACTGAACATATGAATAGAAGGTTTTGTCCTAAACATATATGTGTTCATGAGCATAATTTTAATGTGTTTCCTTTGTATGAATACATTCTCTATATTGTTTTTATTTCTCTTTTATGGATGTAATGAGATAATAACTCATCCTAGGTTCTCGAATGATGCACATTTATTTTCTATTATTTTGCACTTGGATACCAGTTATAAGATTATGCATTCTCACAAGACTCACATAAAGGAGAGACTCAGTACCCACGTGTGCCTCGGGTGAGTTCCCAATGACCTCTAGGTGATAGGCCGACACACATGGGATTAGATTGTTGTTCTAAGGGTATAAAAATGACTACACACTGCTAGAAATAGATATACGTTGCAGAATTACACACACTACTTGGAAATAAACACATGTTATAGAATTAAACAAATTGTTATAAATAAATGTACTTTTCAAAATGAAACATGTTGCTTGAAATAAACACACTTTAGAAATATTGCTTAAAATGATTTTGAGGAAATAGAAACATACATTAAAAAACGTGCAGGAATGATAAATAACATATATAACATATTTTAATTTAAGAATCAAAAGTACTTATAGAACTACTAATTAACAAATTTACACAAATTTCTTGAAGATATAAATACCAATAAAATAAAGGATCCTATTTCTTGGAGGAGTGGGCCCTTCCTCCACCTTGAATCAGGAGTTTAACAATTACAATACTTTCAAAATGAAATCACTATCTTATTTTTGAATTGTTCTATCTTACAAAACTTAACTGTGTATATGTCTGTATATCTATATCATCCTTTTTATCTATCTTCAAGTCTTTATATATATTTCATCATCTGAAGATGCATTTATAATAATGAGTGTTCAATAGTTGTCTATCCACCTATAGGTTCTAGTGAAAAAAATAATGCTCAAAGTAGATATGAAATTTAGAAACCTAGCTAGACATATAGTTGTTGGTCTTACATAAGTATTTATGGAGTGTGAAGAATTGTAAATTAGTTGATTTGTTACTGATTAAAGGGTGCATTAATTGCTCCGTCACCAGATTTTGACAGAATAAAAATATTCCCATTGATTTTGGAACTTTGGATAAGTTCCTCAACCAAAATGAAAACATTCTAGAACTAACTACAAAAGTTTCGGAGTTAAGTGCAGGAGTTCCAGAACTAAGTGCTAGTGCTCTGGAACTAAGTCTGAAGGTTCTAGAGCTAAGTGATAGAGTTCCAGAGATGAGTGACGGAGTTCCCGAACTAATTCTGAAGGTTCTGGAAGTAAGCCGCATTGAAGCCAATTTCCTCAAAAAGGTGTTGGTTGCTTCATACATTTCTTATCCGACCAAATGTGACTGCGTTTATTCAAAAATTGATTTTTCACACATTTTTTTAGGAATTACGCTTTTTTAGACGTTAGAACTAAATCAAACAAAAGATGGAAAATTACATCCTAACTTATACTAGATCAAACAAAATCCATGAAATGCAGTCAAACTTGATTAAAAGGAAAGTAAAAGGAGATCATTCATTGCACATTGATGAGGCATATTTTGGACTTATCATACTCCCCCAGTGAGTGAGGCGTTGAAAAAATCCTTCTAAGGGATCAATAGCTAATATGTGGGTAGCTGAAATGAATGAATTACTAGACAGTGGGGAAGAAGAAGCATTGGTTGGTTGAGAAGTAGATGGGTTGGTGGATGGGTCAGCTACAAAGGCTATGAAAGTAGTGGGAATAGAGGAGTTAGGCATGGAAGAGGTAGTGACAACATTGGTGGATGGGGCCATGGGTGAAGGAGAGGTGACAATGGTGGTAGATGCCTTAATTGGTACAAGGACATCATTAGGTTGATACAACATGTTACAGGTCTTGAATGGTGAAGGGTCAACTAGAATGGTATAGTTATGTCCTTCATGTTCAAATTTTAAACAATGGTGTAAGGTTAACAAAACACAACCCATATAAAATTATTTCTTATTTTAAATCCTTACTCTTCCAGGAGATAGTTGCGGGACTACTGGATTTGGCTGCAGAACTATTAGATTTGGCTATGGAACTGCTGGATTTAGCTGTAGAATTTCAAATATGATTCTACTATTTCTTCCTTGAATTTCTCTGCAACTACTCTCAATTTTCATTTATTCTACCTAAATGATAGTTCATTATTAATACGCCGCCACTTTTACTTATTTAGTCGGCATCACCTTCATGATTACTTCCTTTTAATCATAATGTGCAATAAATGACTCATTATACTGCCGACTTAAATCAAGTCTAATCACACATGCAGACTTTTAATTTAACCTTTAATAAGATCAAGACATAATTATTGTCCTTGCTGATATAATCCATCCGCCTTAATGACTCATCATTCCTAAAAAAGTGAAAAATAAAAACGGTTAGAAAAAACAACTGGAATTCCAAAGAAGTTCCTTCTATTTGAATTAACCACTTATTAAGGAGAACAACTGCCATTTCTAGTTTTCAATTGGCCTTTTGAGAGAATTTTTTTGGAGAAGAGAACGCCATTTACTAGTTTTCATTCCCTTCCCTTTTGTTTTTTTAATTTTTATTTTATTTTATTTTAGGAGGGAAGAGGATACCATTTTTTGGTTTTCATTCCCTTCCCTTTATTTTAGATCCTTACATCTGATTACTTGATCATTTTAGAAGAAATAGGTTCTTCAATATGATCAAATTCATTGTCTACTTCAATTTTATTCAAGAATTCATCCTTGATAGGAGGCTTCTTATAGAGTTTTAGCTTGTTTCCAGTGACCAAAAGTGTCCTTCTACTACCATCAATGGGAAGTAGTCGAATAGATCCATCGTCATATATCTTCTCAATCTAATAAGGTTTTAACCACCTGGTTCTCAACTTTCCTTTGAATTACTGGTACTTGGAATCAAACAAGAATTCCCAATCTCCTATCTTGAATTATCTATCCTTGATATGTGTATCATGCCACTACTTCCTTTATTCTTGGATTATCTCTATCTCATTGAAATGCTTCCAATCTCAAAGACATCCAACTCATTGAGTTATAGAATTATTTCCTTTTCTATTGTATCCAATTCAATACCCAATTTAGTTGTTGTCCTCAATGTTTATAGTTTGAATTAAATGGGTAATAAGGAGTTTTATGATAGACTAACTCATATGGTGAGAATCTTGTTGTACTCTTCCAAGTTGTGTTATAATCCTAGACAACCTCTTCACCCAATCTCTTCTACTTGATTCAATTGTTTTGGTGATAATGTTTCCAATTCCCTATTTGTCACTTATGCTTGTCCATTTAATTGTGGGTGATAAGGAGATGACTTCCTATGATTGATCTGATAGTACACTATGAAGTCCTAGATCATATTAGACATGAACTATGTACCTTGGTATGAAACTATACTTCTTGGTGCACCAAACTTCATCATAATTTTGTGCCAAAGGAAATCATAGTAACTACATCTTCATTAGTATTTGTTAAAGCATGCACCTCTTCCCACTTTGTTACATAATCAGTACATACAAGAATGTGCTCTTTTCCTTGTGAAGGAGGACTAAAAGGGCCAACAAAATCTAGCCCCCACCTTTCAAATGGTTCAATCACTACTTGAGGTTGCAGAGGCATTTCACTAGTGAAATTTGGTTGTCCCATCCTTTGTGAGGATCACATTGCTCAATGTATTTCTTCACATATTTATACAAATATGGCCAATAATATCTACTGCCAAGTATTTTGTGGGTTGTTCTTTTTATTGAAAAGTGTCCTCCACTTGGTTCATCATGACATGCCCTAAGTATGTCAAATATTTCATCTTCTCTCACACACCTACGTAAAACCGAATCAGGACCACATTTAAATTGTGCACAGATTTTGATTAATATTTTCATTTGTTTCTTAGTAAAAGGAGGAAACTTCCTTGTTGTAAGATAATTTTCCATATCAACAAACCATGGTGTATCATCTGAAATAGAAAATAATTGTTCATCTGGAAAGTTGTCCTTAACTAGATCTTTCTCCCCTATAGTGGCTAATCTTGAGAATAAATCAGCTAACACATTAGATTTTTCTACATTATCCACATTAGTAATATCAAATTCTTCTAAAATTAATAACCATCTAATTATCCTACCTCCAACCACTGGTTTTTCAATAATTATCTAATTGCTTTGAGTGATTTGTATGTACAAATATTGTGTGCCCCGTAATATAATGTCCGAACTTATTAATTGTATAAATCACAATGCAAGACATTATTTTTTAGTGGTGGTGTAATTTATTTCAATGGGAGTAAGATTATTAGTAAGGTAGTAAATAACATACATTTTCCCATCTTTATCTTTTTGTCCCACAATTGTACCAATTGAGTTATTCGAGGAATTTGTTTGGATGTGAAAAGGTTTCTCCAATTAGGTCCTCTTAATATTAGGTAAGTGATTAATTTTTGTTTAATATCTTCAAAAACATGTTGACACTTTACATTCCAATGATATTCACAATCCTTGGTTAGCAAACCAAACATGGGGAGACAATTTTACTAACATATTTGATAAAATGCCTATAGTATCTAGCATGTCCTAAAAATGACTTGATATCTGTGGGGGTTTGAGGAACAGGTACAAGTCTGAAATAATCCTAATTTTTATTGGTCAACTTGAATTCCTCTTTTTAAATTGTGGTGTCCCAGTACAATTCCCTCATCAACCATCAATAAACATTTCTCATGACTAAGAGACAAATGGTGTTGCTCACATCTTGTTAATATTTTTTCAAATTTTTCAATGCATCATCAAATGTTTCTCCATGCACAGTAAAATCATCCATGTATACCTCCACACAATCATTGGTTAGATCTACAAAAATTACTAGTACAACCCTTTGTAATGTTGTTGGAGCATTACATAGTCCAAATGGAAATATCCTGTTATCAAAGGTACCCCATGGACAAGTAAAGGTAGTTTTATCTTGACCCTCAACAACCACCCTGATTTGATTATATCCACTAAATCCATACAAGAAGGAAAAGTATTGTTTACCTAAAATTTTTCTAAAACATGATCTATGAATGGAAAGTGAAAATAATCTCTAAGTGTAGCTTTGTTCAATTCCCGATAATCAACGCAAATTCTCAATTTTCCATTATTTTTAGGAACAGTCACAAGAAGAGACACCTATTGACTATCTAAGATGGGGTAGATAAAGCCTACTTTCAATATCTTTTCAATTTCCTACTTGAATATGTCCCTGAAGTTTGGGTTGATCCTTCTCTTAGGTTTCCTAACCGGTTGAACATTTTCAGTATAAATGTGATGGATACAAATACTTGAATGGATTCCTTTCATGTTTGTATAGTCCCAAGAAAAATAATATAGTATGAACTTTTAAGACATCAAAAATTTAGCTTCTTGATCATTTTCCAATCAGTTAATGTTCAAAATTTTACCTGTTGAATCTCAATTTTTAGTTCCAGTGTGTTATGAACTAATTTGTTGAAAATATTCCATTAGGGTGTTTAGTGGATGTGAATGTGGTAGTAACATATGATATGCAACGATGTCTCTCAATTTCCCTTGAGAAAGAATATTGGATAAAGGATAGTAGGCAGAGTTATGATACTTATCTTATCATTGGTCAAACTCCTCATCACTATTGTTTTCCAAACATTCCTTATTGTTCCCTGATATCTTTGAGACTAAAGCTACTGATTCCATAGATATTTCTTCCCCTCCCAAAGATAAATCACATTCCTCTGGAGAAAAATTATTTACATCTACATGGAATTGTTGTGGTTCCGGAGATAAGTATGAATGTTCCAAAACTAAATCTGAAGGTTCCAGAACTAAGTCTGAAGGTTCTAGAACTAAGTCCGATTGTTCCAAAGACAATTGGTGATCATTCAATGGATGATTAATCATATTATCTACCTCCCGTACATGATCCTGCAATGTTATCATAGCCAAAAAAGATAGATTTTGTTTATTAGTATCATGATCATCAACCCACAACTATTATTGATTATCAATAAAAGGTCATGCAAAAGGATATAGGGAATTTTTATTAGAACTATTACCATTTGAGATAGTCGTATCACCCGATCCGGAAATAATTAAGTTAACAAATTTAGCTAACTATGGTCTTCCCAACATAATGGGATAACCAAGTGTTTTACCTTTTGGCCATAATATAAGGAATTCCATTGGATACTCCTATAACTCCACCATAACGCCACATCTTCAATGATCCCTTATAGTTTTTCTATCGACTGATCTACCATTTGCAATATGGTGCTAGTAGGTTTTATACCATCAATGATAATATTTTTAAAGTGTCTACTATCATCACATTTATAATCGCTCCCAAATAAACAAAAGCATTATGTATATGTTTATTTCCTATAGATATAGAGATAACAGGTTTCCAGGGATCCTCATATTTGGGAAGTAAGAGTTTTCTTGCTAATAAATAAAATTTTTTCCCATCTACCTTAAAAGTCCTAGGGTACCGCTTCTTCCTTATAGGTCATTTCAAACATAAAATTTTGATTAATTTTTTTAATTACGGAATGTCCTTGATTGCTTGAAAAAATGGTATTTCAATATTTAGTTTCCTTAATTCTGCACTAGTTCGATTCCTTGGTCTCAATAACTTCCTTAAATATTTCTAGAAATGAATTTTTGTAGAATTGTTATCCGGTTTTCGTTTTTATTTTCATCAACCTTAGGAATAACTTAACTAGGGTTTTAGTTTCATCTAATGTATCGAGAATTATAACGGTGGACTATTAATTACTTTTCCGATCTAGTTTGAATGTCCTTACAATCCATGTCATTAAGATCAACTAGTTTTTCTTTCTCTATTCCATGGACAGGGGTTGTTTGTTTGTTTTTTGGATTAGCCACTGGTTGTGATGATATTTGTGCTTGAACCATATTTTTAGTTTGTGAACCTTGTGCTAGAGAACCCATTATGGCTCGTTGGTTCTAGTTTGGATAGGTTTTCCCTTGAGCGTAATTATTAGGGTTCCACCTATGTTCGACCAAGCATAAGGGTTACCTTGAACAAACCATGGTTTTTGGTGTCCTTGAGAATACCAAGCTTTTCCTGGCCAATCCTAGGGATTCCATGTTGGTTGATGGGTCCAAGGTGGTTATCCCCATTTTTTTGGTACTGTTTGAGCCACTCATGGTATCATCCACAGATTAGGAACATATCTTGGTATGACATGCCCTTAGCTATGTTGTCTCTGGAAAAATTTCACTTCTTTTATAGTGGATGAAGTGTTGGTTTGTTTAAACTAGTTTATTATGAATGGAAGAAGAGAAAAAGAATCAACTTCATGTTCCCTAGATTCAAAAATAATACATATTTTTTTATCTAGAGGAAAATATCTTATTGCATGCTTCTTTTTGCATCTAGGACAATAAAAATCTAATGGTTCAGTATTAGCATTTTCTTTGGATTGTAATCCATCCATGGTGGAATTTAATTGAACTAGGATATCTTTATAAATTTTTCTATTTCATCCATAAGTTTTTTAATGCCTTGATTCATACCTTTCATAGTTTTTTCCTTTACTAGGTCCACCCCTTGTTCTTGAATAATTTCTACAAAGGTCTAGAATATCATTCATTCTCAATTGATTGAGGTTTCCACCTCCCAATAAATTAAGGGTTTCCATAGATTCATCACCCGGACCTTTAAGAAAAATGATTTTTCTTATCTCTTCTTGAAGTACAAATCCACACCTTTTACTTACAAAGAGGAATCTATCTAAATAATCTTCCATATTTTAATCCTCTTCCTATTCGATCCTAAAAATTTCTTTCTTCCTATTTCTCCCCTATATTAGTCTTGATATTTGTCCAAGAAGGTAGTTTCCATTTGCCCCTAAGTGGTAATAGAATTGGATGTTAATCCCATACACCACTCATTCTTTGCATCTTTCATAGTAGATGGGAACAACTTGAGTTTTTATTTTCTATTTTGTATTCATAGGTCGACACAATACTTTAAATTAAAAAAATTGGTCGAGTCCTCGAGATGATTAAATTGGTCGGTGTGCAGTGAAATATTCTTCATAGGTGTATCATCATCCACCAACTGATTTGGATAAGTAAAGGTCATATTAGGTTCTCTTTCAACTTTCCGTGCCATTTCTGCATTATCTTCTAGGTCTTTTTCCCAATCAATGTGGTATGTGATCCACTTTGGCGAAGGTGAGAAGTCAAGAGTAGGAGGTTGAATGCTCAATTGAGAATCAAAACTTGTTCTAAGTGGGTCTTGGGATATAATCCTTCTCCTAAAAGTTCCACTTCCTTCTGGTGATTGATCCAAAATTTCAAAGGGGGAAGTTCTCGCTTCTTGTCTAACAGGGGACAATGGTGCTTCTAATTCCTGCTCAACTTCCTTATTTGAACTAGAGGATGTTGATAATTCATGTTGAGATATTTTTGGGAGAAATCTACCCTTTGTGTCTCTTGGTCTACTCATAAATTTTTATGATAACGTAGGGAAGATTTTTCAATTACTATATGTATGATTGTTTTTCTTGTTGACACCTAATTAGACAATTCTAACTAGTGGATCCCCGAAACGGTGCCAAAAATGATGGGTGTCATTATTCCCTTCATTTAATCAACTCATGGTTGATGTCATATTCAAACCAGGTGTGTTTGAAGCTATATGCAACAAGAAGAATCTTAGTGAACTAGTAATTGATTGTAGATATTTATTATTTTTATTTTCTAGGGGTTTTAAAGTGTCTTTAAGATTTCCTAGCCAAAGCCTTATTAAAGATAAACTATAAGAAACTTGCTGAAATAAACACACATTTCTGAAATAAATAAATCTTTGCAAAACTGAACACACTGTTGGAAATAAATATATGTTGCAGAATTAAACACACTGCTTGGAAATAAACACACGTTGCATAATTAAACAATTTTTGGAAATAAATATACTTTACAAAATGAAACATGCTATTGGAAATAAAAATAGATTAGAAATGTTTCTTAAAATGCTTTTGAGGAAATAGAAACATACATTAAAACACATGCGGGAATGATAAGTAACTTATATAATGGATTATAATTTAATAATCAAAAGTACTTACAGAACTAATAATTAATAGATTTACACAAATTGCTTGAAGATATAAATACCAATACAATAAAGGATATTGTTTCTTGGAGGAGTGGGCCCTTACTCCACCTTGAATTAGGATTTGACAAAGTATGATACTCTCAAAATGAAATGGCTATCTTATTATTGAATTTTTTTTCTTACAAAACTTAACTATATATATGTTTGTATATCTATATCATCCCTTTTATCTATCTTTAGGTATTTATATATATTTCATCATCTAAATATGCATTTACAATCATGAGTGTTCAATAGATGTTTATCCACCTATAGGTTCTAGTGGAACAAAATAGTGGTCAAAGTAGATATGAAATTTAGAAACCTAGTGGAGATATAGTTTTTGGTCTTACATAAGTATTTCTCAAGTGTGAAGAATAGACAATTCGTTTATATGTTCCTAATTGGAGGGCCCATTAATTTCTCTATCACCGTATTTTGATAGAATAAAAATGTTCCCACTCCAAAGTTCTAGAATGAAAGGGAAAATTCTAGAACTAAGCTGTGAAATTTTCAAAGCTAAGTGTAGGAGTTTCGGAACTAAGTGTTGGAGTTCCAGAACTAAGTATGAAGGTTCCGAAGCTAAGTGATAGAGTTCTAGAGTTGAGTGATGGAGTTCTCGAACTAATTACGAAGGTTCTAGAAGTAGGTCGCATTAAAGCCAATTTCCTCAAAAAGGTGTTGGTTGCTTCATACTTTTCTTATTTGACCAAATGTGACCTATTTTATTCCAAAAACTAAATTTCCACACATTTTATTAGGAATTACAAAGTTTTTATACGTTAGAACTAAATCAAACAAAATATGGACAATTACATCCTAACTTATACTAGATAAAAAAAAAGACACGAAATGCAGTCAAAATTGATTAAAAGGAGAGTAAAATGAGATCATTCATTGCACATTGATGAGGCATATTTTGGCCTTATCATGCTTTCCCAGTGATACATTGCAAAAACCTTCTAAGGGATCGGTAGTTGATATGTCGATAGCGAAATGGATGAATTACTCGATAGTGGGGAAGAAGAAGCATTGGTTTATTGAGAAGTAGATGGGTGGGCATATAGGTTGGCTATAGAGGCTACAGAAGTAGTGGGAAAAGAGGAGTTAGGTGTGGAAGAGGTAGCGACAATATTAGTGGATGGGGCTATGGGTGAAGGAAAGGTGACAGGTGGTGGTAGATGCCTCAATTGGTATAAGGACATCATTATGTCAATACAACATGTTACAAATCTTGAATGGTGAAATGTTAGCTAGAATGGTATAATTATGTCCTTCATGTTCAAATTTTAATCAACGGTGTAAGGTTAAAGGAACACAACCCATAACATGGATCCAAGGTTGGTCAAGAAGCATGTTGAACTAGAATTCCCCTTCCTAGACATAGAATAATTCTTGAATGGTATGTGGGCCCATACAAATGTGGAGAATGATGGTGCGAAGGGTGCAAGTGATGGCATCATTGAATGAATGTAACATAATTGGGTTATTATGGAAGTAATTGGTAGGGATGCACATTTATTTGTATTCATAGGAGGAAAAATGTCGATAATAGCACCGCCATCGATAATAATGTGTCGAATGTGTATATTATAAATGTAGATGGAAATGAATAGGGTGGGATCAAGATCATATGATTGGAGAGGTATAATCTCATCGTCAGATAAAATGAGAGTGGCTACGTGATGAGTGGTTGTGGGTGCAGAGGAAGGGGATGAAGTGGTGAGAGAGGCCACATGGTGAGGAGTGATAATGGATGCCACAAGAATAGGGTCATTAGGTAAAACCTCAATGGATTGCAGAACCTCCATGAGGCTCTGTCGGTGAGACTCGAGAGGTTTGGAAAAGTTCGTGCAAAGACATTTTGAGATGAGATTGGCACAATTCTTTAATCATTGTATGATGGGTGACCCCATCAGAAATAGGGTATGTGGGTGCATGGATGGTGATTTTTGGTGTAGGTGCAGATGGGATATTGGGTAAAAGGGTGGCAGATAGGCTACTTATTTTCTCCTTTCCTTTATCTTTCTAGGCATGAGTGGAAATGTTAACCATATTAATATGGGGTAAAGGAGCAAGTGATTCGTGATAGGTGTAGTGACAAGATGGGAAAAAATATGGTGAGGGCATATACTATTTTTGTGAAAAGAAGGTATCGCATTGGAATTTTGGTGGAGGTTTGGATAGCTCTATTATGCAGACCATTATGTAGATAAAAGGGTGGTGGAGGTGGCAATGAAGGTTTTGAAAGGGTAAGGGACAAGGATGTGTGGTGATAGGTGAAGGTGGAATATGGTTCTCATCTAAAATATCATCATTGTCAAAGTTTTATTCTGGAGGACATAGTTGGAGAAACTAGTATTAAGAGCCTTATAGTTTTCCACATCATTCCCTAGAACACGATGGTAAGCACAAATTTTTGTATCATCAAACCCTTCCGGTTTAGGTTTGAGTGGGTCGTAAGGTCTAAGTGGTGGCAATGTGATGACAGAGGTTTCCAAAAGGTTAGCTAAAATGTTGGCGTAAGACCCTGCCAATGGATCATAATGTGAAGTAAGTATGGGTCTAGATGGAAGTGTGGGTGATTTTTGTGGGAGAGGTGCCACGAGAGGTAGAATTAGCGGTTGATTCAGGTTTGACTGCATGTTTTGTAGGTAGTATGGTTTTAGGTTTGGATTGTACCTTCTTGGGACTATATGTAGCATATGAACTAGCAGTTGAAAGTATTATAGGTTTAACTACCTATTTTTAGGGTAGTGGGTTTTGGACTATTTTTGCACCTTCCTTGGTAAAGGTGAAGAAGGAGTGTGTGATGTAGAAGGAAGGAAGATGATAGAAGGGCGGGGGTAGCCAATAAGATAATGGAGGTGTGGTGAAGGTTGTGGGAAGAGGAAAGGTGGAAGGTATTGGTTGAAGAGAAGGAAATATCATAGGTAATGATGAGGCTACTAGAAGTGGTGTGGGTATAGGCGGTAGAAAGGATACAAGTAATTGAAAAGGTGTACATTGTGTAGGATATTTGGATGTAATAGAGGCTCATGATGAGGAGGTGGGTTACTAGTATTTTAGTTTACCTAGGATTGGAGGTTGTTTGGCCAAGGTTGATGGGTGGGGACCAAGGATAGATGGAAGAGGTAAAGGTGATAGAGGGGTAGTAGGTGAAACCGGTATGTGACCTAAAAGGTTAGATCTTCTTCTTAGGTGGGGAATAGTCTTTGAATTGGCTTGTGATGATGTGGCTAAATCCATTTTGATAGGAGGATGGACTAGGATTGATGTTGGAATGACTCTCAATGTGGTAAGGGTTCGGATTTGGGGAAGGTATAAATGCAACTAAGGTTTTGGTATAGGAGAATTTTTGGTTGTTGGTAAAGGTTGAGGTGTGGGTGAGGGTGATGAAGAAGAGGTCACTAAAAATAGAATGGGCATTGTTGTTGGGCCCCTAAAATATTGACTAAGTCCAAAAAGATGCATGGGCATGCAAGACTGAAGTCAAGAAATGGGCACGCAAGTAGAAGGCACACAAGGAAAGGTTTTAGAAGGGTCTTAGTAGAACCCATGATGTGCGCCTACAAGAAAAGGTATTGGGACTTAGCCATATTTGGCGTATCAAGAAGGAAACAAGAAAAGCGTGACTTGACTATGCATGCGGAGTGGATAAGGTGTTAGCCTGGTGACAGGTTGGCCTAGGAAGGAATATGACATGCGATGGAAGCTCCTATAATACCATCATGAAAAGGAGTGAAGAGCTTAGGTATGTATGAGTATGTTCCCATGGAAGACAAAATTTAGAAACTTGGCACTAGATCTAAAGCCTCGAGAAAGGTGAGTTGGCAGTTCAAGCGGCCTATAAAAAAAAAAGTGCCTAGAGAAGAAAAGAGAGATAGAGAGATGAAGAGAGAGAGCAGAGCTTTGCAAAAATGATGTAGAGTAATTCTATTTGGGTTGGGTAGATAAAACATAGGAGATGGATGTATCAAGGGCTTGGATGTTTAAATTTTTGTTTTGAGAGTTAAAGGATAGGAATCTAGTTATGATGCATGACTTGGTCTGCCTTTCTGTGATGCTCTATAATGAATGTAATGAGGTTACCAGTTTATATGAATATGATTAGTAATGATTTTGGTGCATTTACATATCTTCATGGTTCTATGTTATGCATGTTTATGGAATGATTCTGAATCCTTGTGCATTTCCCTTTTTGTTTTGATTTAGTTCTTAATCTATTAAGTACTTTTCTGTCTGCGGAATGAATGCACTTGATCTAGAATCCATTTTGAGATCTATGATACTTCCTTTAATTTTGGATCATAGATGATGTTTTCCCACTCAACTCACATAAAAGAGAGGCTCAAAGCACCTTCACGTGCCTCGGTGAGTGCCTAGCACCCGTTGGGTGATAGGTCGGCGCATGGGGTTCCCTTGTTCTTGGTGATTATAAAAATGACTAAATCTTGTTTACATTGCCAAGACCTCTTTTTAAAGTTGTAGTGGGAAATGACATACATCATGATTTGTGTAATAAGTGATGACAGAATTCCTAACTTTGGAAAGTGTTGAATCATGGTTCAAGAGCACGAAGGAAGAATTTTCTCATAGATTCAACACTGGACCTGATTTTGATGCACATAGATGGGTAAAAGAGAACCTTTACCATGAGTTATATGAAACATTTTTCTATTGCTTCCTAGTAGAGCTGTATGAATGGATTTTGGCACATTCATCTAGATTAAGCTGGTATTATAGATCATGTGTGTGGACCCAAGAAAATACCGAGAGGCTACAGGATGTAGATCGACGTGGAATCGTCTTTATGGATCATTGGTGGAAAGGTATTTTAGATAGCTACACTCTGGGTATGCTATTTCTACATATTATTGTCTATAATTCATTGAGTTTGAGTTTCTGTAGGATACTAGAGGATCGTTTCTATGTGTTATCCCTCTAGAAATGAAGATCTTAATTGTTACCTTG
Source organism: Taxus wallichiana var. yunnanensis (assembly GCA_018340775.1). Classification (NCBI taxonomy): domain Eukaryota; kingdom Viridiplantae; phylum Streptophyta; class Pinopsida; order Cupressales; family Taxaceae; genus Taxus; species Taxus wallichiana. The sequence goes on from CM031242.1 coordinate 626,560,371, forward strand.
AGTTTAGAGGCATCTCTGATGGGAAACTAAACCATTTTGAGTGCTAGGTGAGGAAGCTAGAGTGGAGGAATATGGAAGACATTGCGACGGAGAAAGAAAGGGAGGAGATATGGCTCAAGTATAGTGAAGCACATGAAAGGGAGATTGCTATACAACGTGAGATTTGAAGTGTGATGGATGTATGGAGGTAGACGTTTCGGGAAGGATTTGAGGTTCATCCAAAGGATGTGGAACCTGAGAAATCTATGCTACCCCATCTTGGTAAGTGCATAAGAGAGACCCCTTTAAATTTTGACGATATTTCATCACACGGAGAGAGAAGATTTTTGGCACACATCTAAACCCACCTAGTGACCAGACCCTCACACTTGGTTTTCCAAATGAAGGGAGGAGTATCATTGACCCAGTTGGTATCGGTGGAAGTGACAGATCTACACCCAGGAGATATAATTTTTCATTTCCTACTTCTATGGTTGCACAAAATATTCTAGTATTTGGAGGAATTTTTGGACAAGGAACAAATACATAAGGCTAGGGTAACGCATCAGGAAGTGGTGCGGGACACACATTTGGTAGTAGCACAATCACATAGATGTTTGGCATGTAGTTCAACGAGGCGTTGGAGACCCTAGGTGAGACCACTTCAAGCCCATTACTGGTGGAAGGAGAATCTGGAGGTGGAACTGGTGGATTCGGAGGCACAGGACCTGGTGGATCCAATGGGGAGGGAACACCAAAGGAAATCAAGGACCTGGACTAGGAGGATAGGGGCCTCAGCCACCTCCTCAAGTAATCTTTGAAATTTCTTTACACTTGCTAGACTACCAAGGCATAGAGGATGTTGCATAGCATGTTCACAAGCGTTCATTGCTATAGTACGTGAAGGGGATAACAACCCCGAGTAGAAGGCTAGTCAGTTTGCAATGACATTGTAAGGGTACACACATAGTTGGTATAGGAAGTATGACCCCCATAAGATGGTGGTAGACTACACCGCATTGAAAAATGCCTTCCTAGCATAGTTCCACATCCATGAGTTCTATCAGAAGAGCATCAACACCCTTAAAGAGATTCAGCAGGGAATGCCAAAGAGTGTGTGGGAGTATGACGCATGGTTTAAGACTCTCCTGTCAAAATTTTCATATGACATTCACCCTTCACAACATTCTCAATGGGTTTTGGGGGTTGATAACTCCATTTAGAAGATATGTATCTCATAAATCTTTCACGAGACTGCGCGAAGCATTGGAAGCCACCCTACGCACTGAAGTTGTTGGCAGTATTAACACTAGGGTTAGCCCGTTCCTAGAAGCTCAAATCACTGCTATGGCTAAGCAGTTGGAAAAATTATCTGCAAACTCAGCTCATGAGACTCGTAGTGGAATGTGGTGTACATATTGTGAAGTAGAGGGGCATGTCAAGGATAGTTTCCCCCAGAAGATAGTACGTGCCATAGCAGTAGATTGTGATATTTTTCATGGGGACCATGATGTAAGTAGATGTCCTTTATTACAATGTGGAATCTGAAAGAATGTATCTTTCTATTGTAAAATTTTTACCTCTACAACCCATAATACTAAGGATTGTAGGATTATTGACTAGATCCATGAGGCCATTGATCATGGTGTGCGCCAGACCAGCATTGTCAGTAGTTCTAAGGGTGATGATCACCGTTATGAGGAGCGCATAGATGGAGGCATGAGCAGAAGGGGATTTCGTAGAGGATTCCATGGTCATGTTAATTGCAGAGGAGGAAGAAGTGAGTTCCCATGTGGGTCTTGTTTTAATTTGGGTCTGCTGACCACTACAAGCGTGAGTGCCTAGATTTGTTGCAGTGTTCATGGTGCGGGAAGAAGCATAAGTATGAGGAGTTCCCTGAGTTGTTTGAGCATATGAATCATCAAAGCACCAGAGAAAGACAAGGGTGATGCAATGGTAAGCATTAAGAATGCTTTGAGACACAATAAATGACATGGGTGAAACATGATTTTGGTTTGGAACTTGTTATGGTAACAACTAGAGTAGAGGCCATGCGCACAAAGGAAATACTAAGGCAAAAGAACCTAGTTTCAAGGGAAGAAGTGGTACATGGGAAGTAACCATTTTTATGCATCAAAAGGAGGTATATCAACAAACCATGGACATCAATCGAGTTTACAAGGGAAATCCAATGTCTAAAGGAGTAGTCTAGGAGGGAGGAGCAAATAAGGAAGGTTGGGGCCCTAAAAGATGACTGGATGAGGTCAAGGAAGTATGTAAAATTCTAAGGCAAGAGAATATTATTACCTTACTAGGGGCATGGTTGAGAGAGAAGGTACCACGTGCCGGAGAAGAGAACGAGAGGAAGGTATTACGTGTAAACCTTCCCCCTCATAGCCTTAACTATGATAGAGAGATCACGTTAAATGCAGTCATGGATGGATGGATCCTTAGTAATATCCTCATTGACATAGGCACGGAGGTCAATGTTCTCACCTTGGATGCATGGCATCAGATGGGAAGACCTGCATTACAACCATCTTCAAATGTGATGTATATGGAAAACAAAACGAAGGAAATTCCAATCGGTGTCCTAAAGGATGTAGCTATCACCATTCAGGGGGCTAAGTTTACTTGGGTACTTTGAAGTCTTGGTGCTCACCACGGTAGACAATTTCCCAAAGATTACTTAGGCACCCATGGTGCTATAAGAAAAAACGCAGATCTTCGGTTTAACAAGGGATACATAAGATTTCGAATGAGGAGAAATTTATCATCATACCCCTAGGCGATGGAAAATCAACACCCTATAGTGAACCTTTGGGAGAAGAGGTCCTAGATAGAATATATGTGCACTCAATCGGGGATCCAAAGAAAATTCATCCAACAAAGGGATTTATCTAGTTTGAGGATGCTTAGTCCCTAAGTGATACCAAAAGTATAGCGTGTAATAATTGTTTGCATGGGACCTATGAGTTAATCGAGACAAAATTTGAGGGGATCGATAACAAATATGACAAACGTATGTATGGTGCAGGTGCCTAGGTGGAAAGGAGCTACCTAAGTACTTAGGAGGATCCTTTCCGAGGTCTTTACAAGAGATGGAAGTTCGGTGGAAAAAGGAGAATGAACGAAGAGGGATGTTAAGTTACTTCCTACTCAAAGCATTGCGTCTTTGGTGGGCAATGCATTGAGATAATCTCTTGGAATGATGTGAGGTAAGAATTTCCTTCTCTGTAAGGTTTTTCAAGAGCAACGTGCCCACGACTATAAAATACTACCATAGTAAAGAGACCACTTCCTTCCATATCCACACATGTGAGACAACTTGGATAGGAAGCATAGAAGCATTGCCACCTTCATTATGGGTTCACAAGTTGTAATCCACCCTACAAGGTTGTCCATGTGCATGGTATATCCACTCGAGATACATCGCCAAACCGGTAATTGGTAAGAAAGCTGCGTCGACCTCATTCAAACATTTGAGTACCAGAGTACAAAGCCATTAGTACATAAGGCATTGCAGGTTATCAAGCACCTTACATCAGGGGATAGTGCTATGGCGGAAGATAGAATACAAGAGTTGCTAGGAGAACCTAGCTTGGAGGCGCACTTTGAGGAGGAAGAAACATAAGAGATATAGTTTGAGTGCGCATGTATAGAGAAAGAAAAGGGGAAGATGGTGTATGTTATTGATGGAGAAGAAGCAAAGAACTTGGATGTTAACCACTTTGTAGGGATGTGTGAAGTCATAGATAGTGTTGATGAACAACCATGTGCCTATCATGAGCCTCGAGGAAAAAGAAGGTTAACATTGGCTCAAAAGAAGAGCCTAAAGAGGAAATCATTGGAGACTATTGGTCGAGAGAAATAAGTCTCTAAGATCATTGATCATTTACGTGAGTTTGAAGATTTATTCTGTATGGGTATTATGAGCTTAAAGGCATCCACCATTCCTTGGGGAGATGAGGATAAAGTCAAGGAAGGTGCGCGCCCGATCAAGAAAAGACCATATTGGATAAATATTAACCTATGTGTGAGGGTCAAAGAGGAAATAGATAAGATGATAATGTCGGAATTATTGAAGGCATTGAAGAGTCGAGAATGAGATAAGTCCAATGGTGATTAGTATCAAGAGAGATGGAAGGATAAGGATCTGTGTTGATTACGGGGACTGAATGTAGTATGTATTAGAGGGAGTGGCGGCGCGAGGTCTATTCTTTCATAGATGGATTCTTGGGCTATCACCAGGTAAGGATCGCAAAGGAGGACCAAAGAAATATGACTTTCAAAACTGAGTGGGAAATTTTTTCCTATACATTCATGCCTTTTGGGTTGAAGAATGTGCCTACTATGTTCTCGCACATTGTAGTGTAATCTTTCCATGACTTTATTCATAAATTTCTTCAAGTCGACTTGGATGATTAGATAGTATATGGGTTAGTAAAGGACCATTGTGAAAACTTAAGGCTGATGTTTGAAAGGTGTCAGAAGTTGAGGATATCCCTCAACATTAAGAAATGTGTCTTTACTACCCCGTTTGGAACATTATTGGGACACATCATATGTAAGGAGGGCCTGCTAGTAGATCCCACAAAAGTTGTAGTAATTGTGGGATTGAGGGAACCTACTAGTCAAAGCATAGTGCATGGATTTCTCAGGCATACAGGGTACTATAGGAAGTTCATCAAGGGATATGCCAAGATCGCCATGCCCTTAGAAGAGTTTCTTAGACATAAAAGTGCCTTTCATTGGGGAGAGGTGCAATAGAAGGCATTCAACACTTTGAGGGATAGGATTGTCACCACACCCATACTATGATTCCCTTCTTAGGATAAGCCTTTCCATGTTCATGTGGATGCTTTAGGAACTGCCATTGGATTAGTACTTGCACAACCTAGTGAAGGGATTGTTGATCATCCTTTGTGCTTTACAAGTAGGAAGTTGAAACGAGAGGAGAAGAAGTATACTACAACCGAGGCGAGGCATTTTACAAGATCTATGCACTTCATAAATTTAGACAATATTTTTTGGCAACCTCTTTTATATTTTACACTGATCATATGACATTGAAATACTTGGTGAACAAGCCTGGTCTACAAGGGCACATATGTCAGTGGGTACTATTCTTCCAAGAACTCGAGTTCACGGTGGTTGTCAAACCAAGAAGAAGTAATTCCAGACCCGATCATTTGCCTAGAATTGATTTAGGGAGGACACACAAAGCATTGAGGATACCATGCCAGATGCACAACTATTTAGGCTATGGTGCGCACCCTCAAACTTAGAAGATATTGTAGTATTTCTCAAAATGGGTGTGGCGCCAGTCGGAATGAAGGCCTTAGAGAAGAAGAATTTGGCCATACGCGTTGCGCCCTACATGCTAATTAGTGGAGATCTATACAAAATGGGTCGTGATGAGGTTACGCTGTCTTGATGCATACTAGAACATGAGTGCATTACAATTATGGAAGAGGTGTATGGTGGGATTGCAGGAGGACACTATGCGGGAAATGCAACTACGTGGAAGATTCTACTCATAGGGATTTTGTGGGAGGCCATTTATTAATATTGCATTGATTTTTGCAAGGCTGTGACATTTCAAATGCCTTGGAAAACCTGGAAAAAGGGATGAAATTCCTTACTTGAACCAATTGCACACGGAACCATTTGAGAAGTGGGCTATCAAATTTTTCGACCAATCTCACTAGTGGGGCGAAGGAGTGGTTCATCGCATATATCCTCACTTATATTGATTATTTGACAAGGTGGGCGGAGGAAGTGCCTACAAAGCATTGTACAATGACTACCAATACTAGATTTTTATGGGAAAAGATAATCACTATGTATAGATACCCATTGAGTTTGAAAAGTGATAGAGTACGCACTTCCTCAATGAAATGGTCGGATTCTCGCTATCGAAATTCATGGTGGCCCATCACAAAACTACTTTATCACCCTCAAGAAAATGGAACTGCTAAGGCATTTAACAAAATACTTAGCCACACATTGACTAAAATTTGTGACGTTGGTAAACAAAATTGGGATGAAAAAGTATTAGTCATTCTTTTGGCATATAGGACAACCTACAAGAGGTTGAATAAGGCCACACCATTTCAATTGGTGTTTGGCACGAAGGTTTTCCTTCCATTTGAATTCATGATACCTTCTCTTCTTATAGTGTGTGCGGGAGGATTAGATGATGAACAAGCGTTGGAAGAGATAATTGACAAGTTAATGCAATTAGATGAGAGACGATCATTAGCCAAATGGATCCAGAAAACTAAAAAAGCAAAACAAAAGGCATGGCATGATCATCACATTAAGAACACGAAGTTTGAGGCTTGGCGAGATGGTCTTCTTGTATGATTCAAATTTTTGTGCCATCACGGGAAGTTGAAGGTGCATTGGTTGGGTCCCTATATCATCTTGTACATCCTTGATTTAGGCACATGCTAGTTGCAAGAACTGGATGGGATGAGATTTATAGGACACTTAAATGGGAGTAGGCTGAAGCCCTACTATAAATAAGTCTTCTTGGTGTTTGTAATAAGCGATATTGTCGAGATAGTTTAGGATTTGCTTTATTTGCATGTTCCTATTCTTGTGTTTCCGTTTCTCATTTTTATTTTGTTTTGCACCTTGTGCGTTGGTAACCTCATTAATTTTTGAAGGTTGTGAATGCACAGAGGACCATGCATCATTTTAGTGTGGGGTAGAGTAAGGTGGAAGAAATTACAAGGTATGAAGTGCCAGGAAGGATTGTGTTGGAAAGATCGGTTGAATGGCCTTGTGGAAGGAAGTACATGTAAGGAAAGGTGAAAAAGGATGGTTGGTGTCAGGGTAAGGCTACATTGTGGATCCATGTACAAGAGAGGAAGAAGCACAAATGTAACATGAGGTAGGCGAGAGAAAAAATAAATCATGATAGAAGAAGTGCCTTTGGTGTTGGTTACATGCGCGCAAGAGTCTCCTGTCAAGATGGATTAGTTGCATGCCAAGAAGGTTGGAGAATTTTCCATGCAAGGTTGGGCACGTGAGTTAAGTCCATACAATGATTTTGTTTGAAAAATTCAAAGTACGGTGGTAGGTGAAGTGGCATTTAATGCTAAAAGTGGGAAAAACTATAAATAGAAGGTTGGGCACTTCATTTTTTTACTTTACGAATACAAAGAGGAAGAGATTTTGTGAACTAGGGTTTCTAGAGTTGATCCGTGTGAAGAAAAATTGGAAATATTTAAACCGTGAGTGACTAGTTTGGATCTACAAACTAGAAGGGAAGTAGTTCACGGGCATAGAGAAGGTTGTGGAGAAGCACTTGTCCTTTGAAAGGGATATTCCAGTTAGGGTTTGGCAGCTAGGGCATGGGTTGGAAAGGAGTTTCTTCACAAGTTTGAGATTTGAACTTGGAAAAGATAGAAGAGTAGAGATAGGAAGAGAAGTTGAAGTGATAACCCAAGCAATGGCACCTAAGAAACCAACAGTAACACCTAAGAAGGGAAAGGGCAAGGGAAAATAACAAGAGATTACCGCAAGTACCAACGAGGAATGGTATGTATAAATACAATACCTAGATGGGGTTTTTCTTGGGATGGAATGGAATGGGAATCCCACTTAAGAAAAATGATAGTAAGTGACTACAATCATCACACGAATGCGATTGAAAAGGAAATGGAATTGGAGTTAGTGCGCTGACTAACCAGAGAACACCTAAGGGGTTACCAATTTATAGCGACGAAGTCAAGGTGAAGTTAGAGAAGGTGGGATTATTACAACTCTATGAGTTTCCCTACTTTAGAAATCCAGAGTGCCTCTATCAGTGGCTAATTTTGCGCATACATGAAGACCACTTTCACTTCATAGGGTGCAAGATGCACATAACCCCTCAGCTAATTTCAAGATTCACAAGCCTTATCTATGAGGGAGAAATCTTAGAGGATGACCTATGTGACAAGGAAGAAATTAAGGAAACAATTTCCACATATGCATATAAGAAGGGGTCAAGGTAATTTTATATCATGGATATCCAAGACCCAATGATGAGAATGGCCATGTGCCTAATAATAAAACTCAATGCACAAGAAAGATGGATGTAGGTAAACAAGTCCTGGTTGAATGTTTGTAGAATAATATCAGAGGGCACCATCTACAATCTATCTTGCATACATTGTAGATGAAATTATCACCAGTGCATGGGAAGGAGATAAGATTCCTCTTAACCATTGTGTTCTCGAGAGATCGAGTGCCGATGTAGCGAGAAAAGTTTGTTTGGGAGTACCCAGAGGAAGACCCCTCACCTGTAAAAATATTTGAGAAATACACTTATGATAGCATGACACCCATTCACAAGGCACGTCTTGAAAAGTGGTATACATGTTTAAGGAATGCATTCAGGGAATAATGGATAATATCGAACAAATGCCAGCGCTTATAGTAGGAGAAGCTAAGTTCGTTGTATACCAACAATTTTGTATTGGTAGGTTCAACTTTACTAATGAAACCATGAGCCTGTGGTTCAAGCTCCCATTTTCCTTCACATGTTACTACTTTGAGGTGGGAGTTAACATATTCAAAGAGTCCAAGAAGTTAAAGTTTGACCTTAGTGAGGTGGACCGAGACCACAGGGAGATGCGCAGGATGTTGGTCTACCCCAACAAGTGCATGTACATGGAAAAGTACATGTCGCATGAAGTCCAAATGGTGAAACCCCTGACTCTTCCCATTATGGGGAGGTATACAACATGAGTATACCTTTGCATAAGACCCAAGTTTGAGAAGGGTATTTATCTTGAAAGCAAAGTATCTATACCTGAGGACCCAACAAGTAGGAAGAAGCCCGCACCCAGACAAAAGGAAAAAGAAATACAGAAAAAGGCACCAAGTACCCAAGATACATAGGCAATAGGCACCCCAGGAACAAGTGTTAGAACAAGTACTTACATGTACAAGAAGAGGTCATCAGTTAGAAAGGAGGCACTAGAACAAGGAATTCTTATCACAGAGGAGAAATCACCGGAGGAACAAGAGAAAGTAGAATCTCCTATACTGGAATCCCCAGTTAGGAAGAAATAGAAGGTGATGGAGGAGGATGATTCAGAAGACATAGAGAGCTTGGAGAAATACATGGGTGAGAGGGATGACGATGAAGAAGATGAAATTGAAGGAGGCCCTAACCACTTGTTTTCAACAATGCAAGGGTAGCCAAGAGGAGGAAGGTGCCTAGAACATGGAAAGAAGTGAAGAGGTTGGCACACAGGATCAGAAAACTCCAAGCCTCATGAAGGAGAAATAAATGAGGTGGCAGAAAGAGAAGCAATGAAAATCATTGAAGCCTTGGTAGAACAAGAGTTGGAGTGTAGCGCTAAAATTTTCATGAGTGAAGATAAGGAAGAGAGCGTAGGAAAATATCACGACAACACGAGAGGCCCCGATCTACCTTTAATAATTCCTAAGGGAACGCGCACAGGAGGAAAGTGCATGGAGATCTAAGGGCCAAGAATGAGCTACATTGATGATCGAAACAAGGTGTTGCATGTGCTCTTCCAAAGCACTATCCCAACAAATAAAATGTTGGCAATGAAGTCATTTTATGAAGACGGTGCATACCCTTAGACAAGGTAGATGCTCTCTTGGGAAATTGAGTCCCATATTGACAAGCTAGAGTTTGAGGTAAGTGAGGGGCACTAATGGAAATGCTTGGGTTAAAAGGAGACAACCCCTTGGTAAATGCTCAATAGAATTCGAGATGAACACATTTGTAATGCATTGAATAAATTCTCGGTTGAGTTGGAAGTCGTGTTATTTGGGAGGAATGGCAAAGTAAAATTTCTAGAGGTAGAGCTAGAAAAGAGAGAAGAGAGAACCAAATATTTAAAGCAAGAGGAACTAATTAGTGTGCAGTTAAAGCGTGAACTAAGACAAGAAAAGGAAAGGGTATGTGAAATAGATAAGAAGGTAGAATCAATCATATATGCCATTTTTTTGAAGCACCCAGACCTAACACCGCCCATGTAAAAGTATGGATCTTCTCTTGAGTGCCTTGAAGACTTAATGCACATCCTAGCCATGGAAAGGAAACCTATGGCTTTAGAATCCGTGGAAGAAGTAGCAACGTGCCTGGAGAAGGAGGACACATTAAGGGTAGTAGAAATCATGGATAAGTACAAAAAGTCCTTGCTGATGTAAAGATTGTTGCCCATACTGCTGAGGCCACATATGAAAATTGCACAAACAGAGATAAAGTGGTGAGTATTCTGGTCGCCAACTATGAAGCAGAGCTTAAAGAGTTCCAAGAAAAGAACAAAGGGAATAGAGCAGAGTGGGATATAATCTTTGCTAAGGTTGAAAAGAAGTCAGAAGCCATTGAGGCCTTAAGGGGTAAAATCACGAACCGAGTTAAAGGACTTATACCCATAAATTACTAGGAGGATGGATGCGTTTGAGGACGTGGGTAAGGAGTCGAAAATTTTTTTGACACTATAAACGCTCAAGGATATGGAGTGAGTTTTGGGGAGATAAGCACCCTAGTTGGCAACCTCTGCTAGAGAGCACAAATTGAAGTCAATTCCTGGAATAAGTTGGAGGCTGAATTGCAAAAATATTTTCCTATCTTGTTGCAATAATGCCATCACTTCCCCAATTTCTTCATTCCCTTATTCTTTTCCCAAGACATTAAGTCTATTGTGATTCTTTATTCATTGGAGAAATGTTCCCATGGGTGGAGAATAGGTAAAGTGTGGGGTGATGTTGGGCCCCTAAAATATTGACTAAGTCCAAAAAGGCACATGGGTGTGCAAGAATGAAGTTAAGAAATGGGCGTGCAAGGAAAGGTTCTAGGAGGGTCTTAGTAGAACTGTGATGCACGCCCGCAAGAAAAGGTCTCGAGAATTATCCGTATTTTTCGTATCAAGTAGGACATGAGAAAAGTTTAACATGACTTTGCCCATGTAGAGTGGATAAGGTGCCACCTAGTGACAGTTGGCCTAGGAAGGAATATGCCATGTGATGGAAGCTCCTAGAAGACCATCATGACAAGGAGTGGAGAGCTCAGGCCTAGAGGAGCATGCACCCATGGAGGACCACATTCAGACACTTGGTGCTAGATCTGAAGCCTCAAAAAGGTGAGTTGGCAGTTCAAGTGGCCTATAAATACAAGTGCCCATAGAAGAAAGGAGATATAGAGAGATGAAGAGAGAGCAGAGCTCTACGAGAAATGTTGCAAAGGAATTCTGTTTGGGTTGGGTAGATAAAACATAGGAGATGGATGTATCAAGGGCTTGGATGTTTAAATTTTTGTTTTGAGAGTTAAAGGATAGGAATCTAGTTATGATGCATGACTTGATCTGCCTTTCTGCGATGCTCTGTAATGAATCTAATGAATGTAATGAGGTTACCAGTTTATATGAATATGATCGAAATTATTCGTGCATTTACATATCTTCATGGTTACGTGTTATGCATGTTTATGGAATGAGTCCAAATCTTTATACATTTTCCTTTCTGTTTTGATTCAATTCTTAATCAGTTAAGTACTTTCCTATCTGGAATTACTACAATGATCTAGAAGCCATTATGAGCTCTATGATGCATGTATGTCTCTTTTCCACTCACTTCCTTTAATTTTGGATCATATATGATGTTTTCCCACTTAACTCACATAAAGAGAGACTTGGCACCAGCGCGTACCTTGAGTGAGCGCTCGGTGCCTCTGGGTAATAGGCCGAGTGCCTTGGGTTCCTTTGTTCATGGTGGGTATAAAAATGACTAAAATGGTTGATTTGGTTGTCTAAAAACCTTTGGATAGATTGTGGAAGTATCGATACAACATTTGCATCTGATTTGAGAAAGGTAGCGAAGCAATCCCCAAAGCATGGAATTGTCAACATAATCCAAGTGGTCGACTAGACATGAAAATGACACCATTATTGCAGGAGATCATGTTGATTTAGTAGTAATCCCTACAAATAATGTCTCGAGACATGGAAATGGTTGGCCTCGACTCTATGGGTAAAAGTGTTGAGATCAAATCAACGGGATCCTTGAGGATAATGGAGAATTATCACCAATAGGAAGGGGCACACTGCTAACGGATCCCATATAGGTAAGGGAGATGATAAGTAGGATGAGGTAGGTCCATCTTTTGGTGAAGAGGAAAGTGAGCATAACTCTCCCATGGATAAGAGAGTCAATACTATGGTTTTTTTATCAAGTTGAGAGGTGCATAGGAAAACGCATCGGAAGCTATGGAAAAATCCTCCGTAAGTGAAGGGGAGATAAGGGAAACTACTCTGTGGGTGAAGGAGTAGACAAAATAGGTTCCTATGTGGATGAAGGAGCTCTTGTAAGAATCTCCTCTATAGATGGAGTAGGAGAAAACGAGGAAGGGCTAGTATGATGTAAAAAATAACATGAACCTCACGAATGTTATCGTCATTAGCGAATACTCGCCAATTTGGTTAGATGACGAGGTGTGATTTGGGAATGAATTCTTGAATATATAAAGGTTCTAAATTGTTGGTTTTCTAGGATTATCCAAGATGAGATCTCCACTATCTAACATTTCTTGGATATTTTTTTGAATTTTATACAATTATTATTACTATGACATTTACTTGTGATGATAGTTGCGGTAATAATTTTCTTTGTACCATGCATGCATAGGATTACAGGGTCAAAACTAGTATGTGGTTTGATGGGTGAAAGAGTAATGGATCCGTATTTTTGAAGTTTTTCTAAAACTAAAGAATAGGGTTCTCCTATGGGAGTGTATTTTCATTTCTCTAACTTGAACTAAAAGCTTGAATAGGAGAAAGGTTGGAAGAAGGATTTGATTGGTTGAATAGGTGATATGGGCCATCTTTCAAAACTACCATGTGGGTAGATCATTTTTCTTTGGAATAAGTGTTTCTAGGTTTGGAAGAGGAAGAGGTATCATTTGATTTAAATGCATCATTCTTGTTACACAATTGTATCTTCTTCTCTTCAATGGAATGAATTTAAATTTTTTGGGCCATGGTGAATGCCTCATCGAATGTGTAGAAGGTTTCCACTTAGAGAGTTGGTGAGATGTTCTGAGTACAAGCCCTAGTGAAAAAATCTATTAACTCGAGTTTCGAGTAGTTGAAACATGAGTAGGTTGATTAGGATTCACCAACAAGTGACAAAATATGTGATAGATTCATATTCATATTATCATGTTCATCTGAAGTTAGTCATGCTTTGACCTTCTTTATGATATTGATCAAAAATGGTCTAGGAAATCTTGAGCTACTTGGTTGAATGAGTAAATGGAGTGCCTAGGTAGACCACTATACCAATCCAACGTAGGTCCTATCAAGGACATTAGGAATGTTCGTAAGAGAAAAGCATCATCATGAGCGATCAGATAACACCCATTTTTAAAAGACCGCAAGTGTTATTTGGTCTTAATTTATGTTGAACCGGTTGAATTTAGGCATTTCCTAATACGTAGAGTATGAAAAATGGGAATGGATGGATTAATGGGTTCATTATAAATTGTTTCATATGTCAAATAGTTATGTGAGATGGAGACCGATGCTTCCAATGTCTGCATCTTGTCCATCATCATTTTGATAAGATCGTTACTAGGTTTTGATAAATGGGTGCCCCTATAGTATAAGGGGGTAGATGATGAAGGTATGATGAGGATGAAATCCCAGTATATGGTGGTGTCGAGTACAAGAATTTTGAGGGGGAATAGATTCAGGGGCACAAGTATCCTCAATAAGTTATAGATGAAACAAGGGGTAGTTTTTGATAAGTGTAGGTAGGTGGAGTGGATGTAACAAATCTCGTAGTAATTGGAGGAAATACTTTTGGATGGAGAGGACAAGATTTTAGAAAGGAGTATGGGCTTCGACACCATGGGTGCCTTAGAAGTAATAGATATATAAGAGGTGGTAGTGCGAGATAGGCCTACACTCAAAGATACTAATGAAGGAATGGCTGAAAAAAAGGAGAAACTAATAGCAAAGGCACGATAGATCTTTGTAGATACAATAGATATTGATGATGTAGCATTAAGTTAATACACCACAGGTGGTAAGGTTGAAGAGGTTAATACAAAGCTAGTAGTAGTCAATGCAGATGTGGGTGCGAGGAAGGAGGAATTCAAAATAGGCATGTCATATACAAGCTTCCCGATGAATCTCGAGTAGATGAATGGGCTAAATAATATGGTAAAGTAGTGGTGTTTTGGTCAAGGAGTCTTGTGAACTCCTTGTCACTAGTAATCTTGATGATAATAGGTTGGTTAGGATCAATAGGTGATAGAATGGAAGGCAACGATGGGATAGGCAAGAGCGAATGAAGGCTAGCATGGAATATAAGGGCATTGGCTTGGCTATGAGTCAAAACCATGTGAGTTAGCATAGACTTGGTAATATGATCTCTGTAGATGACACAAAAGAACAAAAGGAATGGAGAAAATAGTTCTAAAAATGAAATTTGGTCATTGTTTTAATTGAAAAATTAAAACATAGTAACTGATTACAGATTTGGTAACCAATGTTGGTGATAGGGGTAACCGATGATGGTTAGAGGACCAAGATCGATTCTTGGGAAAATCAAAATATTTGTAAATGTGGCAATAAATGATGAAAATGAAGTAAAATCTAGATTTTGATAGTGACTTCAAAGACCCAGAGATATGGTGAAGTATTTGAGGAACCCTAGAAAGAATAGAAATGTGATGAAATGTTACTTTGGTTAAAATGACCCAAAACAATAGGAAACCAACAACGGTCAGGTAAACCGGAGTACGATTAATGATGAATAAACCGATGATGATTACTAGACGACGATGGTCACTGTGAAATTTGTGAAAAGATGGAAAAAATGAATTTAGTGACTTAGATCAAATAAAAGACCAACCCAAAAACATGAGTATGGAAATGATGGACCCTAACACACTCAGAAAGAGTTAGAATACACCAAATATGATTGTGGAGTGTGAAAGGAAAGAAAATGGAGAATACAACCTCACACCTCAAAACACAAATAAAGCAAAAACTAACAAACATAAAATCCTATGTGGTGGATTTTATGTTCCATCTTATGCAATTTAGGACTGAAAGGTTCCCTACGAAAAGCCAATATAACTAAAGATAGTTTCGAGTAAATTTTTGGAAAGGGGGTCTTTTCTATAAGATAATGAATGGACAACAAAACTAGTTTGGTGCCCACTATCAATCCTCTGATTGTGTGATCATTGACAACTTCTTTCAAGTAGGATGTTTAATAAAATGGGTACTTTATTTTGTGTGGTTTGGTGTAGAGAAGAGAGTGGTTACTGTACGTACCCAAAATTGTAAGGTCTTGTCTTTGCCGAGCAGTGTAACAAGTACCCCGATGATGATACAGGTCTCCTCGCAAGGTGTTTGGGATCCAGAAAATCCCTCGGAGTATGCGTTAACATCTCGCATGCCCCGCTTAGCCCCTGCGCCCTTTGTTTTCCCCTTTTTCTCTCTTTCCTTGGCCTCTTGACCTTCAGTGACGAAACCGCCGCCCTGCAGGGTGGCGGTCTCGTGACCGCCGCCTTGAACAAGGTGGCGGTCTTGTAACCGCCACCCTACTCAGAGCGGCGGTCCTGTGCGTGTTTTCCAGAACACTCTTTTGACGTGACTCGTGTGAAATATCATGATTCACTAGCTTTTCTTTGCCGAATTGAGCATGCATTTATGTTTTTGGTCCCCTGGAACAGTGTTTTTCCTTTGTTTATTGTTTAGGAGTTCAATTTGGTTTTGGGTTTTGGGTGATTGAATTCCTATAAATGCATAGCTTGTGCTGAGGCAAATGGCCACCATTTTTTTAGAGTCTTCTCATTTTTAGTGGTTTGGTCATTAGCTTGCTTAGGTTTGATAGTATAGTTCATTTCATACTTGGTTAGTATTGCTCACCGTTGGTAAGCCACGGACCCATCTTGTGCGAGGCGATCTTTGTTATCTCATCCCAATCCAGTTAGAAGCTTGCCTCTAAATTTCTCTTTCTTTGTAGATTTGTTTTTATTGTGTCTTGGAGTTCTTAGTTCAATTCATTATATGCCGTTAGCTTTATTCAAATTGTTGGTAAGCCACATATCCAACTTGTGCAAGCGATGTCTTTATTTTATCCAATCCATTCGAACAGAATAGCTTAGGAAGCCATTAAAGTTGCGAGGTTTTCTCTTCGTATAGGACGATTCTGAGTTTTGGTCACTTCATGTTGCATGGCTCGCAGTAAAATCCCGCTAGGAATCACATAAGCCAAGCTTTGTACTCTTGCGCTATCCCTCTCCTACTCGCATTTTCGGTCTGCATTCTAAGTTGTCCTTGTCCCAAAATCTACTCCTATCGGTGCTAGCATTACACGCTTTTCTAGATCCACGTGAACATGAAAGAACGAGGAGATCATACTGAGGGGACGAGATCACATACACCATCGGATTCGCCACTGTTCTACGGAGTCCAGGTTTTAAATTTCAAAGTTCTAGTCAGATTCATATCAAATAGAGTAGTTAATTGCTTTATTTCATAAGTTCTATTCTCGATATTCCCGGGAAGTCAGGGGATTGATAGTTTCTGAGAAACTATGATTCACTCCTCACTTCTAAGGTAGGATCAAGAATCTTGCAGGTAGATTAGACATGATATTTTATTTATTTAGAATAATTCTACAAAGCGCACAGGCAAATAACTACACTCGGTTATTTTGTCTATTTTAAGTTATTGTTTAGTTATTATTTCTAGATACGCTTAAAATAGTTTTCTTTCCTTAAAATTGTTAGAATATTTCTTAGAAGAATAAAAGTTATATATGTTAGATTTATTTCACGTAGTTAGAATTTGTTTAAATTCTGATTAGATTTGCATTTTGTTTCGTATGACAATCACGGGACCTCAAGAGCCCAGGGAATATATATTTGAGCCAATCGTGCCTCAACCAAACCTAGTCACAGCAATAGTTGACATAGACCAAAATCTCAGGATACAAGTATTCCGAACAACCACATTTACAATTAATCGGTTCACGATTAAGAGGATTAAACATAGAATATGACCAAGCACATGTGTTTTGGTCAAGTCACCAAACTACTGATTACCCTAGAAAACCTCCACATGATGGTAGAAGGGCTCGAAGAGAACAAACATTTGGGTGTGATCCTTTAGTTCCATAGCCGAGACACTGGAGACACCCTCATAGATATAGATACCGGCTTAAGAATCCGAGGTTGTGAAAACACCTGTGAGGTATTCTGAGAAGATTGTACAACTATTGGTTCTACATATAGAAGCTGAGAAAGCATACGATTACTGGATACTAGGGATTAGAACTTGATCTCGCGTATGACCATAACAGGACCGCAACAACCGAGAGTCTATGGTTGTGATCCACAGATCCCACAGCCCAACGAGTCCACAAGTCAATTAGATATAGACACTAACCTACGCACCTTGGTATTCAGGTCCACTCCACTTCCACCTATCATCATCGAACAACTGTCCTTACTAGATATCGCGGCTAACAAAGCTAGGGAATTCTGGACTAGGCCAGAAAATCGTCCGTAGAGTCAATTATATTCATCATCCACTATATGACCTTATCAGGAGATATACACGAAACTATCCCGGGTCATTTTCCACGTATTCCGCAACCCATAGATCGAATCACGCCAGAGCTCGATATTGATTGGAGCCTTGACGCAGTCATCCTTGGCGATCAATCTATCACACCATCCAAGTTAGAAGGGCCTTCTTTGCCTTAGATTCGCAAAATTCCATTAGTGCGTGTCGAAGACATTAGAAATGCCTAACTAGTTTGTCTGCATATTCTACCCCCACCGGATGTCTCGGCATGACCTCGGGAGGTCAGTGCGCGAAAAGAGTTACTTGTTGATTCTCACGCTACTTTGTCGCTTTCCGATGTACAAAACTGGTGAACCCAACATGAAACAAACAACTGTTTCACCTTCTCTTTGAGAAGTTTCATCTTCTCTCATTCACCTTCGCTCCTTCCCATTATTCTGCGGGTATTCATATACCCCCCGAATATGTCGGGATTCGATGCATATGGCAGACCCCTCTTGGGTCTTGAGGCATACTACGCCCAACAAAATAGGAAATCATCACTCTCAGTATGGGGTGACAACTATTCAACTAATCAGTTATCGGCACAAACCCCAAGAATCAGATATAGTTTGTCTTTTCAAACTGAGGAGTTAGATCAACCCCCTCGAACCCAACAAACAGAGCCTTCAGGTTCAAACAATATGACGTTTACCGAGAATCTGGTTCGTCTCCTCAAATGCTACTCAGACCACAAGTTAGTAGGCAATCAGATCCATACCTGGTCTTAGATGATGGACAGCCAACACATTATCCTAGGAGTGAACAATGCTCCCGGGGAATGTACCCACCTATAGGAGGTTTACAAATACAACCCGAAATCTCTTTTCAAGAAAATACCTCTATGCCACTGCATACAGGAAATATTCTTGGAGAAACTTGGCAAGATAGTGATCAGTTTATGACAAGATATCACGTACCTATACAACACCAAGGTATACAACAAACGCTGCTTAGGCAAAGTACCGTGACTTCACCAAATGAAGTCATTTCAACGTTAGTAGAAAGAGTGAGAGGGTTAGAACTGGCTCAAGCAAGTCACAATTCTCCGTTCATACAAACAGGAAGTTCCAATCCTCCATACCACTCTAGCCAGGTAGATCTCCTTACGGGAGTAGGCACGTTAGGCATGCCTCCTCAATATCCACAACAAACGCCAACAAGGCCTATCATCTCTAACACTATTCCTCCCGGTCTAGTGTCGAACAGTCCGTTCCTTGACAATACCCCATCCTACTTAAACATATACTCTAAATCACCACAAGGAGATATGTTCTCCTCTCCCGGCATGTTTTCTCAAACACAGGGACCTCCCTATGCCCCTGCCAACGCATACACTGCACCGTATCAACAACCTATCCCACCACCACTCCCTCAGCAAACACCATCAATGGTCGAAAGCTATGCGATAGGGACTTATTCAGAATACCTAAAGGAACCCTTAGATTTCACCATATGAAGCATCATGCTTCCAAGACCTCTCCCTGATTTGCCCAAGTTCAAGGGTGAGGGAGATCCAAACACGCATATCAAAGCTTACGCTACAGCCATTCGGGAATTACTCCCATGGGATGGGGTTGTTGCTAAAATATTCCCCAAAACGCTGGAAGGCATTGCTCTCGATTGGTATTACAGAATACCTGAGGCTTCCATACATTCATTCAAACAACTTGTGTCTGAGTTCATCAAGGCCTTCGACATGAACAAACTATTAAGAACAGGAATCAGGGAGTTCTTACACATCAAACAAGAGCATAACGAGTCTGTCGCCCACTTCATCCAAAGGTGGCGTACCATCCTTTATTCATCAGCAAGTGCTCTAAACATGGATCAGATGGAACTATGCGATTTATTCCTTCATTCTCTCAGCAAGGAGGTGAAGGAAGAAGTCCAGAAGTTCCCACTAAGAACTTATGATGAAGTACTTGAGAACGCTCTTTGAATAGACCAAGCAATGATAGATAGTGGTCGTAAGACATATGGAACAAATGTGAGGTTAATCACCTCCACTCAAAACACTACAACTACCACAAATGTCAATCAAGGACCCAAAATCCTTAACAAAAATCGTGGGGTAACCAACCAGCCCAAGAGGGTAAATGTTGTTAATGCTCCGTTACAAACAAATAACCAACGAAACAACAACTTTACCCCGACAATCAATACAGTGGATTTTAACCATCCACAACAACAACAACAACAACGGTGAAATCCCATACAAGGGCCAAGCCAAAACTCATTTGGTTACCAAAACCAAAGACAACAATTCCAAAACTTTAGTCCTAATAGGCAACAGTTTGATCGGAATTTTAGGCCACAATACACACCAAACCAACAAAACGGGAATTACAACCCCAATTCTTATTGTGGTTTCCATAAAATTTGGGGTCACGATACTAGAACGTGCCGTGACTACAATAAATTTATGCAATGCTTGCCAGAAGAACAAAGACAGTTCTTCACAGACCTGTTTTTGGCGGATCCCGTCTCATCATCACCAAATACTCTCGCAGGGGCAGTTTCTCCTCAGAATGCTCCCCTCAAGATCTTTAATGATCCACTCCCAAATCATGACAGCAATAGGCTGAATCCAACCGGAACAAACAAAGGTGCAGTGACGGGAAACAATGATCATGAAGCCTCGACTTCATTAAATCCGTCAGTTGCGCCACAGTTGGGAGCTCAACCGAGACCTAAGATAGTCAGTTTGGTAGAATTAGACGTTGAACTACCTATCGAAGCTATAACAAGAACACGAGAGTATTTCTCTCAACCGAGCCCAAGTCATCTGCCAGAGACAGATAAGAGTCATCAAATAGTTGAAAAACCCATCGGTGCCTATGATTTAATTAGTGACCTAACAAAGACCTTCTCACACATTTCATTTTTGGACTTACTAAAGAACTCTCCCCCTCACAGAGCTGCTCTTTTAGAAGCATTAGGTCTAGGCCATCTAATTAACATCACTCCACCTCCCAAAACACAAGTAAATCACGTAGATTTTGATATCCACCCTCGGGGCAGCCGGACATGGATGTCGAATTCATCTTCGAAATAAGTAAAATGCCCACAGAATCTTTTGAGATCGCACGCCGAGGTGACCCGACCTTACACTTGCAAGTGTGGGTTTATAATAACTATGTAAAACGAGCAATGATGGTTGATGGGGCTGCGATTAACATAGTCCCTTTCTCCTTCCTCCAAAAACTTGGATATGGAGAAAC
This sequence comes from Taxus wallichiana var. yunnanensis, assembly GCA_018340775.1. Taxonomy (NCBI): domain Eukaryota; kingdom Viridiplantae; phylum Streptophyta; class Pinopsida; order Cupressales; family Taxaceae; genus Taxus; species Taxus wallichiana. The sequence goes on from CM031242.1 coordinate 626,581,195, forward strand.
AAATTGTTCCACTACACGAAATACCTTGAGAGGCTATGATAGCCTTAAAGCCACTTCGATAGGAACTATAATACTTGCCGGTCACCTTAGGACCCAAAACCATCTTGGTAGTTTTATATTATAGATCGGAAACTAACTATAATATGATCCTCGGCCGACCTTGGATACATCAAATGAAGGCAATCCCTTCCACTTTATTTCAAGAAGTAAGATTCTTGCATCTAGGAAAGGTATTTGTAGCCAAAGGCGATCCAAAACCTTTCGATTTACACCTAGCTGATTTAAAGAAAAGACCAGGGGTGCACTCAGAATTTGAACTTCCAACAAACCAACTTAATAAACCCTCTGACCCAAAGCCAGAGGAAAAGTTGGTACCTACGACGGATCTTGAAACTACCAGTGTAGCCAAAACAATTCCAACCCCTAAAGATAAAACTAAAGAAACAGTATCATTAGGGACTACTGCGAAAATCGTTGAGTTGATAGAACAAGATTCACCAATGTTCTTACCATTCGATTCAGTAGGCATAGGATTTTCCCTAGGTGTTGGTTCCTTGCCAGCAGAAGATCTCTGTATGGTAGAAGTAGAGTGCACAAACGCAACAGATGCCCCAACAACTATACTCCCGGCTAAGTATTGGACTCTCCATTTCAATGGAGCTAAATGTCGTTATGGAGCGGGGGCAGGTATAATTCTTACTTCGCCCGAGGAGAAAGTCCTCCCATTCACTTTTAAATTAAACTTTGAATGTACAAATAACGGCACTGAGTATGAAGCCCTCCTCCTTGGCCTTACCTTAGCCAAAAGAATTGGTATTGATAACATCAGAGTCCTGGGAGACTCGCAATTAGTGACAAACCAAGTTTCTGAAGTATATGAAACTAAAGCCGAACATTTGCAACTCTACAAAAAAGTTGTATTAGATTTAAGCAAGGCGTTTAACTTTATATCCATTGAAGCAATCCCTCGAGAGAAAAATCTTCTCACCGATTCAATAGCAACCTCAGCATCGCGTTTTACTCCAAGCAATGAGTTAAAAGATACTCACTTCACAGTATCCATTCGTGATGAACCATTGATAAAAATAATGACAAATCCTCTTTCAAGCAGAAGTGAATCTACCATCCTAGACCATGTCGGAAATGATGCGGCTACTTTGGATTACTTAAATGCCTATGTAGCACTACATCTCTCCTATCACATGCTAGATTTATCCCTGATTCCGCATTCGTCTTCCTACTTCGGAAATCCCGTAACGGATCTTCCCTCACAAACGGAGCCTAGCATATACGCAATAGAAAATGGGGATGATCTAGATTTACCTCCAGCACCACCTGAGTTCGAAGAGGGTAACGCCTCTTTGATCGAGGAAACAATCGATGTCAACATCGGGACAGAAGATGAACCAAGAATATTGAAACTAGGTTCTTCATTAACCCCAGAAGAAGTGGAAATACATACTCAGATTCTCAAAGAACATCAGAAGGTGTTTGCATTTAATTACAAGGAGATGACGGGAGTCGCACCCCACATTGCGGTGCACAACCTCGTCACTAGATCAGATGCAAAGCCAATTAAACAAAAATCAAGACCCATGAAGCCCAAAGTAGCTCTCATGGTAAAAGAGGAAGTAATAAAACTCCTTCAGGTAGGATTCATCAAGCCAGTTGACTACTCCCAATGGGTATCTAACATCGTTCCCATTCTCAAGAAGAACGGAAAGATACGCATTTGCATAGATTTCCGAGACATCAACAAAGCGTGTCCTAAAGACGATTTCCCATTACCATCCATAGACGTTATCGTTGATGCAACAGCTGGTTTTGAACTCTTGTCTCTCATGGATGGATTCTCTGGATACAACCAAATCAGAATATCCGAGCAAGATCAAGCTAAAACCACGTTCATAACTCCTTGGGGAACCTATTGCTATGTTGTTATGCCATTCGGCCTCAAGAATGCCGGTGCTACCTACCAGCGAGCTATGACATACATATTTCATGATCTAATTCATAAGATCGTGGAATCTTACGTGGATGACTTATTGGCCAAAGCCAAGAAGCGTTGTGACCATCCGGAAGTACTCCACGTCATTCTCTCACGCCTAATAGAATACGGAGTCACGCTAAATCCAGAGAAATGCGTCTTTGGTGTAACAGGAGGAAAACTCCTAGGCTATATCATATCGTCACGGGGAATAGATGTGGACCCAACCAAAATTCGGGCTGTCCTCGAAATGGTTCCACCTTCGGACGAATCTGGAATCAGGTCATTTCTCGGAAAGCTAGGTGCAATCCGAAGATTTATCCGGACTTAAGCTTCGCCATTCATCCAATCAATAATTTACTCAAGAAAGACTATAGCATTGATTGGACCGAAGACTGCAATGAAGCTTTCAACGCAGTTAAACGTTTCTTGTTGTCACCACCTACGCTAATGCCACCTAAGCAAGATCACCCGTTGATTTTATACTCACGAGCTACCAATGTCTCACTAGCCTGTATGTTGGCCCAAGAAGACGATGACAAGAGAGAACGTGTGATTTATTTCATTAGCCGAACATTGCTCGACTATGAAACACGCTATACACAAGCAGAACGAGAATGCCTCGCCATAGTCTTCGCAACCAAATGCCTAAGACACTATATGCTAAATCAAGAAACGAGGGTCATGGTGAAAACGGACCACTTACGAACTTTCCTCACACAGGGGTCCTTGTCTAAAAAGGCTGGACGTTTTATAACCTTAATGGGAGAATTCGAATTAACATTTGTAAATCAGAAGTCAGTTAAGGGACAAATCATTGCGGATTGGTTAGCTGATAATCCATTAGATGGAGGTGATCTAGTAGATTTGGATTTTCCAGATGAGTGCGTATACTACATCGAAACTCGACCCGCTATCTCTGAGTGTCCTTGGTACACTGATATCATTAATTATATCATAGACCATACGTACCCGGAGGTAGTTACACCGCAACAAAGAAGGTGGTTACGCATAATCGTAGCTAAATATGTCATTATAGAGCAGGTGCTCTATCGAAAAGCATTCGATGGAATGCTCTTAAGGTGTGTTGACACAGAAGAGTCCAAGAGGATTCTCCATGAATCCCACAGCGGTATATGTGGAGGCCACTTCGGTGGCCATGCCACCACTTGAAAAATACATCGAATGGGCTATTTCTGGCCCACTCTAGAACGTGACGCGATAGAGTTTGCACGCAAGTGTCATAAATGTCAAGAATTCTCTCATGAGATCCACATGCCGGCACAAGCTCTACAACCAATCGCAACTCCATGGCCCTTTTCTACATGGGGTCTAGACTTAATAGGGAAATTCTCTCCCTCATCCACAGACGGCCATAATTTTATAATCACGGCCACTGAATATTTTACCAAATGGGTGGAGGCCATGCCTCTTACTACTGTACCTGGTTCTGTAATCGCTAAGTTCATTTTAAACCAAATCATTTGCAGGTACGGTATCCCGCAAATCATTATCTCCGATAATGGAACTTCTTTTAAGAATGAAGAGGTTCATGAGCTATGCAATAAATTTAAGATAAGCCATCATACGGCTTCCTTGTATTATCCCCAAGCCAACGGACAGGCTGAAGCAACAAATAAAACACTGAAAGCCATTCTCCTTAAAACGGTAAAAGAAAACAAGCGAGATTGGCATTTAAAGTTATACTGGCCTTATGGGCCCACCGAACCTCAATAAGAACACCAACGGGAGAAACTCCTTTCTCGCTGGTATTTAGGGCAGAAGCATTTCTCCCGCTTGAGGTCGAAATACCCAGTCTTTGCATTTCACTACAAGGGATTCTAGATGAAGACGCTTACAGAGAAGTACGTCTTTCCCAACTAGAAAGCCTAGATGAAACCAGGTTAGATGCTGAACAACGACATAGAGTCTACGCTGACCGGATGTGCCGGCAGTATAACAAGAAGGTCTATGAACGTGACATATACGAAGGTGATCTAGTTCTAAGACTAGACAGCCGGATCGATAAGAAGACCGGCGAAGGAAGGAAATTCCGGCCCAAATGGTTGGGCCCATACCGAGTCATGAAGGACTATGGAAATGGTGCATACCTCTTATGTACATTAGAAGGTGAGGAGTTTGGTGAAACAGTCAATTCCCTGCACCTCAAACATTTCTACGCATAAGCAGCTAACGCTACCTATATAGCTATCTACATTGCATTTTCATATAAATTAGGATCATTTTGTCCATTCGTTTCTTACACAAATTGTGATCAAGGAGTCTATTCTCAAAGCAATTCATTACAAACTCATGATGTTGTTGGCACAAAATTTTCTAATCATATCTCTCCATTTTCACGATATCATCAATCACTTCAGAATCTTTTATCAAATAAAATAGACATGACAAAGTCTTAACGGTAACCATACCAAGATCTGCAAGTCTTTTCTCACCTTGATTTCTTCTTAGAATAGGTGTCTTGCCTAAGGTCATTCTAGAAGCTTCATGGTGTCACATCTATCCCATATATACATCTCTTTGGAAATAAGCATATACTGACATCTTACTCAAAAAGACAAGTCAAAAAGTGATTAAACAGAAAATTTTAATTTTACACATTTCCTTGCCCCACCAACCTTTGGTGATGAGCTTGCATCTCTTACTAGTGACGTAGGGTTGGGAAAGGATGGAAATTCCCTTACTCGCCTATGCCTTGCCCACGGTGATAAACCCACGCTTCTTACTAGTAGCATGGGGCAAAGTGTAGGGGGTCCTCTTGACAAAGCAAACATTAAAAGGTCATAAACAAACTATTCAAACTTTGAGTCAAAAACGAATGAATCGGATATTCAAAATTCCAAAAAGAGTTAAAAATCCTAAAAACCCAGATTTTGTCTACTATGTGGCCATCTACGGGTCTAAGTCTAGATAAACCGCAAAGCAAGTTGCATCCAAAACTATGAAGTCACCCGGGTGGAGTCAGCTTGTAGCTTTCAATTTGGTCCGCCAAAGCTTTGTCTATCTTTCATCGCTATCATTTCATCACATTTCATAACTTGCGCCCTTCCTGGCTCTTGGTGATGAGCCCTCGCATCTTACTGGTTGCGTGGAGTTAGGAGTGGGGCAAGTTTATCTGTTCATCATATTTGTTATTTTCATCACTTTGCCAAAACAAACATGAGGTATCCAAATTGCTCACAGAAGCTAAGATTCAAAATCACAATATATCTACAGTATCATGTATCAGCATCATGAAACACAAAAAGAAAGCAAACATTTACATCATCTGTTTTCCATTGCATACATTCTAGAAAGCATATAAAACATACATCGTAGTATACACAAAGCAGTTGGAAACAGAAAAGGGAAAACATGAGTGACAAGTTTTGGTCCAAAAACGAATGCATATATATAAATAATCAATGTTTATATACAATGCCATCATGCACTAGGCATGGTCAAAATGCTCAAAGAGCCCGTGATATACAAAAGAATCTATAGTACAAAACACATAGGAGCCAAGTAGTCTCTCAACCCCTGCGCGACCCCTTCGAAGGTGTGCGCCCTCGCCTAGGGCTCCGGCTACGCCGTGCTCTGAATGCACGGAGGGCTCAGGGTCCCGAGGGGCAGCCACGGTCTCACCACGAGAATGGCTCCTCATAAGATGCTCGGCTGTCCTATAGCCTGCCAACTCATGGAGATTTGACACCATCGACCACGTGCCAAGCGGGAGAAAAGATGTCGGTATGCCTACCGGCTGCTGAGGGCTCCCCGACATCTACGGACAGCTCCGTACGGGTCCTATCCATAGGGATCATTAGGGAATCAGTGCATACCCTGCGGATTAGATCCCGCCACTCGTCAACAGTCTCTGCAAACAAAGAAGAAAAACGAATTAGAAACTAGACAAGAGGCTAAAAGATACAATATCAAAACACAAGGAGAAATAGCAATTAAAACAAATCCTAAACTAAAAAAGCATTGAAAGGAAGAAAGGATAACTTACTCGGATCACCGGGCCTCCAAGATGGGTCGCTAGGGCCGGCACCCGCCGCGGATGCCGCTGCCGACTGAGGGGCTGCTCCTGTAGTAGGAGCAACATGACACCCCGCAATGGACTCATCCTCTCCACCATGGCCCTGGGAGAGTGGCTCCTCTGAGACTAGAGTGTCTCTCTCTGCGCTCTGCTCGGCCCTCTCCGCCTGCAAAATATCCTGAGTGTCATGCCACTCAGGATCGCTATCATCCGTCTGCTCCTCCGATCCTCCCTCTGTAAACTCCTTAGAATCGGAGTCAATATCTATGGGGTCATCGCTGCTGTGAGCGGGACCCGCAGCTATCTGAAGTAAAGGTGCCCGAGGCGCACCAGCTCTCCCTCTAGCCCGAACTATCCTCCTAGCTGCAATGGGAGTGCCAGGAGTGATCACTGTCCAACCACGGCCTCTAGGCCCCCCTCTAGCCTCGCGGACTGATCTATAGACTAGTGCCACTGGAGGAAGCATGCCCGTATATGGTAGGCCAAACTGCTGAGGAACCCTGCCAAAAGGATGTACCTCCACCCATCCCACACGGTCGATGAGCTGCCCTGTGGTGGAGCAGGAGATCAATGTAAGGGTCTCCTCGCCCCATATGCCGGCCATAAGCCGGTACGGTGTCGCCTCCATATCTGCTGTGGTAAGGGAGGCAACTGGCTGGTGAGGTGCTCTAAGCACCGACATATCTGACCATCTAGCTACCCTCACAGCCCCTGGATCTGCCACCTCTACGCCTCTGCCATAAGGAATAAAATGCTCATACACCCAACTCATGACTAGAGTCGGGTGGCTCAATGACTGTCCCTGCAAACGGACCACCCTGTATAAGTCATGGTAGGTGGTCCCCAGAATATCTACACCCCAGGCGTATATCCGGCCATGCCCCTCTATCTGTGCAATGATGGGGGCCCAGCAGTATAGTAAATTACCCCCTCCCTTGTCTCCGATCAGTCTTGAGGCAAGGATCCCCATGATAGCTTGTCGAAGTACGGGGATGGGCAAAGAAGGAATGGATCAGACTCTCACTCCCTTCTTCGACCCCTGTGGAGATGACTGCATCTCCCATATACGCTGCCCACTGTGCAATCTGTGCTCGGGACCCTGCCTTCTCCAGTGTGAGTCTCCTCCCGATGATCGGGACCCCCAGGATACGGTAGACATCCTCCAAAGTAATGGTCCACTCACCATGGACCCCTGACAATCGAAAAGTGTTCCGATCTGCATGCCAATATGAAAATAAGTCACAAAGTATGTGACTGGATGGTGTGACATGGGGCACGCGTGATATACGCAATATGCCGACCCTCTGTAATGTATCCTCCTCATCCTGAGAAAGGGCATCCAATACCCCCGAAAGCCAATCACACACTCTCTCTCTCGGCTCCATCTGATATACTCCTCCCTCGCCTGCATACACCCAAAAACACACAAAACAGGGCAAGTTAGTATCTGAATAATACCAAGAGAGTCATAAAAACGCATAGAAGTGCAAGAAAATACAAGTGCAGTCTCCAAAATAAGTTCTTTTGCATTCTGTGCAAAACCACCGCCCTGAGCAGGGAGGTGGTTTTGTAACCGCCGCCTTTAAGGCAGCGGTCGTGTAACCGCCACCCTGATCAGGGCGGCGGTCGTGTAACCGCCGCCCTGGCCAGGGTGGCGGTCGCGGTCCGAAAACCCGCGTGGGTTATTAACCCCAAAAATCCCAAAATGAGCAAAAATAGACCATTTAAACTAAAAATGGAGCCTACCCAGTAGGCGCCCCCCCTAGGTGGACCTTTTGAACCTGACATTTTCAAAAATACCCCCATTGCAAAGAATTTAACATCTCAAATTTAAAGGGGGAAAAACACAAAATTGAAGAAAACCAACCTGTGATCTAGCGGGGCGGTGTTCCGCACGTGGAGGCATGATCATGATCTCGCTGTGAACATTTCGACTCTACTCGCGTGAGAAACCGTCACCGTGGGTCCCAGAGCTCAAAATCAATCAAATCAACTTGTGTAAATGAATAGGAAAATGGGCCCACTTTCATATATATATATCGTTCTATTTTGTTTTAAAATGACTTTTTCGCGGGATGGAGGTAAGTTTCTATCCGCGCGCTTGAATGGTACATTCTCCTTCCCTATTATTTTAGCGTTTATCTTCCAAGTTATTGCATCTATCTGCACTTGAGTTCTCTTTTCATTTTGCAGGTAGTGGGAATTTTGATGGCGTCATTTCAACACACGGACGAGTAAGGTATAGCTTCTAACTCCCCATTTCGGGACTGCCATACTCGGACCCACCGTTTTATGCCTCTTCATGGCTAAAATGCTTCTCTCGAGGGGGCAATATGTACGTACCCAAAATTGTAAGGTATCTTGCTTGCCCAAAGAGTAACAAGTACCCCGATGATGATACAGGTCTCCTCGCAAGGTGTTTGGGATCCGAAAAAGCCCTCGGAGTATGCGTTAACATCCCGCATGCCCCACTTAGCCCTGTGCCCCTTTTTTCCCCCTTTTTCCCTCTTTCCTTGGCCTCTTGACCTTCAGTGACGAAACCACCGCCCTGAACAGGGCGGCGATCCTGTAACCACCGCCCTACTCAGAGCGGTGGTCCTGTGTGCATTTTCCAGAACGCTCTTTTGACGCGACTCGCGTGAAATATCATGATTCACCAGCTTTTATTTGCTGACTTGAGCATGCATTTATGTTTTTGGTCCCCTGGAATAGTGTTTTTCCTTTGTTTATTATTTAGGAGTTCAATTTGGTTTTGGGTTTTGGGTGATTGAATTCCTATAAATGCATAGCTTGTGCTGAGGCAAATGGCCACCATTTTTTTAGAGTCTTCTCATTTTCAGTGGTTTGGTCTGTTAGCTTGCTTAGGATTGATAGTATAGTTCATTTCATACTTGGTTAGTATTGCTCAGCTGTTGGTAAGCCACAGACCCATCTTGTGCGGCAATGCTTTGTTATCTCATCCCAATCCAGTTAGAAGCTTGCCTCTGAATTTCTCTTTGCTGTAGATTTGTTTTTATTGTGTCTTGGAGTTCTTAGTTCAATCCATTATATGCCTGGTTAGCTTTATTCAGCTGTTGGTAAGCCACATATCCAACTTGTGCAAGCAGTGTCTTTATTTTATCCAATCCATTGGAATAGAATAGCTTAGGAAGCCATTAAAGTTGTAGGTTTTGCTCTTCGTATAGGATAGTTATAGGTTCTGGTCGCTTCATGTTGCATGGCTCATAGTAAAATCCCGCTAGGAATCGCATAAGCCAAGCTCTGTACTCTTGCGCTATCCCTCTCCTACTCACATTTTCGGTCTGCATTCTAAGTTGTCCTTGTCCCAAAATCTACTCCTATCGGTGCTAGCATTACACGCTTTTCTGGATCCACGTGAACACAAAAGAACGAGGAGATCATACTGAGGGGACGAGATCACATACACCATCGGATTTGCCACTATTCTGTGGAATCCAGGTTTTAAATTTCAAAGTTCTAGTCGATTCATATCAAATAGAGTAGTTAATTGCTTTATTTTAGTAAGTTCTATTCTCGATATTGCCAGGGAAGCTGTGGGGATTGATAGTTTCTGAGAAACTATGATTCACTCCTCACTTCTGAGGTAGGATCAAGAATCTTGCAGGTAGATTAGACAGGCTATTTTATTTATTTAGAATAATTCTACAAATCACACAGGCAAATAACTACACTCGGTTATCTTGTCTGTTTTAAATTATTGTTTAGTTATTATTTCTAGATACGCTTAAAATAGTTTTCTTTCCTTAAAATTGTTAGAATATTTCTTAGAAGAATAAAAGTTATATATGTTAGATTTATTTCACGTAGTTAGAATTTGTTTCATTACAGTTAGATTTGCATTTTGTTTCGTATGACAATCACGGGACCTCAAGAGCCCAGGGAATATATATTTGAGCCAATCGTGCCTCAACCAAACCTAGTCACAGCAATAGTTGACATAGACCAAAATCTCAGGATACAAGTATTCCGAACAACCACAGATTTACAATTAATTAGTTCACAGTTAAGAGGATTAAACATAGAAGATGACCAAGCACATGTGTTTTGGTCAAGTCAGCCAAACTACAGATTACCCTAGAAAACCTCCACATGACTGTAGAAGGGCTCGAAAGAGAACAAACATTCAGGTGTGATCCTTTAGTTCCACAGCCAGACACTGGAGACACCCTCATAGATATAGATACCAGCTTAAGAATCCAGGTTGCGAAAACCCCTGTGAGGTATTCTGAGAAGATTGCACAACTATTGGTTCTAAACATAGAAGCTGAGAAAGCATATGATTACTGGATACTAGGGATTAGAACTTGATCCCACGTATGACCATAACAGGACCGCAACAACCGAGAGTCTATGGTTGTGATCCACAGATCCCACAGCCCAATGAGTCCACAAGTCAATTAGATATAGACACTAGCCTACGCACCTTGGTATTCAGGTCCACTCCACTTCCACCTATCATCATCGAACAACTGTCCTTACTAGATATAGCGGCTAACAAAGCTAGGGAATTCTGGACTAGGCCAGAAAAATGTCCGTAGAGTCAATTATATTCATCATCCACTATATGACCTTATCAGGAGACATACACGAAACTATCCCAGGTCATTTTCCACGTATTCCGCAACCCATAGATCGAATCATGCCAGAGCTCGATATTGATTGGAGCCTTCGAGCAGTCATCCTTGCTGATCGATCTATCACACCAGTCCAAGTTAGAAGGGCCTTCTTTGCCTTAGATTCACAAATTCCATTAGTGCATGTCGAAGACATTAGACTGCCTAACTAGTTTTCTGCATATTCTACCCCCACCCACTGTCTCGGCATGACCTCGGGAGGTCGGGTGCAGAAGAGTTACTTGTTGATTCTCACGCTACTTTGCCGCTTTTCCGACGGCGTGTACTAAGATTCAATTAGTCAACCATCAGTTGGGCATAACTTTCGTGTATAGGTTTCCCACAATATTTAAATGAGCTAAAGATGCAACACTCATAAATGATATGCAAGTATTTTAGACCCAAATCCAAATTAGCATTTGATGAAACCAATGACGAATAAGAAATTATATGTCTTTCACTAATGCAATACAAAAATGAAAAGAATGGTTCTTTTTAATCCAAAATACGAGTGTCAATGAGACAAATAGAAGATAGAGAATGTTCTAGAGGAATAAATTTAATGTGAACTACTTTCAAAAGGAAATAGACACACAATAATTTCACCTAGGAATGAACAATACAAAATAACCCTAGATGAGTCCCATCGGAATACTGCCAAAATGTTTCACCAAATTGTTGTGTGATAAAATAGATAATGTAAAAGGTCAAGGAGGAATACCTATTATTACGTTGGTCGAAGGTTGAGTGTGTGCGTTACTGAATTTATCCAAGATGCTTGTGGAGAACTCCTTTTTGTCTAGGAAGGACTATCTGTAGAAATAGAATAAGACCACCAAATGATATTAAATAGCAAGGGTCATAGGAATACCTAAAAGGCTAGATTAAGGAACCTTGGTGCTTCCTCGAGTGGCTATCAATCTTCTATTTTTATCACAATAATGAAATTAAATGTGGGAAATGAAGGTCCTATTGTTAACACTTTGATTTAGGTATCTCAAAACATTATCAACAAAGTAAATTAAGCAAAGTATTCAAAATATAAACTAATCTAGCATGTGGAAAGGTATGTTTCTGGTTGGGACAGGTCACAAGGGTGTTAGGTAAGGTCACAAAGGTATCTGGTAAGGTCTGGGTGGAATTTGGGTGATGTTGGAGGTAGTTTGGTTAAGGTTGGAAAGAAACATAGAGAATGACGTAGGTTTAGTGACTGATACCAAGAAAGAGGGGAGACCAAAATTGTTATGGGAAATTTGGTGGTAATTAAATAAAATTAGTTTTGGGACTTCTCTGTGATTGCATAGAGAATGAAGAGAGGATGGTTGGGCTTGTAATAATGTCAAGAAGACTCAAGAATGCATAAAGGTTAGGTATAGAGAACCAGAAGGCCGTGGGTGGTTAGATGGGTAGATTGGTAAGAAGGTGGGGATAGAGGAATGCAAGAAGGAATAAGATGTAATAACAAAAGATAATGAACCTAAAATTTAAGAAAGTACATAATGATGAAAATCAAGTATACTTACTTGCATTTATAGGTATGGTAGGTGAAGGAAGGTAGTAGTTGATCCATGAAGAAATTTTGTGGTCAATGCCACATAAATACTTCTCAGAGTGTTCCTGTGAATATTCTAATACCTTGGGACAAGCCTCGGAGTGCTTGCTTGGGCCTGTGGTTGATTATATCTCATCGTATGGTTGTTAAGAAGTATTTGATTCATGCTTGAATGCAATAGAACTCTCCCAACTGAAAAATGATCAACCTGGGTAAAGAGTTTTAAAAGTGTATATAAGGTAATTGATGATGGTTAAGGTGTTCGACATCACCGAGGGATAAGCGCATCGGTTAAGGAAGGAGATCCTAGGTTTACCAAAAATAGGTAGATCTTTACTATTTTTGGTGTGCTCTTGATTGAGTCCACTTAGGGAAGTGGATTTCACGTGAGAGAATGTAGGAAGGTCATATAAGAAGTCCAATAAGGTTTTTGGAAGAAGTATCAGTTAGTTAGGTTAAGTGGTGAGTTAGCATTGGGAGTGATGAATCAGTGCTGAGAGTGATCACTTGGTCACTATGAGTTAACTACCCTTGGAATGGGTCTAGGGTGAGGTGTCTAGGTGATGTGTAAATTAACTTAATTAAATTAATTAATAATGTGAGGATTAACATTGATTCAATTGGAGGTAATTAAACTAATACGAATGTGGGGTAAAGGGGTCATGGTTAGGTGAACACGTTACATTAATTGATTAAAGGGAACCAAGGGGAGTGCTACCCAAATATTGGGTCTACAATTATATCCTTTCCAAAGAGGTTTTCCTTTCTTGCACATAGCACCACCATAGGTTCAAGTTTAATGATTTTATTGGTTAACTCACCTTTGCAATTTAATAGCCTTTGGATCTAAGCATCATCTTCAAAAACTCACAATGTTAAATGTTATCGTGCACGAGGTCCTCACTAGAACTTATACCTAATAATTACAATATGGATACATTATTTCATTTTCATACTAAGAAGCTAGGAAAACCAATTTTTAGTCGTTGTGTTCTGAATTCTCTCATGGTAGAGGATATTGAAAGAATCAAATAATTCAATGAGATCGTAGACTACATGCTTATATTGTTTTAACCTCTAGTTTTTTGTTGCATATATTTTTATAACTTGTTTTAAAAATAACTGAAAACCCCTTTAAAAATGATATATTTAATCCCATGTCTCCATACAACTCTTAAACCAAGGAGAAATGCTTCATATTCAACTATATTATTGGTACACTCAAATTTTAATTTGAAAGAGAAATTGAAAGAACCATGGTTTGGAGAATTCAAAACCACTCTAGCTCCATTTCCAATACTAGAACATGCTCCATCAAAATTCATAGTCCATGGGACACTAATATCTTCAAGGTGTGTATTTATATCCATACATTTATCTTCAAAATCAACACAACCTATAAATTTACCTAAGTTTGTATCAACAAATAATACTTCATAAGAAGCATTCAGAGGGTCCTCAATAAGGTGCAACATTTTATCTTCTCTATGTAACTTGAATAGATTTCCTTCCAATGTTATGGAAGCAAAAGACATGTCCATCTAAACACTACTTCCTTCACTAGTAGCACATTTTCTAGATAACGAAATGCAACATTTAGTAGGAAATCAACTATAAAAATATTCATAGTTAAATATTTACCAGGATAAGCACCAAGTTGTACTACCAACCCTTTGACATAGTAAGCCACTATAAATTCCTAGAATCCATGGAAAAATACTTCCCAAAGGAAGTTTTTATCTTGATGTCCAACTCATTCATGAATTCTAAAGGCATGATGTTGCAGGAGGCCCCTGAATCAAACATATAATTATGGAGAAGTCATTCATTGACAATAAGAGTGGTAAAGAAAGGATCCACATCTAATTTTGATTCTACCAAGGAGGTACCCAAATATAATTCTTGGGGTACTTCTATGTTTTCTTGGTCTTCTTTTATTTCAAATTCATCTATAGTGGGGGATTCACCATATTATTCACTCCTTTTCTTTGACAACCATATCCTCCTTTAACCCCAAATATTGAAATGCCCTTTTTCCGTGTTCGGAATCTTAACAAACTACACAATATGGATAATAATATTTATTTGACTTATGATCTAGGCCATGTCACATGTAACATATTTGGACAAGGTTGTATTAGGGGAAAGGGTGACTATTTTTTCTAATGGGATATTTTACTTTATTACTTGGGCTAAGGAAGAAGTTCTTTGTCTTGGGGTAATAAATGGGCCTTTATCGTGTATGCTTCTGCGGGAGTATCTTTAGCTAAATTATTCAAGATAGGAATTTTGGATTTTGAGGTTGGGGTAGGTCCCTTATTTTTGTGTTTCACAGGTTATATTACTTCTCTTGGGAAACTAAAACATTTATCAACAACTTTATATCATCTTCTCAATAAATTTTATCATCATAATCTCTAATCATTAGTGCTCTTAGATATTCAAATGATTGAGCCATATCAACATCAACATTAACTACTAAAGGGATGGATAATAATTTATTGGTGCAATCCCAAAAGTATTCCACAATTTTAGAAAATAGGAGGTCAATAGCGGTGGCCCATTGCATTGAATTTTTGAACATTCACTCATACATATATCACTAAAATGATATTCATCATTTTTAGCAGGTCGCCACAAGGAGGGTGAGGAAACAAACATTTATCACACTAATCAATTGTGTGTTCCTCCTTCACCATAAAGACTCTTACCATATGTTAATCTGGGAATTTCTTGTTGTCTCTTAAGGATTGCTTTTTTTTCCTGAACACATAGGCCCTTTTCTTATGTCCTCCACTTGGTGATCACCTTTTTGGGTAATTCCCAAATCTATTATGCCTGATGGCTTGATGTTGAGCTTGAGGATTTGAAGTTAATCCCTTATCTACTCTGCAATATTATATGAAATATATTTTACCTCTCCAACTAAGGTCTTGACCACATCTTCCAAGTCTACATGCTTGCTTGAGGATTTTATTCATTAATTATTTTGACACATTCCCTCTTTAGAGGCTTCCCCTACTTTGATATTGTTATCAATCACGGATAGCCATAGAAAAACTTACCTCAAATTTTAAGGAGCTATGTCTCTTAAATAACAAGTTGATTTCTTATCAAAATAATTTGAGTACTTAATTAGGTAATACTCATCACCTGGATTTATATTATTTGGCATTCTAGTAAGAGTTTTATTGAACCTTGTATTAAAATATTGTACACACTCATTAAGGTTATTCTTTATCTTTTCAAATTCATATAGGAGAAACCTTGGGTCATTTCTATCACCATATTGTGTCTTGAAATTGTTTTTCATTTCATCCCAAGATTCAACTAATTTTTTAGGTAATGAATTATAACATTATATGGCCTCTTCTTCCAATTTGTGTATAAACAGTTTGACATAAACATCCTCAAACTCAATCTCATAATCATCCATAAAATTATGGAATAACATGAGATGTTGGTCTCCACTAATAGTATTATTTCCTTAAAACTGAGGTAGCCTATTTCTAATCTCATTTGGTACCTCATTAGGATAGCCCATCATGCCATTGAAATTTATTTCTTGATATGTAGCGACTACAAAAAAAACTATAAGAGGAGGACGATCCATATTATCTGGTGAAGGATTTTTAAAAGGAGTGTTGAAACTACGGAGAAGAGGAGGTATTTGGGGTAAATGGGTATGATCCTCACAATGGAATCCTTTAGGGTATTCAGTTTCACTAAAAACTCTATTCTCTCAGGTAAAAAAATGTGGAAGTTAAGGAATGCCCTTGTTAATTATAGGTACTGGACCCTTTTAAAACAAATAATGTAAATATACTTAAAGACTATTTGTATCAAAACTATTAGTGTACTATATTAATATTTTATTAAAGGAGGATCAAATTTAGAGGATTGAGCATGCTTTTCATCTAAAATTTGACCACCCATAGGTTTCCAAATTTGTTTCCTTCATAATTATGTGCTTTCCTATTCGAAGTAACCTTCTAGTGGGTTCGAGATCTAAAAAAGGATCCTTGTCCTTCAATTTATTCAAAGGGGAGAATAAATCAACAAGCTGGAAATGATGAAAAATTACACTGGTATAACCCATATTATTTTTTAAATTTGGAGAATCCACTAGAGACGTGCACTCTAGATTTTGAAATTAACTCTAAATTTTCTAAATCTTCTTCACAACTTGGTAGGAAAAACGAATCAACAAATATTTATGGTGTCCACAATAGTATTGATAATAAACTTCTAGTACACTCACAAAAAAACTAGTTTTATACCAAGCCTTGTTATAATTGGAAAACTACTAACAATATTACCAGAATTGTCTTTATTTGAAGAATCATAGAAAAATTATTTAAAGGTAAGTATCCTTAACCTTTCCTAGAGTAAAGGGTCCCTAAAAAAGTTTCCTGAAGCATGTTGGTTCCCAATTTCAAAATTCCTTGGGGTATAGCAACATTTTCAGAGATTAGGAACGACTAGATGATGACATACTGTGTGATATGTGTCATTTGCAGCCAGGGAGGTGTCTAAAATTATCTTTAGAACCAAGCTCTTGGGATGATTGGAAGTAACATACAAAGGGGATGGTATGATCCTTCTACTTTTGGTTTTGCCTTAAACAAGGGTGAGAGGACCTATTGGGTAACCTAAATTGAAATAGAGGATAATTTGAACTTAATTCCTCTTTATTTTTCAAATGGTGAGTCAATATTTGCAATTATGTCCATGGATATAACATTCACTCGCAAGATTTTTCATAGGAATATCACATATAATTATTACAATAGACACAAGTTACTAGAGACAACAAAGTTTAGTTGTTTTGGCATCACTTTTGATGGGAATATGGGTGAGAAGAAGTGTCTTCAATGATGCTTAGAAATAGAAAAACATGGTGGTAAATGGATCTTTAGATGAAAGTGTGATGGTGTGGGGAAAAATTATAATAGGTTTGATTTGTAAGGAGGGGGATTAAATGATGGTTGATTTCCTACAACAAAACATCAACAACTACTATGACAACATGTTATCCTGGAAAGTAAAGAACATATGATTAAGTAGTAAAAATTTTTTAAACAAAAATATTTACATTCATTGATGCTCAACTGCTACAAATATTTTCAAGACAATCTTTAAAACACTTAAGATAATAGTTTATGCAAGAGTTCTATTATTTCAAAAACGTATCACCCTAGGATTTAAAAATTAAAGATCCCTAATTTTTTTCTAACATGGGACCATCTCCAAGTGTTTTAATTGATACTTGAGATGGACCTCACAAGAAGGCTAGATTCCTCTACCTAAATATAATGCTAAACTAATCCTAGAAGGGAAAAGGTAGCTAACTAATCCTAAAATAACCATGCCAAGGGACCAGGGAGAGAGAGAGGGTTAGAAAGATGCATGAAAATGAAATCCTACAGTAAGAGAGGTGATAGCACTAGAAAAAGTGGGGTTCAAATATATTTTTGAGGGATAAATAAGAAGTAAAATGGATTTGAGAAAGGTCATACAAACTATGACATAGTCCCAAGGTAGCATTCACCATCTAATCTCCATGAAACACAAACAAATAGACCTAAAAATGAACAAAACATGCACATAATGAAACAACAAAATAGAGAGGCAAGGGAAATACAATAAAACATGAGAAAGGGTTAAAGAAACACCACAAAAAACATATTTAATTTCTTAAAAATATGCATAATCCATTTACATTTGATACATAGAGGCATTGGAACTCTTACTAGCCCAAGAGATAGCTTCATTGATGATTTTTGTTGAGAAACAATTATGACAGATTTTCCCCACATCCAAGAATATCCCAAGCTAATTCTCAAATGAGAATTTTATAATATATAGAAGAAAGAAAGAGAGAGAGAAAGAGAGAGAGAGAGAGAGAGAGGTAAAATACAAAAAAAACCCTTAACTAACAAAAAAATGTCAGTAAATGCTCTAAAAATAGTATATATGACCTTGTAAACCCATCTCCCAATGTCTTTTGCCTTCTTTGGAGAAGAAAAGTGACCATATTGCATTAAATTCAGGTAGTTGGGTTTTTGTAACTATTCATTTTATACTAGAAGTGTTTTTTTCATTTTTTTCACCAACTTAACCCCATCTAAATATGATTTTCATGAATTCATGATGAAGAGGAGGTTGAGATATTTCTAGAAAGTCCAAGATCTTGAAAAATGGAGTACTTGGTCAAAATTCATGACCATTCGGTGTTTCAAGTAGTCATGTGTGCCTTTACTTTGTTATCGGATTTCGACCCCACACTACTTTGCCTTTCTTTGTTTTGGGATTTCACCACCCACTACTACCTTTATTTGTTTTAGGATTTTGACCCCCACTTCTACCTTTATTTTTATGGGATTTCGACCTTGCATTGCTTCCTTTATTTGTTGTAGGATTTCGACCCCCATTGTTGCCTTTCTTTATTGCAGGATTTTGAAGTTCCTTTTCTTTACTAGGGATTTCAAACCCCCACTAATGCCTTTATTTTTGTGGGATTAAAACCCTACATTACTTCCTTTATTTGTTACATGTTTTCGACCCCACGCTTTTCCTTTCTTTGTTGCGGGATTTTTACCCCCACTATTACCTTTATTTGTTGTGGGATTTCAAAGTGCCTTTGCATTACTCATGATTTCAACCTGCATTACTTCTCGCTTTCCCAAGTCACATTCCTATATAACTCTCCAAATTATTTTCCTCACTACTCTGTGGGATTTCTAAACAACTTTACTTGGTTTATTTTTAAGTGGAGAGTCACCGCTTTTTTAATGCGTAAAGAAGGCGGTTATGCAAATCAAGATTGCGAAACTACTTTGATTATTTATTTTTATAAGTAAAGTGGTTATAAATAACATCCTAACAGAGTGCATTGTAAGTAAGGTTTTGGATAGGGACTTACTAAAAATCATGAAGTAAAGTAACTAAGAAAACTCAATATTTAAGGAGCTAAACACTTAGCTTTTACACATTTTGAGGAATTTTGGTCAAGTTGGTACTTTTCCAATCGTAACTAGGAAACCTATTGTAATCATCAAAATGATTCCAAGTTCCAAAAAATATGAAAATACCTGAAATATATAGATTCTTCATTGAAGCCCCATCAACCACTAAAGTCTTATTTTTTCAAGAGGGTAAAAATGGATAACAGTTTGACGACTCAATGGGGGGCTATATTCCTACTAGATGAAGTGATTAGTGGCCATGAAGCATCCATTAGGGATGGAGTCATCCTAATAATCATGAAACTAATTTGAACCTTGACACTCAACACCTAAGACCACTTAAAACACTCCTAAACTTGGAGTTGATCTTTCTCTTGCTCAAATTGACCATTAACATCACAAAATATTTCAAGTAAGGTTTAATCTTAGTGGAAAATTGTCCTAAATCTGATATTTCATTTGTTCCTCTGTATAATTATCTCATTGGGATGCATAATGAACTCTAAAAATTGTCCCAAATCTGATTTCTCTTCCAAGTTTAGAAGAAAACTAAATTGAATAATGGAAAAGATGAAGCATTGCGAGATTTAGAATCACATGCTGATTTAGAGTGTAGTTGGAACTACTTGAATACCTTACCTCCCTAAACATTGCTGCTAAACTGAATCAGGCAACAAATACAACAATTTTTTTTTGTAAAAATATGGAAGATCATACATGCTCCAAGTGGAATCATGCGAGTGTGCAAGAGAATTTATTTTGCTAAAAGGAAACCTACCTACTCTACTCTAACTAGAGGAAAGGAGGCAAAACAAATTTTGCAACTAGCGAGGAGAAGTAGCTTCCCTTCCTCATAAAATGGGACCATGTAACTGATTTGGAATTGAATATGGTCATAGGTAAGACTGAAAAAAAGACTAGAAGATGGTTTCTCACCCTATTCTTCATGTTATAATGTAGAAACAAAAGAAAAACCTCTTTCAATTGCTCTGCATTTTGATTTGAGTGGAATTTTAGCTTATCCTCAAGACGTTGAACCTTTTTTTCATGCTCTAAAGTAAGAATGAATGGTTTTGAATCCTTTCTTAGCTATAAAGATGTCGATACTTTATTGGGAAAGGCCTCGATCTTTGGATTTTTCCCATTGCTATGAAGATCAATCCCACAATTGGGATCTTCCTGTAGACTTCGTTTGAATTGAGGTGGATTTTTGTAGGTTGTTTTGTTCTTTGCTTTTCCTCTACAAGAAACAATTCTTCTACCTTGATGAATAACTGACATGATTTTCATCATCTTTCTCTTCCTCCTCCACAAGAAACTCCTCATGACTAATTGTAATATCTAATGAAGTTCTTGGTGAAACACTACAACTAGTTAGAACTTGTTGCTCACTTGGGAGTTTCTCCTCCTCTACTTGAAGACCAAACTGATCTACATGTCTAATTTCCTCATCCAATATGAAGTTTGAAATATCAAAATATTCTATTTTCTTATCTTAGGACTGTTATGGGCAAAAACTCTTCTTGGATGTTATCCTCCATGATTGGTTAATTAATCAAATCAGATTTAAAAAAAGATGAACAAAAAGAGAAATCTGAATTTTCATTACCAAAATAAAGAAATAAAATTTCTATGATTTCTTCTTCATGTAAAACATCATAATCTGATTTGTTCTCCTCCATGTGATCCTATTAATTTGGATTTGGAGTGGATTCTTCCTTCTCTTATGAATTTGTGAACTGTGATGAATCAACAACTTTGGAGAATATGGTGTCAACATGCACACTACACTCAGCACATAGAGACTATTGGTCATCTTGATCTTGTGCTTGTTTTATTTCAAAATCAATTTCCATCACTTTTTCTTCAACTCCAAC
Source organism: Taxus wallichiana var. yunnanensis (assembly GCA_018340775.1). Taxonomy (NCBI): domain Eukaryota; kingdom Viridiplantae; phylum Streptophyta; class Pinopsida; order Cupressales; family Taxaceae; genus Taxus; species Taxus wallichiana. Next base: position 626,602,252 of record CM031242.1, read on the forward strand.
CTCTTTTCAAGGCCTAGTTAGCATTGGAATTTGACTGAATTCAAACTTTGTAGCCCAATTCTTTAATTTTTTCATAAATTTTTATTTTCTAGGCTCCTCAAATTGCTTCCCTCCTTAACTGATTTTTTTATTTTGTTCTTCCCCAAATGGTTTTGGGAAAGCAAATAGAGGGGTGGGTTAGGTCTCAACTTATTTTTACATTTTCTATGGTGAAAGGGAAGGTGAAGGATCTTCTTATGGAGGGGGTGGAGTTTTAGAAGTAAAAGGGAAGAGAATTGAAGGTGGGATGGAAGGAAAGAAGATGGAGAAACGGAATCCATAATGGGGTAACAAGTTGAAAGCTAGGGATTTTAATTTTAGGCTTGGGTAGTTGATAAGGAATTTGAATTGAAGACTAGTATGACAAAGTAATATGAACATCGCATTGACAGGGTTCTTTAACCTTAGATCTATTAGCCTCTAATGCTTGTAATGAAGAAATGAAACAAGTAATTTGAATGAGATACTCAATCATTACCTCAATATTTTGTTATGGGATAAGCCAAATAGGTATAGGATTTCCCCATGGATAGGACTACAAAAAAAGGTTGGATAGTGTTGGTCTCAAAATCATGTCGTTAGAGCAGATCTATGGATAGACGAGCCAATAGTGTGCGGGCGTAGCCCTCTTTGAGACAAAGAAAGTGAAACTCGGTTTATTGTTATTCTACCAAAGAGAATCTGTGCAATTCTTACAGTATCCTGCCTTCAGGGGGTTTGGGATCTCATCCCAGTAGAGTAGTTCTGACGAATAATAGAAAGGAATGAAGGAAGGAAAGGAAGGAAGATGGATCTGAAGGGAGAAAAGAAATGAATTCCAAAGTAGAAAGGTCATATGGTCTATGTTTTGGGCTGGTAGTAAATAGAGCCGAACCTACTTTCATAGACAAACAAAGCAATACTGATGAACAAATGACAAAAAGTAGAGATAGATCCAACAGAATAAACACATAGATCTGACATAAGAAAGATCAGATGCCCATAACACACATATTCAGCACAAAGTCTCAATATTTGTATTAATGTTTTCTTCTGTTACAAAAAGTACAAAGCCTTTTCTTCTCACTTCTATTTTTCATCTAAAAAGTGTCCACCCCGAATACAACAAGTATTCAAGTATTTATAGAAGGAGAGGAGAAAAGAAGACAAAAGCAAACCAACCACTTACAAAATATCTAGAAAATATCTAAAAAGTCAACAGTTGACTTGGGCAAGTTTTTGGATGGCAACATCCCATGGTGCAACATGGATGAAGTCATCGTGTATGCCAACATGCTTTTTAAATATTTTACAAAAATGATCAATGGATCCCAGGAAGAAACTACTCTTCAGTGTAAAAGGGTGCACTTTTCAGCATGTCAACAGGAACTTATCAGCACCCTTGGCGCACTCTTCAGCATGTCGACAGAACTTATCGAAGTGCCTTGGCTCACTCTTCAAATGTCGACAGAACTTATCAGCGCCTTTGGCGCACCTTTCAAAGATGTCGACAGAACTTATCAAACCTTTGGCGCACCTTTCAAAGCATGTCAACAGAACTTATTAGCACCCTTTGGCGCACCTTTCAAAGATGTCAACATGAACTTATCGGTGCCCTTGGCGCACCTTTCATCATGTCGGCATGAACTTCCTTGTGCTTGGAACACTCTTCGGTATGTCAATAGGAACTTATCGGTGCCTTTGGCGCACCTTTCACTTGTCGATAGGAACTTATCGGTGCCCTTTGGTGCACCTTTCAAAGATGTCAACATGAACTTACTTACACTTGGCACACTCTTCGGCATGTCAATAGGAACTTATCGCCCTTTGGCGCGCACCTTTCAAAGATGTCAACTAGAAATTATCAGTGCCCTTGGTGCACCTTTCATCGTGTCAACATGAACTTCCTTGCGCCTTGGCGCACTCTTCGACATGTTGACAGGAACTTATCAGCACCCTTGGCGCACCTTTCAGCATGTCAACATGAAATTCTCAAAGCACCCTTGGGCGCACTTTTCAAAGATGTCAACAAGATCTTATCAGTGCCCTTGGTGCACCTTTCATCGTGTTAGCATGAACTTATCAGCGCCCTTGGCCGCACTTTTCAACATGTCAACAGGAGCTTATCAGTGCCTTTGGCACACTTTTCAGCATGTCAACATGAACTCCTCAGCGCCTTGCTCGAAAAGACTGAAAAATGGCTAATTCCTTAAAACTTGATTTTCGGAAGAGAATTTTGGGCTTCTTTCGAATGTTGTCAAACTTCCTTGGGGGCAAAACAAAATTTTGGGTATGCTTACCTGCAAATTTCCCTTGACAATTTTGCAAGATAACAAATAGCATGTGATATTTATATTTGTCCCCGATATCTTGAAATATATGCTCTATTCTTTGAGTTCTTCCTTTAAAATATTCATCTATAGTTGTACAATTCCATCCAAAATCTACATACTCTTGCTCTTGAACAACTCCATAGCTTGGTGAATGACCAAAATGATTTAAACTTGGTGCATAGGGGTATGCATGTCATGCCATCTATAATCCAATATATAAAACCTAGAAAAACCCAAGCGTGTTGACACATCACCCAACCTAAGCTAAGTTCTCACCCGAAGTGCACAAAGGTACCAAGCCCTCTTTAGAGTTGCTTGTGCAAGATATCGTTGTAATGAAGATATAGCATATTCGTAACCATAAATAAGCATATACATTCCACAAAGCATATTCCAGATCTAGATCTTAGAGAATCATGAATTAAACGATAACCATAGTAAGATTAACCATGCAAGAATGAGTTACAATCATGTTTAAAAGCATTATCCATCCAATATGCTCCATTATATTAAACACTGAATTACATAGAAGCTTCTTACATTACAAAGTGTCACCATAAGTTATGCGCATATGAAATCCAACAACATAACTCTACAATAATTGACTATTTAAAATCTCTATCTAACTACACAGCTTAACTACATATTTATAGGGGAGTGGACTTACCCTTCATTGCCTATGCACTTCCCAAAGTAGGTCGCATGCCAATAATAGCCATGTGCCTTTACAATACCATGCACACATGTAAGTGCACTAATAATAGACATCCTATATTTAATTGGAAGAAGTAATCTTATTATTATGTTGAACTCATACATGGCACTTATGAGATGCGCGTTCCCAAAATAGCATTTGTGTGTCACACAAGCCTCTATCCCAATGTGTGCTCCTCACGCTATCTTCCAAAAATAGCTCGCATCTAGGAAAACAATTAAGTCCGAATCAACTTATCTTGGTGTGTGTTTCCTTCCTATCCTATGTGTGTCTTCTCCTTAGGATAATATTGTCTTATCTTTGTGACGGCCTTCATAACGTCATTATCTTCAACTAGATTTATGATACTTATCACTACTTATGAAGCCATAAAAATAATCGAGCTTGCTCATCTTTCTTCAGTTCATCCTTCATATTTTAGAGCAACGCTTCATAATTTTAAATTTTCCTAACCATGGAGGCCCTTTCTCTTTCTACTTTTTGTTCAGGATCCTTTGGCACTGGCATTTGAATTGGTCCATCTTCTAGCACCAAATCAACCAATGTGTGCACATAATGCATAGCTGAAGGAAAATTTCTCAGTGCCTTACACTCAATATGAAGTCTTTCTTTCATAATGTAGTAACCAATTTATTTTTCCATGCTAATGAAGGCCTCATTCTTATTATGTTATAGGTCCTTTTCTCCTTTTAAATACATTATTTCTACATTTTTTTCCTTGTTATCTTCAAGTAACACTCTAATTATGGTAACCTTATCCATGTTCCTCTGCGCACCACCTCTGCAAATACCTTAACCAAGGCATTTCTCACCTGCTCATTAGACATTAGAGTAGGCTTTATTGTCATGTGTCTTCTTTGGGGTTCCTTCTTCACTCTCCTTGATACACAATATTCCTCGCAAACGTAAAAATTTGGCTCATCCATATGGGTCTACATAGACCAGGATAATTGTTCCCTTGTGTGCATGGTGGGCATGTCTAGATCCATAAATTCCCATTCATACAATTCATAAAGGCCTACTATGCTATGAAATCAGGCGCAAACGATTTTCTTGTGTCCTCAACATAGCCCATACTTGGAGCAACATATTCTTCACTTGTTATCTTTTTTCTTGGCCCCTTAGGAACCTAAGCGCCAAGGTTTGGAGTTGGCCCTTCTTCTTCCTGAGTAGTATCATGTGCTATGGGTTTCTCTTGTAGTATATCTTTTTCTTCATTCACCCCTTCCTATTCATCTTTCATTTCTTCATCGTTGGGTTTCTCCATATCTTCTAGTTACATTGGGGTTCCAAGTGCTCTCTCCTCATACTACTCTACCTCCTCATCTAACTTCAACTTTCTCCTTCTCTTCTTCTCAAGTGCCTCTTTGGAAGGAAAGAGTCTAGGTGATCTTCTTACATACTATAGTATTCTCGTGCCTTGTGTCTTGGGTCTTCTAAATAAATATTTAAATTGGTGCTCTTCGGGACTACATCCACATCCAAGTCCTTGTCTCCTTCCTACACCTATGATGGAGTATCCACATACTCACTCTCCAATTTATCTATGGGTTACTTTCGCCTCTATGATCTAAGCCTCCACTATCTTCATGTTCCTCTTCCTCCTCGTCTATATGTATGGTCACAATAGGCTTTGGAGATGGCACATTCTCCATTATGTGCTTGCCCTTAGGTGGCCTTGGGGGCATGGAATCATTTTCCACATACGTATTATTCTCCACTAGGCTTGAGCTGAAAATATATGATTGTGGCTCCATTGTCCCCAATAGCCAAACTTACTAGCTTCATACTTATGACATCTAAAATGAGCCTCTCAACATAGGTAGACCGACCTGGATATACATATGTTTTTTGGAGGGTGTGCTAGTCATAATCTACCTTGTCTGTGTTGAATTTCAATCAGCGTGCATCGTAAAGCCTATGAACTAAAGCTTGGAATTAGTGCATTGTGAAGGCATATGGTAGTTTGCACCACGGACTCTATGTCCCATCCTTCATGGAAAAGTGTGTGCTTTGAAATAGTTTTAATACACCACGAACTGTAATTTCTTTCCTACTACCAAAGTTAGTTCCTTTGGAATGTTCCATTCTTCCTCAAACGCTGCAAAAATTAAGTCATACAACATTTTTTCCCTTTTCTTGAATGGGCCACCCACTAATCCTTCACATAAATATTTCTGACCTTTCCGTGAGGGACTTCTTCTCGGGGGGTATTCCCAAATTTTATTCTTTAGCCCATCGGGCACTCCAATTTCTACAAAAACAAAAGATAAGATGATGGCATGAAAACTATTATTTTCTCCCGCATGAGCTTCTTCGATAATGGTTTATGCAATATAGCCAGCTAAGTTGTAGATTTCTCCCTAGAACATTTTCTTTACAACATAAATCCACATTGTATTTACCTTTGACCATCTCCCTCAATCATTCACCTTGGTGAGCAGATGCACACTTTCCTGCACCACAAAGTACTTCCTTAATATGTATATGTCCATTCCACATGGACCCTTGGTATACCCCAAATCCTTTCTTTTTACTATAATCGATGCTTTATCAGTAAAATCACTAACAATGTCTTTCACTGTGCCCTTCAAACTTGTTAATGTCACAATTAGGGTCGTTGTGAGCCTACCTTTTTTGATAAAATAGAAGAAGTCCTCATGGACTCTGCTCATAAGACATTGATAAAGGTTCATATTTTCTAAAATATGGGAGGTCATACAGTTTATAAACTCCTACCTACTTAAGCAAATTTTCCCCAACATCGTCATACACTGGCATATCTTCCATCATGCGCTTGTTGGTCTTCTTATTCAACAAAGCATCCAAATCTCCCTTTATATCAGTGGTGCAGTGGTTGTAATCATTTACTTTACATTTGTGGATGTGGGAATCCCAATCTTTTCTAACTATTAATCCTACTAGGAACTTCATCTTTGAAAAATTACTTTCGAGAGCATTTTTAACCTCAACTTCCACATTTTTCTTTCCTTTTGTGCCTACTGCGCAGAGCTTTCTTCGATGCCATGGTTAAAATAAATTTTTTTCTTGTGTTGAGTAAGTTCAAACCCTAGCTCAAAATTATGCTCCCTATCTCCTTCTCAACGCTTCTTCTTCACTCAAACCCTTTACTAATGGGGAAGCAATCCTTTTCCAAACAAAAATATTCTCCACATCTAGTTTTGTAACTCTTCACACTTCAACATGATTCACTTGGCTCAGGTTGCACTTAAATCACTCAAATACTTGTGATTACAAAGGTAAAAATTAACCCACATCATGTCCTTCTAGCACACCTTCCTACACTCTAGCTATATGCTTCTCTTTGTGCACTTCCATGTGCTTTGAGTACCTCACCACTTTGCACCTTCTCATCATAGTTTACACAACTACTTCTTACCTTGCATTATATTATCCCTTCATTCATTTCCATCTATGGTATTCTTTAGAAGTAATGTCCTTTCTAACAGCTCCTTTCCATACTTGAATAACACCTATAATAATTTATTCTCATGTGTACCCATTTGTGGATAAAAATAACAACCACCCCACACCATTGATATGTGCAATCCTATGAGCATAAAATATTTTAGATTGTAATTATCTTCCAAAGATACAAACACGCTTATTACACAAAACACCAAACTAAATTGAAAAAGCATAGCGACAAAGAAGGAAATACATTAAAGGAAATACAAAAAGGGAAACCTATACTAAATGGAAACACTTCCTTATTAAAAACACCAAGAAGAATTATTTATAGTAGCGCTTCATCCTACTCCCATTGAAGTAACTAGGTAACCACTTTCCATCAAGCGCCTCTAATTAGAAAGCACCCGAGTAAAGTATATGAGTGATATCATACAATCCCAACCAATGTACCTTAAGCTTTCCTGGATGGCATAGAAACTTAGAATCATAAAGTAGTACCATATATCCAACCTCAATCTTCTTGTTCCCGATGTGTCGGTCATACCATGCCTTCTACCTAGCCTTTTCCTACTTTAGACTCCAATGTGCTATGATGTTCCTCTCATCCAACTATATTAACCTCACAATTGTTTCTTTTAATGCTTCCTCATCAACTAGACCTCCAAAGGCATGCAATACACAAAGAAGGTAACATGAATTCCATAGGAAGAAGCGCTTCTACGCAAAACTCCAACTAAAAGTGTGTGGCCTTATTTAACCTCTTGTAGTATCTATACACCCAAAGCGCAGATAAACTTTATCATCCCAATATTTCCTTCCAAAATCACAACTATTTGTCAAGGTCTGGCTCAATATCTTGTTAAAGGCATTAGCAGTACCATTTTCTTGAGGATGATAGGGTGTAGTATTGTGGTACGCAACCATAAATTCATCAAATAATATCCTAATTTTTTTATTCAAAAAGTGTGTTTCCTATCACTTGTCAAGCTCAACAAACATCCATATGTAGTAAGAACATTTTCCCATAACAACCTAGTTGTTGAAGCTGTTGTATAATCCTTTGTAGGAACTTCTTATATCCACCTTGTAAAATGATATGTGTAAGTGATAATATAGCGTGTTCCAGCTTCTACACACGGTTGGGGTAATAGGACCCACAAAGTGGATAGCCCATTTTTCATGTAATATTCCCATTTTAAGACTTTAGAAACAAGGGAATTTTTTTTTGCATGAATAATGTTCTTTGTTCTAAATACATAATTTAGAACACACATTCCATAACCACCATTCTTATAACAGATAACCATATGCAGCTGTAATGACTCGGTGAGCTACCGATCTATTCATTTCATAACTCGGCGAACTACCGATCTATTCATGATTAACATTAAGTATTGAATACTTTTTATATACTATGTATACTTGGTTTTCTTACTCTGTTATGGGTATTAAGTGATATTTTTAAGGAACCTATATGAATATCTGCTACAAATATTCATCTAGCATCATGATCCTTAGGCTAGGTGACATAGGACAACGCAACCAACAACTTGCGATACTTTGGCCAAAGATTTCTAACATATTGTTCATGTTGTTATTCCTTGACAACATACTCATCAATTCGAATACATCCTTCACCCCACTTTATTGTTATCTAGAATGTCCTTTACTGACTTCTGTCAGCCCACTTGCCCAAGGTTTAACCCTAGTTCAGGTTAACAACATAATTTATGATAGGAAGAGGCTCACGAAGACTTAGGGTAAATGGGCATACTAGGTCAACCTAAGTCAACCCCATGTGCCAAGGTACCCTGAGTCTTAGGGGGCTGCTCCCTATCCTAAACATGCTACTAACTGGACCTAGGGAGAAACTAAGTTCAAGTCTAGATGTGTGTAGATCTAGATGATCAATGCAGAAGGGTGTTGCCACATGTCAACTGCATTGTTATAACCTTGAGAAGATCCTAATATTATCGAAGGTATAACCCTCGTAGTTGGCATGTGACAAAATCCTATATTAATAGCCTCATCAAGATGTACATACCCCTAAGAGGTTATTAATATAATTAATTTGGATTATTAAAATAGATTACAACAACCTTGCTAAACCCTAATCCAACACTCCTTAAGTTCTTTTTCCATATCAGATTCAATTAATCATTAAAGAACTTCCTTAACTTAATCTTTCTTTTTAAGTTCGCTTATCTGGCTTAACAAATAGTTAACCAAAAACAGGACAACAACATCATAAGTTCCATTATAATGTAACTTAACCAATCAAGGAGGTGTAGCAACCACATAGGTTTAACTAGGTAGACTTCATTGAATATGAAGTCTAATGATTAACAATCACATTACCTTTCCTTTTTGTTTACATTCTTTTTTTGAGAGGAAGAGTCTTCCTCTTCATGAATTAGTGTTAGGGTTTATCATACCCTCCTTATCTTTTACAATTTCTATAGTTTTACTGCATGTTCAACACACATTACATTACTATGTTAAATTGTTTAGATAAAGAACATCATATTCTGTAACTTAACAAGCTGCATCTTAATTAGGGAAATAGAACTAAATCCCTTTATCCAACTTATCAAAAGGTAACCAATTAAGCATATAAATAATATGAAGAATATCAACAAGATATAATTCCATCTCTTTCATAAAAGTACAAGATAATTTACACAACCAATACAAGTAAATTCCCAACTTTCAATTCATCTTTGAAACTTATACATTTACAAGACTTATGCATTTTAGGCATACTACATAACAACAACCTTCATTCTAAAAATAATACCACTTTTCTTTTTCAATACAACTCAAGAACGAATCAAACTTAAATGAGCCAATGCATCATATAAGTTTTTCCTTCTTTTATCACTTACGAAGTCCATCTGCAAAAATTTCTAGCATAGGTCAGTTCAATGAACTGAGCATGATAAGCACTAAGCCTTAAAACGAAGTGCATTCCACTAATTGTTCCATTAAAACAACTCTGCTTTAATGAAATAATTAATATATCATACATATCAGTATAAGTAATAACAATCATAAAAGAAGTACATTAACCAATCTGAATTCACTTCTAAGAGAAGAACAGAATATAATCCACAACATATTCCTTACAAAATTAAATTTTAATTGATCCTATCAATTACCTTTAAACAATCAATGATCATAACATCCTATTATTCTCAATTCTATCATAATAGAATACAACATTTAACTTTACTATAATACAAAGGAAGGGTTTACAACATAGTTCCCATTAGGATGATTCATCTAGCTCCTAAGCAAGGAAGAAGAATAACCATTCCAAACTATTCCCAACACAAAAACATTTGAAAACGAAATAAGTTCATAACATGATTTTAATCTGCTTTCATTTAAAGGACAACTACCTTAACATTCAACATTTAAGATATTCATTAGAACAGAATCCCATATCAATCTAAGAAGGAATATATAATTTAAATTTAATAAGATTATATTTTCTTGTTCAAGAAAACTAAAACATCAAATCTCTTCCTACATCACTTCAAAACATGATATGAGCAAGGAAGACTAAACAATTATAATAAATCTCCATTTCACAAGAGAACTAATAACAAAAGGGTTCAATCAAATGAACTAATCCCAATAGGTTAGAAAAGGAATCTTTTCAGAATATGATTCAATCCTTAAATCATTTCTCTACACTTAACAACAAATTCCCTTTTCTAATCCAAACAATAAGCTCATACACTAGTTCCTAGAAGAGAGAACAAAACCAAATCATTGTAAAGAAAACGTACTGCAAGTCTCCCTTACAATCCTTATCATTTAAAAGCATGAGTTCCAATTTCAGTTCAGAACAACATAAACAATAAAGTTCAAAAACAACACACTATCCCTAAGGATTCTCAATTTCCTTTTTCTTTTAAAAGACTCAAGTATTCACTTATTGATCCCAACAAGAATAGAAAACCCAAACCTTAAACTAAACCAGTTTAGGAGTATCCTCGGACTCAAAACTGAAGTTCCTTTAAAATGCCTCCACAACATTGTACTTAAGAGTAAGTGGTTCATAATTCTTTTAGAACTATAAAACAAAATCAAACTGAACAGAGTTAAGTAATCCTTCCACTACAATTTCTAAGCATTGGTACAAAACTCATCTTTGAAAGAAATTCCAAATCCACTATCAAACGAAAGCATTTCCAGTTAAATCTCCAAGAGATATTCAAACAACTCAGTCATACTACTTCCCCATATTTACTTTGAGTAAGTAGTTTGAATTAAAAGTGTTATAAGATTTCAACTTGAATGCAATTTAAAACCAACTCACAAATACCATAATAGAACCAACACATCATTCAAGCTATAAATTCCAAACACTAAGTACCAAATTACATGTACAGTGTTGAATCACAAAGTCTCAAACATGAGCACAGATATATACAAATATCATGATACAAGACAATATAATATGAACAACCTTAACCAGTTTATAACATAAACAAGAAACCCTATTTCCAACTCAAAATGAAACACAAGTTTCTCACAGAAGAGTTTAGAACCATTCAAGTAAATATTCACAGGTTCAAGGAAACAACAAGTTCCCATTCCAGTTTGTATTTTAAATAAAGAAAACTCATACCACTCAAAATGAAACACAAGCTTCTAACCAGAGTTTAGAACCATACACGTAATAAAATACGAGTGATGTGTACATTATGAACTTCCATTAACAATCCAGAATAAAATAATAATAAACATGAGTACAGAGCTACATACGGACTTCAAACAACAGTCCAGATTACCCAAGATTCTAAACATAGTTTTAGGGTAACAAGAACCTCCAACACAAATTCTTATCAAAATACTAACCCTGAATCAAGCTCAAACTAAACACGAACTCGAATACAGGATCAAACAAAACACGAGCTCAAATACAAGCTCAAGCTTAAACAAAACATAGATCTCCAATGTAAGATCAAATGGGACTCAAGGTTCCCAAAAACTCATAACCAAATAAACAACAATGAAGGTCAGTTAAAAACACAACTCTTCAAATATCAATTCAAGAAATGAAAATTAGAGCTACAAGAATAAGTTTTTGATGCATGTTTCATTATTTTAACCCATAAAAAGAAAGTTTCCAAGACTTAACATTAATTTTCCATGGATTCATGCCCAAATTTCTAGAGATTTATAAAACACAACAAGCAAATAACCAGATAAAACATGCAAACAAAGAATCTCATAAGAGCAGATTTGTTTTAATGAAAACATTTAGAAGAAAGCAAGAGATCTTAATGATTAGAGCTTCCAAATCAAAGGAGACTTCCAGATGAGCTTCCAACTTCATTTCTCCTCCACGAAAGATCAACCAACCAACAACTTTCCTCATAATGCCTCATATACCTTCCCATGATCAAAAATAGCCCGGAGTGAGTTAAATATAACAATGATGTGAAATTCAAACCCCTGGATCAAAGAACCGCTTCCTCCACGCAGAAAAATCTGAAAAGCATGCAAAAACCAACAACCTCCCACAAACCCACCTTCCAAGTTTCCAAGACGTTTTGTGAACAAAACCCGAGGCCAATTAATTTCATTAATTCCAATTTTCCTACTTATCTCTCCTTACCACCACCTCCCAAATCTGGTGAATGCCAATTCCCATTTAACATGCAATTCCATCTTTAGTGAGCTTCCACATAAGCCTTTGCCAAGTCAACTAGCCCCTGCCAAAACTGGCAGTACTTAATGCCTTAAAAACCTTATCAACAAATTCAATGCCATTGGAACCGTCACCATAGAGGCATGCGACCCTTTAGGTTCCCATTTAAATAGCTTAGGATAGATCCCTTAAAACTTAGGTTAGTTTAGGAATAATTACCTTAGGCCTTAACACATTACCTTAGGTAATTCCAACATTAGGTTAGATTAATTCATAGCCTTTTAGTTTTAGGCAATAGGTTAGATCATCTCATAACCTTATAGCATTAGGTTTTAGGTTAATTTAGATAGCCTAGCAACCTTTCCATATTCCCTTAGCACAAGGCTTAGGTTTGGATGCCAACCCAAAAAAGTAGAATAGGAAGCTTAGGTTAGAATAAAAATTCAATTAAGTAACATAGCTAGGTAGTAAATATTCTTACCCATCTTAGGATTCCGTAGGATAATCCTTTAGTTTTAGGATTTTGAATCCTTCCTATGTCATGAACAGGTTGTATTTCATTTACGTTAGCAATGTACTGCCAAGATCGATCTCCAAGGACCCAAGCACAACATAGAACTAAATGGAAAAACGTTCACACAAGGTTAAAGAACTTGTAAAAACAAATTTTAATCCGCTATGTCCCTCAAATTATGGAATGTCAATTTACCATTCATTCAACTGAGAAGGTTTAAAACATTCCTTGGATCACTGAAATTGATCCAAGGATGAGTTAGATAAAGAGATAAGTTTGTAACTCTTAAACCAAATTACAACTCACCTACAAGAAGTGAAAAATGGATTCAAGGAAGCCATTCCATTCTAGTCTAATGATCTTAAGAACAGAAAATATTTATCCATATCAAGCATGATCTCCAACAATCAAAAGAACACATCTTTAGAAGAAAATCACATGTCAACACTTGAAATGCAAAGGAGGAATATAACAATTGTCAAGGGTGTTACATGCTTCCCTCCTAAAAAGAATCATCATCCCGATGATTACCTCATTTTAACAATTTACATCAAGGAAAATCAATTCATTCACTTCTCTTACCATAAGTCAAATATATCAAAACCTTATAGTTCCAGAAATCAGCATTAAATAGTTGTTTATTCAATTCATATAAATATCTACCCAAAACTGGCATACTTATTGTCATATAAAGAAGAAAATCATAATTTTTTTAACAGTCTACAAAATCAATTCTGTTCAAATAGATATGGAAAAGAAGTTTTCATATCCTCTAGGTTTTCCCAAGTTGCACTATCTTCGTTAAACTGGTCCCACTAGACTTTACATTGACTTATTTCTCAATTTCTCAAATGCAACTGGCAAGTTTCAAGCACTCGTATGGGTTTAACCACGATTATTCCTGGGTCCTGGACCTGCAAGGAATTCTAATTTAACACGTGTGATAAATCTAAAACATATTTCTTAAGCAAAGAAATATGGAAAACATCATGCATTCATGACAAAGTAGGAGGTAATGCTAAACGATAAGCTACAGGGTTGATTACTTCAACTATCTCAAAAGGTCCCACATAATAAGGTGATAACTTGGCAGCCTTGCCAAAAGTTATAGAACTCTTTTTGGTTTAACCCGAAGAAAGACTTTCTCACCAAGTTCAAATTTCCTATCAACCCTCTTTAAGTCAACGATAACTCTTTTGCCTATCTACTGCTTCTTTCAAGCATTCACGAATCAATTTAACTTTTTGTTCCATTTTAGTAAGAATTCTAGGTCTAATTACCTCGCTATCCTCTATGCTATCGCAACTAACAGAGTTCTACATTTTCTTCCATATAATGCCTCGAAAGGTACCATCTTAAGAGAAGCATGATATGTATTATTTTATATGGATTCAACTAATGGAATATATTGGTCCCACTTATATTGTTGATCCATGCAATACATCCGTAACATATCTTCTAAAACATGATTTACTCATTCAGTTTGCCCATTTGTTTCTGGATGATATGCAAAACTGAAATTCAGCTTAGTTCCTAGAGCTGTATAAAGTGTTTTCCAAAATCTTGAAGTCATTCTAGGATCTCGATTCGAAATGATTAACTCAGGTACTCCATGTAATATGAAAATTTCGTGTACAAATCTTATTGCCAAAATAAGAGAATCATCCTTTAGATTCCCAGCAATAAAATGTGCTACCTTTGTTAGTTTATCCACAACTAATAAAATAACATCATGCTTTTTTCTCGACATAGGTAACCCTTGTACAAAATACATGCTTATTACCACCATTTGTACTACGGTATGCTATGAGGATACAACAAACCGGCTGGGTGCATATGTTCTGCGTTAACACATTGGCACTCAAGACAATGTGTCAAAAATTTTAGACCATCCTTTTTCATTGCTTTCCAGAAATATTGTTGTTTTATATCAGTAAACATTTTTGTAACGCCAGGGTGTCCGAAAAGGTGAATTATGAAATTTTGATAACAATTTCTTTCTCAAATTATTTAGCGAAGGTACATAAACATTATTTTGAAGTCGTAAGATTCCTTCTTTATCAAAGCAAAAACCTTTATACCTCGAATCATTTGAATATGTAGCAAGTGCTGCTTTTACTTGATAAAAGTAAGAATCAGATCCCATAACACTTTTTACTTCATCCTTAAATTGAGTTCTTAACGTTATAAGAGAAAAAATGTGCTTCCTACAACTTAGAGCATCATCCACTCTGTTTTCTTTACCCTTTATATAACTGATGTCAAAATCATATTGGGACAAAAACTCCAACCACCTTCATTGTCTTGCATTAAGATTTGGCTGAGTGAAGATATACTTCAATCCAAGGTGATCGGCTTTCAATTTAAAAGGCTTACCGAGAAGGTAATGCCTCCAAAATTGTAGTGCATGAACAATGGCAACAAGCTCTAAATCATGTGGAGCATAATTCAACTCATGTAACTTAAGTTTCCTACTTTCATATGCTATGAAATGACCACTTTGTAAAAAAATACCTCCTAGACCTTCACCGGATGCATCCGCTACCACCATAAAATTTCCATTAGGATCTGGTACTGCAAGAATAGGTGTTGAAGTTAACTGTTCCTTCAAGGTTTTAAATGTAATTTCACATTTCTCACTCCAAAAAAACTATTTTATATTTCTTATGTAAAGAAGTTATTGGTGCATCTATCTTAGAAAAATATTTTAGAAATTTCCTATAGTAGCCAACAAGTCCCATGAAGCTTATAACTTCATGTACATTCTTAGCGCACGCCATTCTATTATAGCAGTAATTTTTGAAGGATCTACAAATATTCCATCTTTACTTATTACATGTCTCAGATAGTGCACTTATGTGTCATAGAAAGAACATTTAGATAGATTACCAAATAGTCGTCTCTTTCTTAATATTCCCAAGACTATCTTCAAATGCTCATGGTTTTCCTCAATACTTTTTGAATATATGAGAATGTCGTCCAAGAATACGAGAAAATTTTTATCCAAGTATTCTTGAAAGATATTATTCATTAAATTCATAAATTTCGCAGGTGCATTAGTTAATCCAAAAGGTAAAATCGTAAACTCATAATGTCCATACCTTGTTCTGAAAGTTGTTTTATGAATATCCTCATCCTTAATTTGCAATTGATGATATCCAGATCAAAGATCTATCTTGGAATATATCAATGCTCCACACATATGATCAAATAAATCATCAATCCTAGGGAGTGGGTATCTATTCTTGATTGTTTCCTTGTTTAACATTCTGTAATCAATGCACAATCTAAGTGTTCCATATTTCTTTTTCACAAAAATTATAGGTGCTCCCCAAGGTGAAACACTTGGTCTAATCAAACCTTGAGACAAAAGTTCATGCAACTGAACCTTAAGCTCTACTAATTCTGTAGTAGTCATCTAATACAGTGCTTTAGAAATAGGTTCGATTTTAGGTTTGATCTAAATCGTGAAAACAAATTCCCTTTTGGGTGGAAGACCTGAAAATTCTTCTGGAAATACATCACTGAAGTCTCGTAAGAGTGGATATTGTTCCATAATATCGCTACTCCCTTCTATTGATTCAATATTTTTACTGCATATAAGGTACATCCTTTATTTTTTACCTTTTTATGTTGCATAGCTGACATTTTTCTAACAGAAATCTCACGTTTCACACCCTGAATCTCTATTGTTTTCTGTAGGTTGTCTAAACAACTAATGTGTTTTTCAAAATAGTCCACTTTAGCCTTATGTTTTTCTAACCAATTAACACCTATGATTACATCATAAGACCCCAAAGGTGCAACATAAAGATCAACCTCAGTGAAAAAGTTAGGTAAATCAAGGACTACTCCAAAATACACATACTAACAAAGATGAACAATATTATTCCCATATTGTACAATCCATGTTTTATCCATGTTTCTAGCTTTTCTTTTTAATTTTCATGCTAATTTAGTATAAATAAAACATTCAAGTAGCTCGGTTGTTGGTACCCAAACTTAATCTCCTTCACAACTCAAGCAACATCATGGATTTGCACAAGACACTCAGAGGTAGATAAATGATTTGTATGTCATTTGTAGCTAGGGAGACATCTATCTGACTTGTTAGGACTCAATATTTGAAGGAGTGGGTAACACCTCAGAAGGATTTTGATATGATCCTCACTATTTTAGGTTGTGCCTATCAACCAAGGCAAGAGAACCTATATTGCAGCCTTTGTTTGGTGAAGGAGGTGGAGATATCCTTGTATTTTGCATATTGTATGGAAGGGGCCTTGGGAAAACATGATCAATTCTCCATTATTCAAACTCAAAAGAGTTGTCACTACTAAATGATGGAAATGTTTTCAAAACAAGGTAGAGGTTGCTAGAGACATAGTATTATCCTGATTTGCTTTATGCATTTTTGTAAATGGATTGTATTCTCTTATTAACACACAATGCAATGCAGGGGTGGTATAGGGTAGGGTTAGTTATTTTGAATGAAATTTTGTTGGGAGATGTTAGACAAGACCAACCAGAAATTACCAAACTCTTTGAGGACCTTTGCAAGAAATTTGTAACACTTAAATAGTAGGAATGCTTCAAAAGGTTTAAAATACCCCTTCAACTAGGATATGTGCACAAATGGAGGCCCAAATCTGCACTCTTCCACACAATCTTTGACAACCTGCTACAAAAATATTGAAGCAAATATACCAACAAAGTATCTAGAAATCCCTATTTGATCATGACCTAAGGTACCCCCAAAGGTTTACAAAATAGTCTCAAGATTCAAGGACAATTAAATGATTTTAAATCTATTTATCTTTTATTAGATGAAAGCTCTTCTGAATATAAGATTGCAGATGCCATCAAACCATCAACAAGAAATGAGACCATGTATGATCAAGAGAGATCCTAAACACAAGATTGCAACATGAGCAAGAAACACAAATTGAAATCATTCTGAAACATAAGCATATACAAATTTTTCCAAGAGATAACACCAAATAATCCAAAATTTGATTGAATACATCAGCAGGGGAATGTTATGAAAACAATCTTAGAGCTTGTTGATGGATTTACAACTGAAACCAACTCAACATGATGAAATCTGATACAAGAGAGAATTAAAAATGGTTCTCAAGTGGTTTTCTCTAGAGAAATGGATTTCTTTCAATCTTTTCCTTGAAAATTCTACATCCTTTTGTCCTCCTCTTTTCCAAATCACCAAAAATATGATATATACTCTACGCCAACTTGGAGTCTTGCTTCCCAAGAAAAGAATATGCTTATGGGATCAAATTTGTTACAAAACCCTCATGATTTCATGAAAATGACATCAAACTGGAAAATAGCTCGCAAGTTGCTAGGGATTATAAAAATTTAAATTATTACACAAATTCAGATCCTCATCCATCCCAGGGTCACATTTTTACCATTTAGGCATGCAAGCATCTTTCACTTATCATTTTTTACCTTTTCCCCTCATCATTTCACCTCTGCAACTTTTGATTTTCACTTTTCACATTTTTATCGGGCCTCAAAGAAAAAATGCATCTAAAAACAACATAGATCACCAAATTAGTTCATGAAAATGGTGCCATTGCACTCGTAAGGGCTGAGACGATGCAAAATCATATAATTTTGAAGAAATTTGATGAAAAAACTTGATTTCCAAGCTTCTTGGAGCTCCCATGGCAGCCAAAAGGGTGAATGTACAATAACCATCGATTTTAGATAACTTTAAATGCCACCCTCACGTGGAGGATGAGATTCTTGAATATTCCCCTTTTTTTTGACCTTTGGATAAGGTGGGACACGTGTCAAAACACAATTGGATCAAGTCCTTATCTTTTAAAATTGCATTTGCGACCTTTTTAAATTTTGAAAAATTTTACAAAATTTCCCCGCTTCTCCCCTGGACCTGCCACGTGTCCAAAGGTGGGCCCCATTGAAAACATAGATCAATTCTATCCATTTTGCTCCTTTTTTGAAAAAAGGAAATTTTTCTCAAAATTCTCCATGGGCCCGAACACCCACTCTCTTCCTTGCCACGTGGCGCTCTCCCATTCCCCTCAGTTCTCCTTTAAACCTCCTCCCTTTTGGCCCCAATTCTTCCTTTAAACCTCCTGTTGAAATTGCAAAGTTTCAAAATTTTCCCCAAGCCCGCACTTTCCCATTTCTGCCTTTGGGGACACGTGTCCTTTTCTTATTGGTCCTAGAGCTTCGGCCCAAAAATTGATATGATATCATTTGAAGTTAAAAACTTCAAAATCATCAAAAAACCCACTGCCCCATTTTGGCTCTCTTGGACATGTGTGTCCACTACTATTGGATGAGGGCCTTTGGGTCAAAAATTTCCCTTGACACCTTGAGCCAAAAAATAAAAAATTTACCAACTCCTTCCACCACCCGCATGTCCCCCAAGCCATGTGTCCTCTTCCCATTCACTGCGGGCCTTCGGGCCAAAATGTGACTTTGAGAATTTTGCAAAATGAAAGCCAAAATTCTTAAGGTAAACTCCGCCACTCCTCAACCAATCAGAATGTGCCACGTAGGCACCCTTTGTAAGAAGCGGAGCCACAGACCAAAATTTTCCCTTTAGCCAAAATTTCAAAAATGACAAGTTAGAAAACATTTCCCGACCACCCCGGTGAATAGGAACCTATCACGTTGCCCTAATGTTACTGATGATGAATTTGACGGGCAAATAACCGTATGATGATCATCAAAACGTCAAAATTTCATAGGATGCCTTAGAAATTGAAATTTTTGACAAGGAAGGAATATTTTTACAATTTTAAACCAACTGAATCATTTTTGACATTGCTTTCAACCTTGGGATTGGGAAATTAATTGCAAACACTTCGGATTCGATCAATTTTGAGTTTTTACACGATTTGACAAAAGAAAGACAAAACAACCTAAATTTTTGAAGAAACTAGGGCAAAAAATAGGGGCAACTTAGAATATTGTTTCAGAATAGGGAAAAATAATAACATTATGGGAATTTTCAAAGCATTCAACTGGGGAAGATGAATTACAGATCACCAAATCGAGAAATAAACATTTTTGAGTAGATTTGGGCATGGAACATTAGGGCACATTATGAAAACTTAATAATGGGACCAACATTGGCTCTTGCTTGGGGATGGGCACTCCCAGTGAGTGCCACAAGATCAAAACATAGACCAAGTGCCAAAAATCCATTGGGAAAGGAGTCAAAACATAGGGCAGCCCAAAAATTCAGAATTACCACCAAAAATGAACCGAGAAAACCAACCAAAAGTGGTTTCCAAGGAAAAAAGGGAAAATCACACACCAAAAATAGCTAAAAATAAAGCAAGAACAAGGAATATACAAATGTACAATTTGTGCATACCTCAATTTGGGGATTTAATCCAAGAAATGTTTTAAATGTCTGCCATTAATAGGTAGCTCTAACAATTCCCCATCTAGATCTTTGAGAAAAAAGGTATGTTCACCAATTCTGATGTCAATGGCATAAGGGCCCATCCATAATGCATAAAAATTGCCATGCTTGCCCTTGTCTTCATGCCTACTATCCCACAACAAAACTAGATCTCCAACATTGAAGGCTCTAGGAGTGACCTTCTTATCAAACAACCTCTTCAATTTCTCTCTAAATCTGACATGCCTTTGATGGGAAACTCTTCTCTCTTCATCTAACTCAATGATCTGATTAATCCTTGATTCATATGGGCCATGCTCTTGATCTTCCAACTGTTGGGAAAACTGAAATGAGGATAATTATAGGTGTAAGGGCAAAAAGCTTGAATTCCATACACTAATTCAAACAAGATTTTACCAATTGCTCTTTTAGGATTTATTCTATCAGCCCAAACTACAAACTTCAATTGTTCTCCCCACTTCTTCTTGTTCATTTCCAAGGTCCTCCTAATGATCTTGAGCAAGTTCTTATTACTGGACTCAACTTGTCCATTCCCTTGGGGATTGTAGTTTGAAGAATAAGTCAGATTTATCCCATATTCATTGCACATTGCCATTAAAGGTTTGGCTCTAAAGCACATGGCATTATCAGATACAATCTTAACTGGAACTCCAAATCTACATATGATATGATTCAACAAGAAATCCATTACCACTTGGTGTGTTGCCTTCTTAGATGGAATTGCTTCAACCCACTTTGTAAAATAATCAATGGCTACAAGAATCCATTTATGACCAGCACTAGAAGGATCTAAAATCTCACCAATGAAGTCCATTCCCCATTATTTGAAAGGGGATTCAATTGATACAAGCTGCAAAGGAAGGGAGCCTGAAGCTTTCAGTCTTCCAGAGAAACATTGGCAACTATCACACTTTCTAACCAGTTGGGTTGCATCTTTAAAAAGAGTAGGCCACCAATAACCAGCTCTCAAAATCTTATGTGTTGTCACCCTCCCAACAAAATTTCCTCCACAAACTCCCCCATGGAAATCAGCAACTATCTTGGGAGCTTCATCTTCAGTTATGCATTTCAAGAGGACACCTTCAGGGTTCTTCCAAGCCAGCCCAAGGTCTGTTATGATATACTTTTGAGAGGCCAGCTTGAGGGCTCTTTTCTAATTTTTATTCAAGTGACTAGGACAGCATAGGTGCCTGAGGTAGAAGATCACATCTTTGTACCATTCAGAACTCATCAATTTCTCAAGAAGATCTGCCCTTTCTTCCTCTAGCTGATTCACTTCTACATTTTGCAAGTTGCTCTCAGCCATGAGCTTAGCAAGACCCAAACCTCTTACTAACTTTGTGGTTTGGATATCCATATCATACTCTTGCAATTTGTTCACCCATCTACATATTTTACTTGAGATCTCCATTTCTGATAATATGTCTTTCACCATGGTGTGGGGAACATAAGCAACAACTTTTGAACTCAATATATAAGGCCTGAAAACTTTTTGTTGCTTTCACCAAGGAAAATGCTTGTTTCTCCATGATTGTATACTTCAACTCAGCTACTTGTAAAGCCTTTCTAAAGAAGGCAATAGGCCTCTCAGCCCCATTTTCATCCTTTTGTAACAAAACTGAAGCAATGGTATATTCAGAGGCAAAGGAAAATATTTGGAAAGGCCTCTTATAGTTTGGAGCTGCTAAAACAGGTGCATGCTTAAGTGCATCCTTTATTCCTTCAAAATCTTGAATGGCAGCCTTCTCCCACCTGATAACTTGATCCTTTTTTAACATGCTTGTGATTGGAAGAGTTAGCTCAGCAAAATTGGAAACAAACCTTCTAATAAAATTGATTTGGCCAAAGAAAGATGGATGCCTTTCTTGGTTCTTGGGATAGGTACTTTGCTGATTGCATCCACTCTCTCAGGGTCTATCATAACACCATATTTAGATACAATATGTCCCAAAACTTGGCCTTTTGCACACCAAAATGACACTTCTTTGGATTAAGAGAAATTCCATACTCCCTACATCTGATCAGCATCTTCTCCAAATGTTGCAAATGGTCACCTCATTGCCTTGAAAACACATAGTCACATCATCTTGGTAAACTGCAATGAACTCATTGATGTAACCAAAAAAGCAACATCCATTTCCCTTTGAAAAGTGGCACCAAAATTCATCAATCCAAAGGGCATCCTAACAAAAACATAAGTCCCCCATGGAGTAGTGAAGGTTGTCTTAAGTCTTTCTGATTCTTTGACAACTACTTGATTGTATCCGAAGAAACCATCCAAAGTAGAGAGCAATTTTGATCCTGTCACAAGCTTGTAACATATTTTCCATGTTTGGAAAGGGATAGTTGTCCTTCATGGATGCTTTATTTAGATTCTAAAATCCACACAAAGTCTGATGTCTCCATTCTTCTTTCTAACTGGCACAAGGTTTGCAACCCAAGATGAATATCTAGTGGGCTGAATAATACCTCCATCTCTCAACTTCTTTAACTCTTCTTGCATTTTCATGGAGAGAAGTGGATTAATAGGCCTTTGCCTCTATCTGAATGGTTTGGCATTTGCTTCAAGAGGGATCTCATGTTGAAACAAATCTTCTCTATATGCTTTCAGCTCTAAATAGGACCAAACAAGGCAGTCTTGATATTTTTCAAGAGTTGGGCATAGGACTATTTTTCTTCTTTACTTAAATTTCTGCCCAACCAAACCTTCCTTGGTTTTCCTTTGTTCCCAAGTCATGCTCTTCCACATCCCTTGAAGTATACATCTTTCTATTTATGATGCAATCAACATTGTTAAAATTTTCCTCAAGTGCCACAAGACCTCTAGGAATGGTGTTTGTTTTCAATTGGATGATATCTTTTCCAAAAAAGTTTCTCTTCCTTCAGTCATACACACCATTGGTTCCCAATCAATATTTTGATTTGCAAACTCACCTTGGTTTTGCAAGAACCTGAGCACTTGAGCATCATTGTTAAATACTTGCCAATGTTTCACATTATCAGGGACAACTAGCCTAGTCAGGACTTCAATGTTGTATTCACAATAAGGTGAAATGGTGCAATTTTCAAATCTAGAACCCAACACTACCAACTTATCAGCAGCAGCATTAAGACCTCTATCATGGTAAACAATGTTAAAGGAATCAAACATTTCAATTAGATCCCAAATTACATGCTTATACTGTATTTCATACATTGATTTTTGTAGCATACAGTTTTCTTATTTGTTTGAAAACCAGCTCTGAGTCTCCTTTTGCAACAATATCTCTTACTCCATACTTCCATGTAATTCTTAACCCCAACAACAATGCCTCATACTCAGAAATGTTGTTAGTGCATTCAAAATTAAGTTTGAAGGAAAAAGCAAACTCTTCTAAACTAGGAGAAAGCAGAACTATACCAACACCATTTCCAAATTTGGAGAAAGCTCCATCAAATAGCAAGGTCCAAGGAGAACCTACCATATCAAGGAACTCTTGATCTTGTCCATCTTGTGTTCTTTTCCATCAGCAAAGCCAATGAAATTTCAGCATCTACATCAGCAAATAACACTTCATAGGAAGCATTGTTGGGATCTTCAATCAAGTGCAACATTTTCTTTTCACCATAGAGTTTGACAAGGCTTCCCTCAATGGGAATGGTGGAAAATACATGTCCATCTGAACACTACCACCAACACTTGCAGCCCATTTTCTTGACAAAATCATACCCCATTTGGCAGGGCAGTCAATAATTACAACATCAAGTTTCAAGTTCTTACCCGGATAGGCTGCAAGTTGCACTACTAAACCCTTCACACAACCAACAACCAACACTTCCCTTGAATCCATGGTAGTACACTTCCCATAGGTAGTTGTCACTTTGATATCCAACTCATTCATGACTTCTAGAGGCATGACATTACATGATGCACCAGAATCAAACATACAATTGTGAAGTAGTCTATCTTTTATGAGCAAAGTTGTAAAGAATGGATCAACATTCAATTGGGAATCAACCAAGGATGTCCCCAAATATACCTCAGGTGCCTCTCTAAGATCCTCCACCACTGGTGGTGTTTCAAAGTCAACAATGATCTGAGGTGGAGTTTCTACAACATTTACATTTCTTCCTGGAGTGATCTTCTCTTCTTTCAATCCCAAGTACTCAAATGCTCTCTTCTTATGCTTAGGAATTCTAAAAACTCAATGATTGGAACACTCACTTTAATTTGGCTCAATACTTGGGCTATATCATATGGAACATTCTTTGGTAAGACAACATTGGAAGGGAAACAAGAAGGTTCATCAGATGGAGAAGTATTCTTAGCAGCCTGGGCATGAGAAGGACTATAATTTTTGTTTGGGACAACGAGAACCTTTAGCAAGTGTTTCTTTCCTAGGAGCATCCTTTGGAATGCTTGTGAGCAAGGGTGTTTTAGTTTTGGCTTGAGGCCCAACTCCCTTAACAACTTTGCTTCTAGTGTTATAGTCCTTTTCTTGAGCTACAACAACATTCATCAACAATTGTCTATCTTCCTCCGAAGGGATACCACCATCATACTTCTTGATCATCAAAGCTCTTAGATATTCAAAGTCATTGTTAGGAATTTCAAAGGCTTGCACTACATCAACTTCAAGAGCATGAGGGGGGAGAAATACTTGTACCCACTTGATGCAATCCCAAAAGGTTGCAGCAGTCCTAGCACTTATTACTTCAGTAGATGTTGCTCCTCCTTGTGAGCTTGAAGAACAGCCCATCATGCAAATATCATCATCAATTCCATCCTCATTATTCAGCCTCATCAACTTGTTGGTCCACCTTCACATGGAGGATGAGGAAGAAAACATCTATCACACCAATCCATATCAGCCACTTCATCAACAACAGCAACCCTGGTAGTTAGAGGGTCAGGAACCAATCTATTTTCACGTGTTTGGGGTTGTCTATTTGCAGATCCAATAGGCCCTTTACCCTTGTCATCAAACCTCTACTCATTCCTATGGTGATTGCCAAATCTATCTTGTGTCTGCTGCCTAGGCTGACCTTGTGAAGTCTGCCCAATACCCTTCTCATCTCTTGCCAACTTGTATGAGATTTCTTTGACAACCCCTACCAAAGTCTTCACAACCTCTTCTAAATCAACACCTTTGCTAGCTTGAGGTTTTTCAGGGTTTATCAATTTTACACCATCTCTCTTAAGAGGTTTCCCAACAACCTTGATATTGTTCTCAATTTGAAGTGCCATGGTGAAAGCTTGTCTTATATTGGTTGGGTTCTTGTCTCTTAGGTAATAGGCTACCTTTTTATCAAATGCATCTGCATATTTGATTAAACATGATTCATCACAAGGCCTCAAACCAATAGGAAGCCTTCTTAAAGTTTTGTTAAACCTTGTGTTGAAGTCATGGAATGATTCATTAGGGTTTTCTTGATATTCTCAAACTCAGAAAAAAAGAAATCTAGGATCAGTCCTGTCTCCATATTGCAACCTAAATGCATTTTTCATTTCAGTCCATGAATCAATAGAGTTATCAGGTAGATCCTTGTACCAATCCCTAGCATCTTCTTCTAGTGTATGAATAAACAACTTAATATACACATCTTCAAACTCTATCTCAAAATATTCCATCATATTATCAAAAAATTTGAGATGTTGATCACCAATAATGGCATTGTTACCTTGGAATTTTGGCAACCTATTTCTGACATCTTGTGGGACAACATTTGGGTAACCATCCATTCCTCTAAAATTTATAGGACCAAAGGTGTTAACAACAAATGGAGGTCTAGGCTGAGCCATATTGTTTGGTGGGGGTGATCTTGGAGGTGAAACAAGTTGGTGAGGAGTACAATATCCTTGGGGCTCAAATGTGATTCACAAGACTGGTATCCTCTAAGTGCTGATTTTCTTGGAAAGTTTTACTCAAATTAAAACACAGAGGTGCAGATTGGAGAAGGAACTTACCAGGTACAGCAGAAGGACCTTCACTAGTTGAGGCAAACAAATTTATGAGAGGATTGCTTGAATCAAAATCACTTGAAGAAGAATGATAGTCCTCTACCAAAGGCTGATCTCTCTCACCAATGGCTATATCTTTTCCTGATGTCTGACCTTTAACCACTTTCCAAACTCTTCTCCCTTCCAACTCTGAATTTCTTAAATTTGAGAACAATTTCTTAGCAGAGTCTTTAAGGAAGAGATATCTTCTTCCCTCTAGTTTTGTAGAGATCAACAACACAAAAATAAATGACAAAAAGCTCAAGACACTGGTATTTCTAAATTCAAATCAGCATGGAGTCGCCACTAAGGAATTTCACCTCAGTTGTGCAAGAATGCACTAAAGTAATTTTGTCAAATGTTTGCTAATACTGATAACTTTGTAGAGCCTTATAAATCAGACCTTCTTCTTCTTGAATCAACCAAACATAATGCAACAAAATTGTCTAAACTATTGGGAAAAAAAAGGGCAGGCTGAGCTTGAAACCTTTGCTTTAAAACTTGCAGATCTGAAACATAGGATGATATCTTGACAATGCAACAACTCAAATACTTGAATACACAAATGCTCAAACCCTTCAAATACTTCAAAACCACCAAGAAATTCCAAGAAGTCCTCAAGAAATGGCACCACTCTGGTGTTGGTACCCAAACTTAATCTCCTTCACAACTCAAGCAACATCATGGATTTACACAAGACACTCAGAGGCAGATAAATGATTTGTATGTCATTTGTAGCCAGGGAGACATCTATCTAACTTGTTAGGACTCAAGATTTGAAGGAGTGGGTAGCACCTCAGAAGGATTTTGATTTGATCCTCACTATTTTAGGTTGTGCCTATC
Source organism: Taxus wallichiana var. yunnanensis (assembly GCA_018340775.1). NCBI lineage: Eukaryota > Viridiplantae > Streptophyta > Pinopsida > Cupressales > Taxaceae > Taxus > Taxus wallichiana. The sequence continues at coordinate 626,629,175 of CM031242.1, forward strand.
AACCAAGGCAAGAGAACCTATATTGCAGCCTTTGTTTGGTGAAGGAGGTGGAGATATCCTTGTATTTTGCATATTGTATGGAAGGGGCCTTGGGAAAACATGATCAATTCTCCATTATTCAAACTCAAAAGAGTTGTCACTACTAAATGATGGAAATGTTTTCAAAACAAGGCAGAGGCTGCTAGAGACATAGTATTATCCTAATTTGCTTTGTGCATTTTTGTAAATGGATTGTATTCTCTTGTTAACACACAATGCAATGCAGGGGTAGTATAGGGTAGGGTTAGTTATTTTGAATGAAATTTTGTTGGGAGATGTTAGACAAGACCAACCAGAAATTACCAAACTCTTTGAGGACCTTTGCAAGAAATTTGTAACACTTAAACAATAGGAATGCTTCAAAAGGTTTAAAATACCCCTTCAACTAGGATATGTGCACAAATGGAGGCCTAGATCTGCACTCTTCCACACAATATTTGACAACCTACTACAAAATCTTGAAGAAAATATACCAACAAAGTATCCAGAAATCCCTATTTGATCATGACCTAAGGTACCCCCAAAGGTTTACAAATAATCTCAAGATTCAAGGATAGTTAAATGATTTTAAATTTGTTTATCTTTTATCAGATGAAAGCTCTTCTGAATATAAGATTGCAGATGCCATCAAACCATCAACAAGAAATGAGACCCTGTATGATCAAGAGAGATCCCAAACACAAGATTGCAACATGAGCAAGAAACACAAATTTAAATCATTCTGAAACATAAGCATATACAAATTTTGCCAAGAGATAACACCAAATAATCCAAAATTTGATCAAATACATCAGCAAGGGAATGTTATGAAAACAATCTCAGAGCTTGTTGATGGCTTTACAACTGAAACCAACTCAACATGATGAAATATGATACAAGAGAGAATTAAAAATGGTTCTCAAGTGGTTTTCTCCAGAGAAATGGATTTCTTTTAGTCTTTTCCTTGAAAATTCTACGTCCTTTTTCTCCTCCTTTCAAATCTCCAAAAATATGATATATACTCTATGCTAGCTTGGAGTCTTGCTTCCCAAGAAAAGAATATGCTTATGGGATCAAATTTGTTACAAAAACTTCATGATTTCATGAAAATGACATCAAACTAGAAAACAACTTCGATGAAGGTTGCAAGTATGCCAAAAATTAAATCATTACAAAATTTTCATTATCCATCCCGGGTCATTTTTTACATTCAATGCAAGCATCTTTTACTAATCATTTTTCACCTTTTCACCTCATCATTTCACCTCTGCAATTTTTGATTTTCACTTTTCACATTTTTACATCGGGCCCAAGCAAAAATGTATCAAAAACATCATAGATCACCGAATTAGGTCATGAAAATGGTGCCATTGCACTCAGAAGGCCGAGACGATGCAAAATCATATAAGGTTCAAGAAATTTGATGAAAAAACTTGATTTCCAAGCTTCTTGGAGCTCCCATGGCGGCCAAAAGGGTGAATGTACAGTAACCATCGATTTTGGATAACTTTAAATGCCATCCCGTGGACATGAGGATGAGATCCTTGAATATTCCCTTTTTGACCTTTGGATAAGGTGGGACACGTGTCAAAACATGATTGGATCGGGTCCCTATCCTTTAAAATTGCATTTGTGACCTTTTTAATTTTGGAAAATTTTGCAAAATTTCCCCGCTTCTCCCCTGGACTGCCACGTGTCCAAAGGTGGGCCCCATTGAAAACACAAGTGGGCCAATTCTATCCATTTTTCTCCTTTTTTGAAAAAATAAAAATTTTTTCTCAAAATTCTCCATGGGCCCAAACACCCACTCTCTTCCTCACCACGTGGCGCTCTCCCATTCACTACGGGTTCAGGCCTCCAATTCTTCCTTTAAACCTCCCTACCAAAATTTGTAAAGTTTCAAAATTCTCCTCGGGCCCAAAATGTGTTTCCCCATTTCTGCCTTTTGGGACATGTGTCCTTTTCTTATTGGTCCCGGAGCTTCAGCCCAAAATTTGACATTATACCATTTGAAGTTAAAAACTTCAAAATCATTAGAAAACTTTCTGCCCCATTTTGGCTCTCTTGGACACGTGTCCACCTGTTATTGGATGAGGGCCTTCATGGTCAAAATTTTCCCTTGACACCTTGAGCCAAAAACACAAAAATTCACCAACTCCTTCCACCACCCACATGTCCCCCGAGCCACGTGTCCTCTTCCCATTCATTGTGGGCCTTCGGGCCAAGAATTGACTTTGAATTTTGCAAAATGAAAGCCAAAATTCTTAAGGTAAACCCGCCATCCTCGACCAATCAGAATGTGCCACGTAGGCACCCTTTGTAAGAAGCGGAGCCACGGACCAAAATTTTCCCTTTAGCCAAAATTTCAAAAATGACAAGTTAGAAAACATTTCCCGACCACCCCTGCCAATAGGAACCCACCACGTTGCAATAATGTTGTGATGATGAATTTGATGGGCAGATGACACCCGTATGACCATCAAAATGTCAAAATTTCACAGGATGCCCTAGAAATCAAAATTTTTGACAAGGAAGGTAGATTTTTACAATTTTAAACCAATTGAATCATTTTTGACATTGCTTTCAACCTTGGGATTGGGAAATTAATTACAAACACTTCAGATTCGATCAATTTTGAGTTTTGCACGATTTGACAAAAGAAAGACAAAACAACCTAAATTTTTTTGAAAAACTAGGGCACAAAACAGGGGCATCTTAGAATATTGTTTCAGAATATGGAAAAATAATAATATTATTGGCACTTTCGAAGTATCCAACAGGGGAAGATGAACATCAGATCACCAAATCAAGAAATAAAACGTTTTTAAGTAGATTTGGGCATGGATCATTAGGGCACATTATGAAAACTTAATAATGGGACCAACACCAAGATCAAAAACAATAGTTATTGGTAAGCCAAATAACTTACCCAGAACTTCTATGGGTGTGGCATGTTTCTCAGCTTGTTTGTCAGCTATTATAGCGTGTATCTTGTGCTAGTGTTTACGATTATCCTTCTTCAAAGGACATTGATTTGCATAATGATCTTTGCCATAGTTATAACAGCCTCATATAGGTCCCTTCCTCGGGTTTATTTCCATCCTTAGAGTTATCATTCTAACCCCCATAGGACTTCTGTCTGTTATTATTGTTCTTGGCAAAGTTGTTCCGTGCATTACCAGCAAACTTGTTTGTTGCTACTTTCTTTCTTGTTTGTATCAAATGAAAACTTACTTTTCATTCTAAATTTCTTCCATGGTCCTTTCTTGGGTGCAAGAGATGATGAAGAGGAGTTGGGATTCTTCTTCCTTACTTCCTCCTTATGAGCATAAATTACCTTTAATTTCTATTCCTACCTTATGGATTTTCCAACAACCCCTTCCATTGTGGTTGGGTTGTGCACATCCACCTCTCCCCTATAATAGGATTCAATCCCATGATGAATTTCCATATCCTGAACTTCTCATCAGTTTGGTACTGAGGCACATACTTAAGGATTTTTGTAAATCACTCCCAATACTCAGTTACAGTTAGCTTTCCTTGAGCTAAGTTCTGAAATTCAGTCATTTTCTGATCATAGTAGAGTTATGGCAGCCATCATTACCTAAATTAACCTTTAAATTGGTCCCATGTGATATTAGATTCATCAATGTTCAACTCAACTGTGCATCTATCCCACCACGAAGATGCTTTGTGAGAAAGTTGATATGCTCCCCATATCGCCTTTGTTTCTTCTAAGAAATTTCTTATTGCAAAGTATTTATCCATTTTCACGAGCTAGTTCTCAGCCCCATCTCCTAATGTGGTGCCATCAAACTTGGGTGGACTTATCCTTTTTATGTCATTAGTGAGTTCTTTGTTAGCCTAGCCTTTTTGTTCTCAGGTTGAACAGGTATGTTAATATTTTTATTATCAACACCCACATTGGTGTTGTCCCCTAGAGGTGGTTAATTATTGTTAGTAGCTTCTTCTTCCTACTCATTGCCCATTACTTGTTGTTCAAGCACAACCAAAAGATCTCTTATGTCTAATAGGGCAGCAAAAATCTCATCAAGTTTTTAGGATGTTGCTACTCCTTCATCAGGTGGAGTGTTTTTTGCAACATTTCCTCTTGTTCTAACCATGTTCTGTTACAAGAAAATTTAAGTTTTATCGAATATGGAAACAATAGGTCCAAGAGTCAGAACTTTTGGCTTTGATACTAAGATGTAACATTCCCATTTTAAGACTTTAGAAACAAGGGAATTTTTTTGCATGAATAATGTTCTCTGTTCTAAATACATAATTTAGAACACACATTCCATAACCACCATTCTTATAATAGATAACCATATGCAGTTGTAATGACTCAATGAGCTACCGATCTATTCATGATTAACATTAAGTATTGAATACTTTTCATATACTATGTATACTTGGTTTTCTTACCCTGTTCTAGGTATTAAGTGATCTGTCTAAGGAACCTATCTAAATATATGCTACCAATATTCATCTGCATCATGATCCTTAGGCTAGGTGACATAGGACAACGCAACTAACAACTTGCGATACTTTGGCCAAAGATTTCTAACATACTGTTCATGTTGTTATTCCTTGACGACATACTCATCAATCCAAAATATGTCCTTCACCCCACTTTATTGTTATCTAGAATGTCCTTTACTGACTTCGTAAGCTCACTTGCCTAAGGTTTAACCCTGTTCAGCAACATCATAATTTATGATAGGAAGAGGCTCATGAGACTTAGGGTAAATGGGCATACTGGGTCAACCTAAATCAACCCCATGTGCCAAGGTACCCTGAGTCTTAGGGGGCTGCTCCTTATCCTAAACATGCTACTAATTGGACCTAGGGAGAAACTAAGTTCAAGTCCAGATGTGTGTAGATCTAGATGATCAATGCAGAAGGGTGTTGCCACATGTCAACTGCATTGTTGTATCCTCAAGAAGATCCTAATCTTCCCGAAGGTACAACCCTATAGTTGGCATGTGCCAACATCCTACAGAAACAACCTCATCGAGATGTACATACCCCTAGGAGGTTATTAATATAATTAATTTGGATTATTAAAATAGATTACAATAGCCTTGCTAAACCCTAATCCAACACTCCTTAAGTTCTTTTTCCATATTAGATTCAATTAATCGTTAAATAACTTCCTTAACTTAAGCTTGATTTTTAAGTTCACTTATCTGGCTTAACAAATAGTTAACCAAAAATAGGACAACAACATCATAAGTTCCATTATAATGTAACTTAACCAATCAAGGAGGTGTAGCAACCACATAGGTTTAACTAGGTAGACTTCATTGAATATGAAGTCTAATGATTAACAATCACATTACCTTTCCTTTTCATTTACATTCTTTTTTTGAGAGGAAGAGTCTTCCTCTTCATGAATTAGTGTTAGGGTTTATCATACCCTCCTTATCTTTTACAATTTCTATAGTTTTACTGCATGTTCAACACACATTACATTACTATGTTAAATTGTTTAGATAAAGAACATCATATTCTACAACTTAACAAGTTGCATCTTAATTAGGGAAATTGAACTAAATCCCTTTATCCAACTTATCAAAAGATATCCAATTAAGCATATAAATAATATGAAGAATATCAACAAGATAGAATTCCATCTCTTTCATAAAAGTACAAGATAATTTACATAACCAATACAAGTAAATTCCCAACTTTCAATTCATCTTTGAAACTTATACATTTACAAGACTTATGCATTTTAGGCATACTGCATAACAACAACCTTCATTCTAAAAAGAATACAACTTTTCTTTTTCAATACAACTCAAGAACAAATCAGAATTCTTCACAAAGAATCAAACTTAAATCAGCCAATGCATCATATAAGTTTTTCCTTCTTTTATCACTTATGAAGTCCATTTGCTAAAATTGTTAGCATAGGTTAGGTCAATGTACTTGAGCATGATAAACACTAAGCCTTAAAATGAAGTGCATTCCACTAATTGTTCCATTAAAACAACTCTTCTTTAATGAAACAATTAATATATCATACATATCAGTATAAGTAATAACAATAAGAAAAGAAGTACATTAACCAATCTGAATTCACTTCTAAGAGAAGAACATAATATAATCCACAACATCTGCCTTACAAAATTAAGTTTAATTGATCCTATCAATTACCTTTAAACAAACAATAGATCATAACATCCTATTGTTCCCAATTCTATCATAATAGAATACAACATTTAACTTTACTATAAGACAAAGGAAGGGTTTACAACATAGTTCCCATTAGGATGATTCATCTAGCTCCTAAGCAAGGAAGAAGAATAACCATTCCAAACTATGCCCAACACAAAAACATCTGAAAACAGAAACAGGTTCATAACATGAATTTAACTGTTTCATTTAAAGGACAACTACCTTTAAATTCAACATTTAAGATTTTCATTAGAACAGAATCCCATATCAATCTAAGAAGGAATATAGAATTTAAATAGTCTTGCAACAAGATTATATTTTCTGTTCAACAAAATCAAACATCAAATCTCTTCCTACATCACTTCAACAAATGATATGAACAAGGAAGACTAAACAATTATAATAAATCTCCATTTCACAAGAGAACTAATAACATAAGGGTTCAATCAAATGAACTAATCCCAACAGGTTAGAAAAGGAATCTTATCAGAATTTGATTCAATCCTTAAATCATTTCTCTACACTTAACAACAAATTCCCTTTTCTAATCCAAACAATAAGCTCATACACTAGTTCCCAGAAGAGAGAACAAAACCAACTCATTGTAAAGAAAATGTACTGCAAGTCTCCCTTACAATCCTTATCATTTAAAAGCATGAGTTCCAATTTCAGTTCAAAACAACATAAACAATGTAAATTTCATAAACATCACACTGTCCCTAAGGATTCTCAATTTCTTTTTTTCTTTTAAAAGACTCAAGTATTCACTTATTGATCCCAACAAGAATAGAAAACCAAAACCTTAAACTAAACCAATTCAGAGTATCCTCGAACTCAAAACTGAAGTTCCTTTAAAATGCCTCCACAACATTGTACTTAAGAGTAAGTGGTTCATAATTCTTTTAGAACTATAAAACAAAATCAAACTGAACAGAGTTAAGTAATCCTTCCACTACAATTTCTAAGCACTAGTACAAAACTCATCTTTGAAAGAAGTTCCAAATCCACTATCAAATGAAAGCATTTCTAGTTAAATCTCCAAGAGATATTCAAACAACTCAGTCATACTACTTCCCCAGATTTACTTTGAGTAAGTAGTTTGAATTAAAAGTGTTATAAGCTTTCAACTTGAATGCAATTTAAAACCAACTCACAAATACCAGAAATAGAACCAACACATCGTTCAAGCTATAAATTCCAAACACTAAGTACCAAATTACATGTACAGTGTCAAATCACAAAGTCTCAAACATGAGCACAGATATATACAAATATCATGATACAAGACAAAATATAATATGAACAACCTTAACCATTTTATAACATAAACAAGAAATCCTATTTCCAACTCAAAATGAAACACAAGTTTCTCATAGAAGCGTTCAGAACCATTCAAGTAAATATTCACAACAGGGCAACAACAAGTTCCCATTCTAGTTTGTATTTTAAACAAAGAAAACTCATACCAGCTCAAAACAAAACATGAGCTTCTAACAAGAGTTCAGAACCATACACGTAATAAAATATGAGTGTTGTGTACATTATGAACTTCCATTAACAGTCCAGAATAACACAAGAATAAACACGAGTACAGAGCTACATACGGACTTCAAACAACAGTCCAGGATTACCCAAGATTCCAAACACGGTTTCAGGGTAACAAGAACCTCCAACACAAATTCTTATCAAAATACTAACCTTGAATCAAGCTCAAACTAAACACGAACTCAAATATAGGATCAAATGAAACACGAGCTCAAATATAAGCTCAAGCTCAAACAAAACATGAGCTCCAATGTAAGATCGACAGATCAAGGTTCCCAAAAACTCAGAACCAAATAAACAACAACAAAGGTCAGTTAAAAACACAACTCTTCGAATACCAGTTCAAGAAATGACAAGCAGAGCTACAAAAACAAGTTTCTCATGCATGTTTCATTATTTAACCCATACAAAGAAAGTTTCCAAGACTTAACATTAATTTTCCATGGATTCATACCCAAATTTCTAGAGATTTATAAAACCCAGCAAGCAAATAACCAGATAAAACATGCAAACCAAGAATCTCATAAGAGCAGAGTTGTTTTAATGAAAACATTTAGAAGAAAGAAAGAGATCTTAATGGTTAGAGCCTATCATGCCTGATAGCACTTCTGCCAAATTGAAGGAGACTTCTAGCTGAGCTTCCAACTCCTTTTCTCCTCCACGAAAGATCAACCAACCAACAAATTTCCTCATAATGCCTCATATACCTTCCCATGATCGAAAATAGACCAGGTGAGTTAAAAATAACAATGAAGTGAAAGTCAAACCCCCGGCTCGAAGAACCAGTTTGCTCCATGCAGAGCAAAATTTGAAAATTATGCAAAAACAACAACCTCCCACAAACCCGCCTTCTAAGTTTCCAAGACGGTTTGTGAACAAAACCCGAGGCCAATTAATTTCATTAATTCCAATTTTCCCACTTATCTCTCCTTTCCACCACCTCCCAAATTTGGTGAATGCCAATTCCCATTTAACATGCAATTCCATATTTAGTGGAGCTTCCACATAAGCCTCCACCAAGTCAACTAGCCCCTGCCAAAACTGGCAGTACTTAATGCCTTAAAAACCTTATCAACAAATTCAATGCCATTGGAACCGTCGCCATAGAGGCATGCGACCCTTTAGGTTCCCATTTAAATATCTTAGGATAGATCCCTTAAAACTTAGGTTAGTTTAGGAATAATTACCTTAGGCCTTAACACATTACCTTAGGTAATTCCAACATTAGGTTAGATTAATTCACAACCTTTTAGTTTTAGGAAATAGGTTAGATCATCTCATAACCTTATAGCATTAGGTTTTAGGTTAATTTAGATAGCCTAGCAACCTTTCCATATTCCCTTAGCACAAGGCTTAGGTTTGGATGCCAACCCAACAAAGTAGAATAGGAAGCTTAGGTTAGAATAAAAATTCAATTAAGTAACATAGCTAGGTAGTAAATATTCTTACCCAGCTTAGGATTCCATAGGATAATCCTTTAGTTTTAGGATTCTGAATCCTTCCTATGTCATGAACATGTTGTATTTCATTTACATCAGCAATGTACTACCAAGATCGATCTCCAAGGACCTAAGCACAACATACAACTGAATGGAAACATGTTCACACAAGATTAAAGAACTTGTAATAACAAATTTCAGTCTGCTATGTCCCTCAAATTATGGAATGTCAATTTACCATTCATTCAACTGAGAAGGTTTAAAACATTCCTTGGATCACTGAAATTGATCCAAGGATGAGTCAGATAAAGAGATAAGTTTGCAACTCTTAAACCAGATTGCAACTCACCTACAAGAAGTGAAAAATGGATTCAAGGAAGCCATTCCATTCTAGTCTAATGATCTTAAGAACAAAAAGATTTATCCATATCAAGCATGATCTCCAATAATCAAAATAACACATCTTTAGAAGAAAATCACATGTCAACACTTGAAATGCAAAGGAGGAATATAATAATTTTCAAGTGTGTTACATTTGAAATGGCTCTGTCTGATAAGGAATAGGTCTCAATGACATCTCATCTCTTTGCCTAGGTTTGTAGAGGCACTTTGAAAATGATCACACCCCTTATAATACTCTTTACAATTCTTTTATAGGGTCTCCCCTATAATCCAAGAAGTAGAATCTTGCGCGCGGTTGTGTCACTTGCATATTACCCACCTACAATACCACCATGATCCTCTTCCAGATATTTTTGTGCTCATGTTACAATACACACCGATACAATACTTCATCTCAACCCAGGTTTATATAAGTTGCCACCGATCAACATAAAGGGTGCAACATGAATTGTAAGTTCTTTCTTCTCTAAGGATTTATTTCCTTCTAGCACCATACATGTGCATAAAAAGAAAGAAATATCCTCCAATTATAAAGGTGTGTGATGTAACCTATATAATTGTGCATCCGGAATTGTGATGGGTGTCATTATTTCCTTCATTTAATCAAATTTTTATTGATGTCATATACAACAGGTGTGTCTAAAGCTATATACAACAAGAGTAATCTTATCAATCTAGTAGTTGACTATAGTTATTTTTATATTTTCTAGGGGATCTTTTCAATGTCTTAAGGAATTTTTGGTAAAACCTTATTTAAATCATAATATGAAAACTTGCTAAAAGTAAACACACCGAAAACTTTCTTTGAAAGGAAACACGCGTGCGAATGGAAACACACTTACTTTTGGAAATAAACACACTTGCTTCTGAAAGTAAACACAATTGCTTTTGGAATTAAACACACTCAATTTAGAATGCTTGGAAACAACTACAAGAAATATAAGAATCTATCTAAACACCAGCAAGAACAAGTATACAACAGAATTTAACTAAAGGAATTAAAACAATACAAAATTAATAGATCTAAGCTATTTGCTGAAGAAATATAAATATCAAATAAATGAATATCCTAGTCCTTGGGGAGTGGGCCATTTCTCCTCCTTGAATCAAGATTTAACAACTCAGAATTCTCTCAAATAGGAATGGATATTTTATTGATAAAACATTCGGTATTAAAAAATGTACTAGATCTGAGTACTTAGTATATATTTATCTTATCTTTTCTATTTCTATCTCATATCATATTCTATATCCTATCTATCTACTACAGGTCTACTTATATATATATATATATATATATATATATTACAATCACATTGTCTCAATGGTTCGATGAAATCGAATCATGCCAAGAATAGATGTTGAATTGGATTGTGGCTGATCGGATATAGCTATGAGATAACTTTCCTAGATCTGCATTCAAAATATTCTCATCCTTTCCCCGATTGAAAGGATATTATATGAAAAATCTTTGGATGTGGTTAGAATAGATAAGTCTCATTGGTTCCGAAACTTAAGATAAGTTCGAAACCATAGGAAATCATTAAGGATCAAAACTATGAGATTTCTAGAGCTATACCTAGGAGTTCCGGAAATAAGTCCAAAATTATGGGACAAAATACTGGAGCTCCGTAACTAAGTCCAAAAGTTATGAAACTAAATAATGATTGTGTGATGGAGTTCCGGAACTAGCTTGGAAGTTCTTGAACTAAGTTGTGTACGAATAGATGCTATCAAAACATATTGAATGCCACCTACTTCATTTCCTTGACTGATTAGACCTGTTTTATTACAAAAATGAATTTCAAACACACACTTTGTAAGGAATTTCAGAGATTTTAAACATTAGAATCACAATCAATCAAAAGACAGATAATTACATCCTATCTCAAATCGATTGACTAATAGTTACAAAATGAAATCAAACTTAATAAAAGGAGAGTAAGATGAGATCATAAATTATACATTAATCAGACATATTCTGGCCTCATCACATTGTATCTTGAATTGTATGTGTGTCCTCCTTATTCGAATCAATCTTGAAAAGTGGTCGGGGCTAGAATTAATTTTACCTGGTTTTACCTTAACTATGAAATCAAATTCTTTAAATAAGAGCACCCATAAACATATGCACCCCTTTAAAACAGGCTTATTTACCAAGTATTTTAATTCCATGTGATTAGTATAGAATTAAAAAGGTGTTTCTAGCAAGTATTGTCTAAATTTATGTAGTTCCTAGATCATCAACAAGGCCTCATGCTCTATTATTGTATAATTATGCTCTATAGAGTCACATTTCTACTAGCAAAACATATAGGATGATATATAATGCCATATCCAGGTTGAGCTAACACCACGCCAATAGTTATTCTAGAGACATCTACATGTACATGAAATGGTTGGTTCCATGAGGGAAAATGCAAAATAGGTGTTGTTGTAAGTCTCTCCTTCAATGCCTCAAATGTGCGTTGTTGCAGTTCTCCCCAATAGAACGTCCTTTTTCCTTTTAGTAACTCTTCTAGGGGTGCAAAATTTTTCACACATCCTTTGATAAAATTTCTATAATACCCTATGTGGCCCAACAATATACGCACCTCACTCTAAATGTTAGGATCTTCCAGGGCCTACAATAATCTGCAACCTTAGCTGGATCCACTAGTAAACCTTCATTACAGATGATATTCCCTAAAAAAGTTCTAAAATTTGTAGCTAACATGCACTTGCTTGATGTTTAAAGAGATGTTTAGCTATCTACATATTTCAAACATTAAGCAAAAATTGTCACAATGATCCTTAACAAGTCCATACATCATCCAATCATCCAAGTAAACCTACAGGAAGTTGTGAATAAAATCTTGGAATGCTTGAACAACTATGCATGAAAATATAGTAGGCACATTTTTCAAACCAAAGGGCATCACAATATATGCAAAAATTCCCCATTCAGTGGTGAAATTCGTCTTCTCTTGATCCTCCTATGCAATTCTAACTTGATGATACCCAGAGAATCCATCTGTAAAAGAATAAACTTTGTACCCTGCAATGCCTTCTAATATTTCCTCTATGAAAGGTGTAGGAAAAGGATCAATCACACATGTAGCATTCAGTTCCCTATAATCCACAAAAATCCTAATTTGACCATCTTTCTTTATACTTGATCACCATGGGGCTAACCCACTCTAATTCCTCTAGGGGATTGATGATGCCATATTTCGAAATTTGTCAATTTCCTCCTTAATTGTGACGTGTAGATTAAGGTGCATCCTATGAGGTCTCTACCTGACCGGGCATGCTCTTTCCTTTATATTAAACTTAATCTCTCCTAGTGACTCATACACTCATTTTAACTCATGGTAGACCCTAGGAAATAAGTCCTAACAATCCCATAGTAACTCAATTATCTTTACCACTTTAGAATCATCCCAATAATCCCTAATATTTGCCTCCTTAGGTTCGGAATCTATGCTAATGTTCACTTTCTTGGTATTCATAGGTTCATGATAGGTGCACACATTTTTATCTTCATTTTCTAACACTTCATGCGTATCTCGCTAAATGATCTATATCCATATTTTCTACTTCTTCATCATCCACTATGTAGACCATCTTTCCTTTTTCTTTCTCACAAAGACACATGCTTAAGTAGTTTGACATCCGTCTCTTCTACTTCAATAAAACATGCTTCGCTGAATTTTCCTAGCTAAATAAATCGTGAATGATTTCTTCAACCTTTACCACTGTCTCCTATAGTTAAGCACTTTATAACACTTAATTCCTCTTCCACCGAGAGGTTTACTAGAGAAGTAGTTAGATTTCTATGTTAGACTTAAAATCAAGTCCTACCAATTTCAGGGGCTCTCCCTATGTAGTTCTGCATAAACATACCAGGCTCATGCACAACCTTGTAAAGTGGAATAAATTTTGTTCACCCAAAGTGAAGGTGGTAAAGCTTACTTTGCCCATTTGTCTAGAGTCTATCACACTGTTAAATGTGGTACTAAAAAGGTTGATTACCATGATACATGCATATTGTAGTAAGCACATTTCTCTTGAAAAACTAAATGGTTAGAGAAATTCTAACTTCATTCCATTCCATAATATTATCCCTGTGAACCATCCACCAAAGGTGTTATTGTCCCATGTAAGGTATATACTAACATATTCCTTCTTTCCACTTGATTTTTACACTACTTCTCCATGGCACATAGGAATACCATAGGATCTCCTTCTCCAGTGTACCAAGGTACAGGGTTGTTACCTATCCTCAAAATACATAGAGGTTTTATTCTGTCTCAAATGCATTTATTACTTGATGCCTAACTATCCCAAAGGTTCGATGTACCCAATTGTCACAAGAAATACTTTTAGTATAACTGATAGACTATGCATCTTCCCACTAGAGGATTCCTTCATTTGATTTCTCAAGTACTTCGGATCCTAAATAAGCACGTACATTAATTCTGTTTAGGTCTTCCTCACTCAAAGGTTTAACATAAGGTGCATATTTCCCATCTGTCAAAGGGATAATCACTCTTTCTTCCATGTTCTCAAAACTTATATACCCCTTGTTGAATTGTGGATCAACATTATTTACATAACACCAAGGGCACCCAGGTAGATTTGGGAATTTGTCTAATTCGGCAAGTGCTAAGACCTCAAAGTCCCCAATGAACTTGGCCCCTTGTATAGTAATGGATGCATCCTTTAAAAATCCTATGGGAGTGGCCTTAGTTCAATTTTCCATGAAGAATACATTATAGGATGGTTGTAATCAAGGTCTACCCATTTGTTCCCATACATCCAAAGTAAGCACATTCACTTCCATGGTTGTGTCAATCAATATATTACTCAAGAGCCATCCATCTACAAAAAAATTAAGGGTGATCTCGTTTTCATAATCCAAGTGATGAGGGGGAGATTAACATGTAGGATATACTATCCATTCTCAAATTTTGTAGGAAAAGTGTTTCCTTTAGCCAATTCCCTAGTAATGGAATGACATTCTCTTGGCACCATATTTTACAAACCTCTTTCAAGTAGTCAATATTCGATTGGTCCATATTTGTTTCATTATTTTTTTATAACTTCTGTCACTGTTCCTTCAAACACTGTATTTCACCTTGAAGATTTATGAGTACCTCCATGGTTTCTTGATAGACCTCCTTTTGATATGTAGGATCTAGGTACCTTGCATGTAAAAATTCCTCCTTGGTGATAGTAGGCTTCTGCTATAATGCCTCTCTAGTGCACACAACTTCAGCACAAGTAGTAATCTTCACATCTAATACCTCAGGTTTCGGTTCCAACTTTGGCATCCACTGATTTTCCATACCATGTTGTATTTTGACCATCCATGCACCTTTTTCTCATATTTATGCTACTTGTTAAGATGATCATATAATTCAAGGCATTCCTCATAGCTTTGATTCTTCCCACAAAATGAACAAGTCATATTATGAGGGCATTTACACTTGTAGTGGTCAAGAGATCCACATGTAAAACATGTTCCATGAGGGAAATCATCTCGTCCACCACCACGATATTCGTGACCTCTGCCACGAACTCCTTCAAAACACACTTCATTCCAATCATAGAGCACTTGATTGTGATCATGATCATGGTACTCACTTTTCCTTTAAAATTATCTCGATATTGTAGTCTCTCACACACCAATATCTATGACATCATGGATCTGACCAATCAACCTATAGTCTTTTATATCATGAGTCATGGACTAGAAAATTTTACAATAACAAGATAAATTCTTCCTTATTGTGAGTTATAGTAATGTGAAGCGGCTTGCATCATGGTCCAAATGACATATCTCATTGTCCAACAACAATGAACGTACAAATTTGTGAGGATAACTATCTTTGGTGTTCCATTCCAATTCACTATCTATACACCAAATCCCAGTGCACGTCTCATGTGCTAAATTTTATGATAGTTTCTCTAACTGCATTACCATAGCTGTAATCTATGCCTCCAAGAATGGGCTCACTCTAGTGTTTATACTCCCAACTACCTCAGCCCGCAAAGCTACTTCAAGTGCTTCACGTGGGTTCGTATAATTATTATGTGATAGCACCCTCCTAAAGTTGTGATAAAACCCCTAACAAACCACTATGCATGTTGGCTTGCATGAATATCATAAGAAAGTTTAGACAACAATGTCTTAAAATGGGAATCATATTCCCAAATGCTCTCGAGAGCTCCCTGATTACTATCCTTTAGTGCACTTATATTCTTCTACTCAAACTCAAGGATATGAAACTCCTTAAATAAATCATCCTTTAATGTTGCGTAATCTATCTAGGTCTAATCAAGGACAAACTTATTATACCAACTGTTTACGCATCCCTATAATTTAGTTTCCAACTAAATTTCTTTGTGCTTAGAAGTCGTAACTCCTTTTGTGCACCACAGTATCTCACACATGTGCACAAGTTCAACAACATATTTTATACCCCTATACTCTAGAATATGAAGATACATCTCTATGTAAATATTCTGGGGTTGGTGCGGACCCTACCCACCTAATCCAAAACCTCCTGTGTTACCTCTACCTCTAGAACTACCATATCCACCATAGCTAGAGCCAACTATGCCCCCTTATCCTCCACTTGTAGTCAAAAGTAGAACATTAGATGTACTTCCCTATTTCCCAATAGTGGTACTAAACTGAACTCCTACAGTTTGCAAAGTGGTACTAATCCCAAAAGTGAGTCCAAAATTCTATGCGCTTGAGTTCTGTGTTGATGATGCACCTGAAAAGGTACCTCCAAACAAAAAATAAGACATTTTCCCTGCCATAGATGTACTTTCTATCTGAATTACTCCTACTCTTCTACTGTCCAAACTAGCTTACTTGACTACTGGTTGTACTAGATACTATAAATCCAAGTGTAAGGGCTAGGTTACTAGGTAGATTCAGATGTGCACTCGTGGCCCATCTTGTCTCTGTTGGCACACTCCCATGTGAGGCTGAGGATGTTTCCCTATTATGCTTTCTGAAAATGGGAAATTCCGGATGCTCGCTCTATGCCTCCCGTTTGAGCTTTAAATCCATCATGATCCATCTCTCTCCTCAATGTCATCCACTCAAAATAAAACTTATTTTCTCTCTCCCTCTCATGTGCCTCATTATACTTAATCCAATTTTCTTCTCTCTACCTCTCTGCCACTAGGTCTTCCATCTTTCACCAAAACTGTTCTTACCCCCATGCATGGTGGGGTTTAGCTATCCATCAATTTTTCTTCCAAGTTCATGGTTACCATAAAGATTTTGATCGCTAATAGAATGCCTTCCAATTAAGTTCCCCTTGGATAATGTAAAAAATAGAACTTAGTTACCTTTAGGAAAGAATAAAATGAAATTGAGTACTCCAAAATATAGTTATTCAAAACACCACAGAACCAAGTATTCACAATGCAAATGCAAATCAGATCAACATCATAAAGGGCTTGAAATTATTCCTACATCCAAACAAGTGTGCTATACCTCCAATTATTTTTAGATGCATAACAACTAGCCACTCATACTAATATACCATAAAAATAACAAAGAAGCTCTCATAAAGATAGTCATAAAAATTCTACTCCACCCACATGCGTGTGTCAAACTCGATCCAGTGTTGAACCTTTGAGATTACTCTTCTTCCAAATCCTTTATCCACTCCTCAACACTTACTAAGGTTAACCGGTACGTCTTTATAGTGAAACATCTTGAAAATAGCTAAAAAAGAGGTCCTGGCAATGGAACCATTGATGCAACCTAGAATCCAATATCTAAAACCCAAAAAACCTGTGCTAGAACATCACCCAGCCTTAGTTGAGAGCTCACCCAAAGTGAGCAAAGGTATTAGGCCCCTCTTTAGATTTTCTTATGTAAGATGTTAGTGTAATGAAGATACAACATAATCAAAACCATAGATAAGCATAGACATTCCATAGAGCATATTCCAAATCTAAATATTAGAGAATCATGAATTAAACGATAACCATAATAAGATTAACCATGCAAGAACTAGTTATAATCATGTTTAAAACCATTATCCATCTAATATACTCCATTATATTAAACATTGAATTACATAGAAGCTTCTTACATTACAAAACATCACCATAAGTTATGCGCGTATCAGATCCAACAACATAACTCTATAATAATTCACTATTTAGCATCTCTATCTAACTACACAGTTCACTACATATTTATAGGGGTGGGGAGTTTCCCTTCACCACCTATGCACTTCCCACAATAGGTTGCATGCTGATAATAGCCATGCACCTTTACAATACCATGCACACATGCAAGTCTGATAATAATAGACATCCTATAGTTAACTGGAAGAAGTAATCCTATTATTATCTTGAACTCATGCATGACACTTATTAGACTCTTGTTCCCAAAATGGTATTTTTATGTCATGTAAGCCTCCATCCCAACGTGTTCTCCACATGCTATCTTCCAAAAAATAGCCCACATCCACGAAAATGGCTAAGTCTTGAATCAACTTTTCCAAGCGTGTGTTTCCTTCTTTATCCTTCCACTCCTTCAAGTACACCTTGTTCTAACATCCGCACATCCTATGTTTGTCTTCTCCTTAGGAAAATACTCTCTGCTCAACAACATGTTGAATCTGATTTTTCTCATAAGGCTAATTAGGAGGTGGATTTTGAAAATGTAGAGATGGAATGAACTAATTTTTCTGCTACAAGTGAGAATTCCACGATGGAAATTAAGTCATGATTTAAAAACTTCATGAATGGAAGGAAAATGGAAAGATGTGGAAATAAAAATGGATCAAAATGGATGTAATAGAAAGAGGAAGAGTTTTGTAACTTAGAAAATAGGTTTTTGGATCATTAGAGTCGTCATATGTGCTTAAACATGGCTCCAAAGGCTGAAATTTGACTAAAAACACAAAAAAATTGATGAAATGAAGTGGTAACATGCTTTAAACCTATCCCACTAGGCATTCCAAAAGTATTATGTTAAAAAAGTAGCACCCTAGGATTTACACATTCGAAATCCCTCTTTTTTTTCTAACATGGGACCATCTCCAAGTGTGGAACTTACTACTTGATATGGAGCTCCAGAAAGGCTGCATTCAACTAACTCACAATCAGTTCCCTAATGAATCCATTAAATTATACTTTTCTTCAATGGTTCCAAATGTCATTAGGGGAGATTATGGTATCATCATCATGCTTCCATCATATTTCTTTAGGGTACTCTTATCCATCTATCCTTTAAATTAATTTTCAAATTCACTAATAATTTTTTTGAGTGTGAATCCCTCATCATGGGTCTCCAAACCACTATTATTCTTGGTGTTCAAATCCTTGACATATATGAAGACTCTTATCTCATCATCAATGAAATCAAGGAATTTACTAATGCAAAAATGAGATTTAGAAAAACATAAATACATTATTGAATTCATCTTAGAATGTTTTGATCAATAATACAATATAGAAAGTTCCTCAATCATCAAATAAATTCATAGACACCATAGCTTCTCTTACATCAATCATTCCAATATCAACTCAAGATTCCAGATCTTTCATCATTGTCTATAGACTTGATCAACTATCTCACACCAATGAACTCTTTTCTATCAATCTTATCAAATACAATCAAATAGATATTTGGTACACTTAGAACTATGATTATCCCTCTCAATCTAAAATTCCCTTTGATCTATCTAAAAAAACTAAAATTTCATTTGTATAACATGTTAACGATACGTCATCATAGGTGGTGTTCTCTATAAATGTAAAACTCGATAGTCTTCTCCTTTGATACCTCAAATCTCATGAATCCACTAAAGCTATCCAAGAATATGATGCAAGGGCATCGTTATAAAGGTTATTCTAGGCTTATAGTAATCAAATTTTGGTTTTATTAGATTTTAAGTTATGTCAGTGTGTCATTCTTGGTTTCCTTTTGGCTATAGAAGTTCAAAAAATTGAAATAGAGGGTTTCCCTCCATTTTTTGACAATTTGAAAATTTGAATTCTTAAACCCAATTTTGGCTTTCTCATTAGCTGTAGAGGGTATAATTAGAAATTTTAGCATGTTCTTAGATCATTTTTGTCATTGTGTGTGTTATGAGGGATCTTGTAAAATCATGATTGGTCATATTAGCTTCAAGTTGTCACTTCATCCCTTATTATGATGAATTCCCCTCATATTACATGGTCACAAGTCCATGTTAGATAGTTATGGGAAATAATTTGAGATAAGAAGATATATATTTCATTGTGTAGTTGTTTTTGATCATTGATCAATCAAGGAGAATGAAATTTGGAGCTCCGAAGTGTAATTGATAGGTTTTTGTTATCTCGGTACATGTATATAACTATGAGATCAATCTTCTATTTAGGGAAATAAATAAAATTGATTTCATTTGTGTAACTAACTAGAAAATATAACTTGTTTAAATTTTTATATTTTGTTCAATAACCTTATATGCATAGGTTGGATTTATTTTGTGACTAATACTTGAGTTAGATTTGACTCTATAACCAAAACTAATGTCTCAGTAATAAAGAATGTGAAAATTACAGGATAAGAGATTAAGTTGAACAAGAAGAAAAGGAAATAGATAAGTTTCAAGATACCTAGACTATGTAGAGAATTCAAGGATCATGAACGAGGATTTCAGGAGGAGATTGAGTTGAATAACACTTCGAGAAACCCTAACAGTTAACCAACACAGTCTTTCCACGATAGGGAATTGTATTTATGAATCCAATTACGTGTTTTAAGAATAGTAAAGGGTTATTAGAAATATTTCAATCTTCTAAACATTCTGAGTCCATTTGAAGGGATCCGAGCCTTTAAAAATGAGTACAATAGTTTAGGCAAATAATTTTTCATTCTCGAGCTCAGTAGATTGTAAACCCTTAGGGTTTTAAGTGGAATAGCCTTTTTGAGGTCTTTTCATATGAGAAGATAAAACCTTTAATAAATTATCTGCATAATATCCTCTCTAATAAATTAGTGGCATTTTGTTTGGGAAATTTCTTATAAAGGAGGAAAACTTGACAATTAGGTTAAGGGAACTGTTGTAAATAGTGAAGGCCTAAAGTTGTAATTTCAAGCAAATAGTTCCAAATAAAGTACACGTGAATTTTTATCACCAAGACAAAACCTGAATGGGTGCCTAGAAATGTGTAGAGATATTCAAGAAAGCCTTAAATCGAAGATACCATAGAAACTGTCTTGAGGGGATTGATAGAAGACTTAGCTTGAGGAGGTGAGTTGTGAAGGAAGTAGGAGAATATTTAGGAGTTTGATCAAATAAAGTTACCCACACCTCAAACTCATTAAGGGGTACTCTAAACTAGTATCACTTTCTTTAGAGTCCTTATAGATCATTTTATCCTATACCATTCCAATAACATTGTCTCAAGAAGCCGAATAGGATAGTTTGTACCAAGGTGAACCAAATAGTTGAATTTGGGTGGTTTGAATTTATTTTTGAGTTTATTTTAATGGATTGAGACTCTTAAATATGTTAAGAATGATCCAATAATCCATTCGACCATTTGATGCCATATTTCTAGCTTTAGATATATTTGAAGTTGATAAGAACAAGAAATTTACTAGTTCATTGTGAATGCATTTAGTGGATTGAATTAATTGTTTGAGTGAGTGTGTCCAAGATCCTAGGTGTATTTCATCAAAAGACCTTGAATACATATGTGGTGGACACTTCAGTGGTATGGTGATTGCTAAACGCGTCCTATGGATGGGATATTACTAGACTACCATTAATCATTATTATTGGACATACATCCAAAAATGCATTAAATGTCAATAACATTCCAATATTACTCATATTCCTAGTCAATTCGTATAATTTATGGCCTTTTTCACAATGGGTACTTTACCTCATTAGCCTCATAAACCCTTGTTCCTCATAATGAGACTATTCTCATCATCAATTCTAATTAATACTTCACAAATTTGATGGAGTCTATTGCACTTGTCTCCACTAAAGCAAATAAAATCATCGATTTCATCTATCAACATATTATATTCTATGTCAAAGATCCCTCATAAGCTTATCACGTATAATGGAAAGTATTTCAAAAATAAGGAATTCAAGAAATTATGTGACACTTTTAGCATTAACATAAGCTTTTCATCTCCTTATTATCCACAAGAAAATGGTTAAGAAGAAGCTTATAAAAAATACTCAACAAAATCCTCATGAAAACCATAGATCAAGCGGGTAGGAATTGGCATATCAAAATTTTTCTTTCTTTATGGGCCCATCAAACTAGAATCTATACTCCTATAGGTGTCACACCCTTCTCTTTAATCTATGACTATGAGGTGGTTCTACCCCTTGAATTTTAAATGTCATCTCTTCGCATGTGCCTCATAAATTTCAACTATGACAAGGACTATCATCAAGAATTCCTAACACAACTTGAATTATTAGACTAACTCCACCTAATCGCCCTAGAACATCATCATGTTCATCAAGAATGTATCAAATGAGCATACAATAAGCATTTAAAATAATGTGAAATTAACATTGGTGATCTTTTCTTGAAAGAAAATAAAAATGTAACTACCCTGAAAATGAGTAAACATGGAAATTTTTCCCCCAATTGGATTGGTCCATATGTCATCACTCACAAATATGGGTCAAGATACTATCCTCTAGCCACCCTCGATGGTAAACCTAAAAAGGAACCTCTAAATTCCTTATACATGCAGAATTTCTATTGTTAACACATTTACTTTCATTACATTAGTCACATCAAATTCCACAATCAACTTATCATTTACCATTATAATGATTTGTAATTATATTTTTGCCATCAATATCATATATCTACAAACTTAAAGATGAACACTGCACTCTTTTCATCACATTTTCCATATGGACAAGTTCTTATTCATAAGTAGGAACCCTACAATCATTACTCCCATCTTTCCCTTACTTTCTAACTGAAAACATGTTAAGGGGTCACATGTGTAATTTTTACACACCTTTTTCCCCTCTTCAAAAGGTCTACTAGGCCTTCCTTCAACTTAAAAATAAAACTAAAAATATACATGTAGATGCACATTGTCAAAAATATGTAGAGTAATCCCTATAAGGACAACTATTAATCATACTATCAAGATACAAATCAACCCTTCAAAGGAAAAATGCCAATAAAATTATAGAACTATCCCTCAAAGAATAGTTATTTAAAGTCAAAATCAAAATCATAGATAAGTACCTAGAATGACGGCTACCCATATTATTACAAAATTCTTCCTACATCGATCAACCTACATATCAAATTCAAGTATTAAAAGCATCCTAGAAATATTCCCACATCGGTCAACCTCCATATCAAAGCAAAATTCCTGCATTGATCAATTTGCATAGTAAAATATAGTTGTAGTATAAGACTATAAGCCATCAAAGGAGAACCCACTCCTCCCCTAATCACTACACATCATCCCTTCACATCTCGTAATAAGGTATATAACCACATTTCCACATACATCCATGATCATACAAGTGACTAATTATTATTAGTTATACGTTAAAATATGTTACAAGACCTCAAGTACATTATCATACATATTTAATTTACCATTAGATCACATATTCATCAAATCCAATTAAAAAAAAAAACATTTTACATTTATTCTCAACCATGATTAAAAATATTTTGAAAGATACATCAAGATCACTACTTTTGGATTCACATCATATCAACATCAAACATCACTTGAAATATCACATCAACATTATACATCTAAACATAATATAAACATATATGCATTTAACATCATATTAAATACATCTAAAATATTCAATATCTCAAATAACTCATCACAAAATCATATACAAAATCACATAAAAATAAACTGATAACACAAGAATCAAAATCATATATGTGTGTGTGTAGATATATATGTATATGTATATATACATACATACATATACATATACATATACATATATATATATATATATATATATATATATATATATATATACCATCAATAATGTATGTAAAATTTCCTTAAAAGGGATTATATTCAAAATCATATACAATCCCAGTCATATATAAAACCACATACTCTATGGTAAAATAAAAATGGGACACTAGCTCACCACCCTATCCTCTTGTCTTACTCAGACACCAAATTTGTGTCTTACGACCCCTTGTGACCCGCATCTCATCTCGCAATATAACCTCATCACCTAAACCTTACACAATTATTTATTAATTACCTTGTAATGGATAAATCCACATCACCTTACCTGCCACCTCATTTTGCCACTTCATCATGACCTAGCCCTAACCCTAAACTAACCTAATTAAGACCCATAACTTGGTCCACACCTACACCCATAACTAATGACCCCTTTCTCACACCCAAAACCGACCTTCTAGTCATTTGACCAAGCCCGCAACTGATCTCTCGGGAGAAAAGCAGGGAAGGTGGGCTATTTTACTAAAAATAGCCTACTTTTTCCTTACCGATGCCGGTTCCTACTCGACCGCCGTCGGTTACGTAACCGCCATCGGCTCCCTGTAAATGGGCTCCCCAAACCAAAAACAAAGGATCGGAATTTCATTTTGGATCAAGGTGGAAGGATTTTGAATCAATAGAGATCATTGGGAGCGATTAACAGAGTCCAGATCTTCACTTGACCGAGCAGAGACAAGTGAAGAAACCAGAAGCATTTGCAGCAAAGGAGATCAACTTGCATCTTCGTCAAAACCAGTAAGTCACATCTTGCATGTCTTCTGTTATAACATTTCTTATGCCTTTTGAATCACAGTCCTCATAAATCAATTTCTGAATCCACTACCCAGCTATGCCATTTCATCTAACCATCATTCATCTACCTCTCATCACCTCATTTCCTAATATCACCCATTTACTGCCTTTTGAAATAACACAACTACCAAATAACACCACCACCCCACAAAACAACTAACCTTCGATCCTAGACTCTACCGATATCGGTCATCGGCAGAACCGCCATCGGTTATCGGTAAGAACGCATCGGTTATACGACTATAACCAATAACCAACCTTTCCCTACCCGATTCAACAAAGCAATTTAATTGATATCTTATATTCTTTTGTGTTAATTCATATTAGCAGGGGAACTCGACCACCTTCGAAAGGAAGTTTTATATTTCTGGGCCCAAGGCGCTTTCCTCATTTATTGTCTAATTAAAATCTTGTGGTCTTGTGTTCTTATTTGTAGGTAGTCCTTCCAAGACAAAAGGAGTTCTTCACGGTCACTTGATCTTTCTCTATGGTACGCGCACATCATCTCGACATTCTACAGGTATTCCTCCTAACCCCAACCCTTATCTGTTTCTAAAAGGAATGAAACATTCCGAGTGAAACATTTTGGCATGCCCGGTGGGACCCATTTTAGGTTTCTGTTTCTCTTGCTTATTTTCATTTTAGGAAGCATACTTGTTGTTGCTGCTTTTGTTATATATTTCGTAAAGAATTTGTCTTGCTTTCCTAGTTTCGCATTAGTGAAAGTCATCTCTCTTGCTTCATCGAACATAATTTTTGATTTGGGTTTAAAACACGTGCATTGCATTCCGGCTTGTTGTTTTTCAATTCTAGTGAACGTAGATTAAGTAACAGGTCATACACGTGGGGGTGATATCCACGGTATAGACAGGAAATTAATCTTACTTTCACTGCACAACACATACCAAATCACTTCACAATTAACACAACAGCTCAAACATCCCCCCTTTTCCGCGGTATTCCTCCGCCCGATTGAGGTAACCTTATAAGCCAAAACAACTTGACATTTCCCCTAAGTCTCTTGTTTAGGATTCTGACATCATTCTACGTCTAAAGGCATAAGCCCACGATAATTAAAATTAACCCTAGGGTTAATCTCTGGATTTGTGTGTGCATCTTGCTTGTTTTTAGTTCTTTTTTTCTTTCTCATACTCTGTCTTCTGTGATCAATAATTGGACAAGTATACTAAACGTTGTTAAAAATCAAATTAGCACCTTTTTATATCTTGTTAGCCCAGACTTCTTACACCGACATCGGTTACCTGACCGACGTCGGCTATAGTATAACCGACATCGGTTACTAGACCGATATCGGTTACTGTCTTTTCCAATTCCTGACAAACCAACAACCTACCAATTTTACCAGTCTGAGTTTGTTTCTATTCTCCATGATTGAAACCCTACTGTGAACTCCTGTCCATGGTTGTTATCACTCGAAAGCAAGCCGCCGCCATGGTTTCACATGCTTGCTCTGTTTCTTTGCCTGAATCACCCCCTTCACATTCTGTGGGGAATCCTACGGATACCAGCGAGGTTCCTAAAATTCCTGTGGGAGATAAGGACTTTGCCAAGTTTCTAGATGCTAATTCTAGCGCTGTACAATACTATTTGTCTCATACCCCTGACCGTACGCCTGATGGTCAGCTCCTTGTGGGTATGCCTATTAGTATAGCTGCTCATTTAGCTCCCACTCCACCTGATAATACCGCCTTGCTTCCTGCATCTCTAGCCCCGTCTCCCAATCCGATGGCTTCAGAGGTTCATACAACTCAGATTGGCTTTCCGTTGGTTAACCTCGGACCCCACATATCATTACCGCCGACTACCCCTACCTCATCTCTCTTGCAGACTGCTCCATTCATGACTTGCTCTCTGCCACCTATCCACACGAGCTTTCCTTCTCAAGCTCCGCCTACCTTTTCATTCCCATACACGTATCCAGTGACCTCAACATCCTATATGGGACATCCCTATTTGGTTGCCTCAACATATTCATCCTCCACACCTTATCAACAATTAACCCCACCAGGGTCTAGCGGTGGTCCTTGGCCCAATTTGCCTCCGTTTACCACAACCACACCATCATCTCATCCAACTACTGATCTAATTAAACAAATGATGGACAAAATGCAAAACACAGGCTTCTGTTTCAGGAAGTCGTAGCACCTTGACATACGAGCAAGTTTGTCAGAGCCCATTCACCCTTCTGTCCCCCTTCATTCATATCCTCCTCAATGGGAGTTACCGAAATTTACTCGTTTTAATAGTAAAGAGGATCCTCAACAACACTTGCGATCATTTAGACATGCTTGTTATTTGATTGCCCATGATGATGCCTTGTTACTCCACACCTTTCCCATGTCCTTATCAGGACCCGCCTTGGAGTGGTACAGTGCTTTAACCTAGCACTCAATCTTCTCTTTTAACCAACTAGCCCAATCTTTCTTGGATCACTTCTCCATTAACATTGCTAAGAAAGTATCCATCACCGACCTTTATGCCATCCGACAATTCGAAGATGAATCTATCGCAGATTTCGTCGGATGATGGCGCGGCCTTATCAACCAACTTACATATGCCTTGCCTCGGATGAACTTATCGAACTTTTCACGCGGGCATGTGCTAAGCACATTTCTCCTACTCTTCAAATTCAAACTTTCCGCACATTTGATGAGGCCTTTACCATGGCTCGGAAACTAGAAATTCGAGCCTTAGAAGAAGAGAAATTGCGGTTGCGCAACAAAAACCCCAATTTCCGAACTCCTGATTCTACCAATAAACCAAATACCACCACTCCTCATGCGTCCACTTCTTCTAAATCAAAAGGAGCTGTCCACGCGGTGATGGTCAAATCTCAAGCGCCGTCCAATACTCCACCAAAAACCACCTATAAGTACAAAGCCGAGCCCATCAATTACACTCCCTTAGGAGAAACCTATGGCGTCATCTTGGAAAAATTGCTCAAAGCCGGAGCTATCACTTTGCCTCCTGTTAAACCTCACTCTGGGTTTGACTCCACCCGCTATACCTTCCTGGTACAAAGAAAATGACTTCTGTAACTTTCACCGTGTAAAAGGACATAGTCATGAAAACTGCAAGATGTTGAAAAACATAGTGCAGGAAATGGTTGACGTAGGGGATATAACCCTCGATAATCCTAATGCCCCTGCCAACCGAAATTTGAAAATATTCAACAAACCATTCCCGAATCATTCTTCTAACAGTAATCTAAATCAAGATATCTTAGCCGAGGAGAGTGTTCATGAGATCCATGCAGTCTTCGATTCTCAGCCAAAGACCTCTATCGAACAAATTCTGAATCAAGCCTCTTCACTAACGCAGGAAACCGAACCCCCTTCCTCATCATCAAGACAAACTGAAATCCTTGCCGTTCCTTTACCCATCAAGGAATTGACTGCCCAGACTTCTCTGCCCATCGATGAGTCTTCTTATACCACATCCCTACAAGATTGCGAACGGATGTTATCTAACCTATCTATTTCCCAGATTTCCCCTTCTACCCCTCTTGCTGCACAAGAGGAAGGTACGCCACTCCTTTTGACATCCTTAGACGAGAAACCTCTTAAACCGACATCACCATATTCTTTAAATATGACAGATCCTCTCAAACACGCCCTCCTACCTATTAGTCCTTCATCACCTAAATCTTCTCAACGACCAGTCGACCTCTTAACATCTATTGATACAGTGCCTCATCTACCCCCTGTATCACGCCCACAGTGGACTGGAATCACAACCCGTCTTTCTTCCGTACAAAAGTTCATATTCACACGTGAGGATTGTCATTCCACAGAAGATAGACAGGCCCTATGGGAACGTTTGAGTACGCCATATTCTACTCAAATGCAAATGACCGATCCTGAGGCCTCCACCATATACCCGAAGTGTTTACAGAAGCTTAAAATGCCCATGTTCTCACCTTCACCCCCCTCACCTCTGCCGAATGCCCCGTCCACTTCTATTAACTTAACCAAATCTTCTCCTACGCTTGGGACCTCGCCAATACCCAGTCTAACACACCCGCCTAAGCGACTAGATTTGTCCAAGAATAAAGCCGCCCCGCCACTTAGGAGACACACTCAACCCGTGCCTCTATCACAATCAAAACCATCATCGTCATACCTACCTTCCATATTGGGACCTCATCCTTCCACCTTGCACCAATATATCATACCTCCTGCATTTTCTTCAAAATGACCTCGCCTTCTGCACCCATACAGGGATCAAAGGGTATATCAACATTATCATCCCACGCATCCGGTCCACCAATCAACCCTAAACAAACTCCATCATCAAAGGATTTATTCTCTGCTACTCCCCTTTCTCCGTGGTTGTGTCCCACTACCACATCATCTCGTAGCTTTATCATCTAACCAATTGAATGTAGCTTCTGCCAAAGAAACCACATTTAGTGAAAACCACGTGTCAACACCCTTGGCTAAACCACCACCCACACAGAACCAACCATACCCAAACATTATCGAAATCCAGACAATCAATACCCTCATCCTCTTCTGATTTTGACCCACTTAAAGGATCTTACGCCAAAATCCTTGCTATGTTAGTAGAGAATGCGACCATTTCCCTACCCCCACTTAGACCTTATGACCCGTCTAAACCTCGACCTATAGGTTATGATTAGTCTAAGATCTGCGCTTATCACCGCACACCAGGACATGATGTGGAGGGATGCAAAGCTTTAAAAACCATCCTTCGTCAGTCACCTCTCCCAGATAGAAAGGTTAAGAAAGACAACTTACGAAGGGAGAGACCTTTAGTTTCCATTCCCTCTCCTATACCATCTGTCCCCGCCTCACCAAGATCTGTCATTATTACAACCCCACCTCTTGAAGACCATGATTTATCCCAATCATCTTCCTCATCTCAGGTCTACGAAATTAATATGATTAGTGTTGCTACTCGAGCGCAGAAAAACAATGAGAAAGTGAAAGAAAGCACACCTGCGTCCTCTCCTTCTCCGTCCAACATCCCGGTGCACCACCACCCAAAGTGGTTATTCGTGGACTCTTTACCCCGTCTCTAATGGAGCTGCCCATCGAGCCATGATTAAACAGCTTCACCAATCACCCGTAAAAATGACACTATATGATCTCATTCAGACTTCTGAATCTCATCGACAAGCTCTCGTTGAAATTCTTCAAGGGATCGAGGTCTTACCTAATGAAACCCTGCCCGTTGCCTCCATTCTAACACCTAATCATGTTGCCTCTCTCACCAAACAACCCACTGCCCCAACCACTTCTGTCTCTGTACCACAAGCTGCTACAGTCAGTTTCTCTGAAGATGAAATTGTTGACTTTGGTACAGAAGACCCTGACCCTGCCCTTTTCATCTCCGCTTACGTCCGGGACATTCGGGGTACGTCGTGTTATGATTGACGGGGGCGCTAGCCTAAACATCATCTCTTCAAAATCCTTCCAACAAATGAATATCCCTTCTAGCTACATGTGTGCCAACCCCATCATGTTGCGGTCATTTAATGACGCTATTACCTCTACCTTAGGCACCGTGATCCTCAACATTCGGGTAGGACCACGTACTTTACCCGAACTCTTCTATGTCCTTGAGGGAGAGTTCCAATAT
The DNA here is from genome assembly GCA_018340775.1 of Taxus wallichiana var. yunnanensis. NCBI lineage: Eukaryota > Viridiplantae > Streptophyta > Pinopsida > Cupressales > Taxaceae > Taxus > Taxus wallichiana. The sequence continues at coordinate 626,659,208 of CM031242.1, forward strand.
AATATATTCTTTGGGTCGTATTTGGATCCGGGCCATGGGATGCGTTCCCTCAACATTACATAGATGCATAAAATTTGAGTACGAGGGGAAGTCCTACACCGTAAAAGCTGATCCTCCCCCCTTTAAAACCTGCAATATGTTATACCGCCCAAACGATGTGCTTGTACCAATCAAGACACCCGTTCATTCAACCCAACCATCTTCTTCGACTGTGCCTCAACCATCCACCTCAACCACACCTACGCCTTCAACTGATGAAACTACCGTCGCAAAAACCACTTCCCTTCCCGCAGCTAACATCCCAACCGCGGACCCCTTAGTAGATGTTTTTCAGCGCCTTACGCTGGGGGAGTATCGCCTATATAACGTTAGTTCTTTCCATACTCCACAAGAGTACGGACAGTTACATGCACATCCTACCTATGACCGTCGTGTGGGGGAAGTAATCTCCTACGGACCACCTCACTGCCGCACTAACCTAACGTATGGGGGTGTCGACGCGTCTTCCGTTGCCCCTGAGCCTCCTCTTGGTGTGGTTCCTTTCCAATCCGATTTTCAATACCTGACAAATCGTCGCTTCGCCCTCACCTTCTTGACTCGCTGTGCTTGGAAAGGCTTTGGTTTTGGTCTTTATGAACAAGGCCGACATACGCTCATCCCCATCACCACCCGCAAACATAATGATCGTAGTGGTCTCGGATTTCCGGAAACACTTACATCGACGGAACCTCGCGTCAGTTGTCTTCTAGAAGACGATGACGTTACCCCTACCAAACCATCATCACCCATTTTGCCTTCGTCTCCCACAGAGTCGATAGATCCCGAATCTATCCCTCCTAACTTTTTTTTTTCATAAATGCTATCTTCATAGGTCCTCTCACTTATCAACGTGATAATGAGGACCCATCTTCTCTTCCCCTTCTATATCCAGACATGATTGAAGAGGACTCACCTTCAATTAACATTGTTGAGTGTCAGGATGATGACTCCATCCTCACTTACCTTGGCGCGGATGACTCTTATATTCAACGAGCCTTACCATCTGAAACCCAAACCATGCTGAACGAGTCTACTATAGAAATCAACATCCACACGGAGGAGGATCCTCACATTGTAAAGATCGGACAATCCCTTAACGCATCAGAACAAGTCACCTTTACTACTTTCCTCAGTCGTGCTCGTGACCAAGCTTTCACTTGGTCCTCTGCCACATGCTAGGAATTGATCCTATCATTGCTGTCCATAACATTACACTAAAACCCAATTCCAAGCCAATTAAATGAAATTGAGAAAAATGCATCCACGCATTGCCCTCTTGGTCAAAGAGGAGCTCCAAAGACTCCTTTCTGTTTCCTTCATTTTGCCTATTGACTATCCTCAATGGATTTCTAACATCGTACCTGTCACTAAAGCGATGGGGGGACTTCGGATATGCACGGATTTCTGGGATCTTAACCTCGCTTGCCCTAAGGATGACTTCCCCCTACCAAGCATTGACCAACTTGTTGATCTCACTGCAGGCCATGAGATGCTCTCTCTCATGGATGGCTTTTCAGGATATAACCAAATTTTGGTTGCCCCTGCTGATCAACATAAAACTGCCTTCATAACCCCTTGGGGAACTTTCTGTTATCGTGTCATGCCATTTGGCCTTAAGAATGCTGGTGCAACCTATCAGCGGGCTATGACCTACATTTTTCATGACATTATGCACACTATCCTGGAAGATTACGTCGATGATCTTCTTGGCAAATCTAAACATCGTAGCGAACATCTCGATGTTTTAACCATTATTTTTGATCACCTGTTACAATATTATGTCCGTCTTCAACCAAAAAAATGTGTCTTTGGTGTCCTTTCGGGAAAACTTCTTGGCTTTATCATCTCTTTGCGTGGCATTGAGGTCGACCCATCTAAAGTCAAAGCTATCATAGAAATGCCCCCACCTACTAATCTCAAACAATTGCGTAGCTTACAAGGTAAGTTACAATCTATCTGACGTTTCATCTCCCAACTCTCGGATCGATGTCAACCTTTCCATCACCTCCTTAAAAAGGACATTGAATTTCAATGGAGCGAAGAGTGCCACCAAGCCTTTGAAGCTCTCAAAACTTATCTCTTACAGCCACCCGTGCTTATCCCACCTCAAGACGACCGCCCTTTCTACCTTTACCTTTCCGCCACTGACCACGCTGTAGGGGCCATGCTTGCACATCATGACTCTGAAAATTGAGAACAAGCCGTTTATTATATAAGTCATACTTTGGTGGACTATGAGACTAGGTATACACATGTAGAAAGGTTGTGCCTAGCCCTATCATTCGTGGCTACCAAGCTCGACACTACCTTCTTGAATCACAAAACTTTCGTCATCACCAACACGGACCCCATCCATTACATGTATGCCAAACCTCATCTAAACCAACGCATCGCCCGATGGCTCATGCTCCTCACCGACCTCGACCTTGAGTTCGTCCACCAGAAATCAATCAAAGGACAAACCATCGCAGACCAACTTGCGGAAGCCCCTTTACCTGGGGAACAATTTACCAATTTTACATTCCCCGACAAACTCATCGCCACTCTTTCACTCAAGGAGGAGTCGTATCCAATGACTCTCTTCTTGATGGATCCAAATACCAACGCGGTGGAGGAGCCAGGCGTTGTTCTTATTCCTCTCGACGCCTTGAGCCTATGTCTCTTTCATTCCGACTCAATTTCCCTTGCACTAATAATACATGGAAATACGAGGCCCTTATTCTGGGTCTCCAGGTTGCGCTGCACTTAGGTATCAAATCTATCAATATTTTTGGAGACTCTCAATTGGTATTCAATCACGTTATGGGCATCTACCAATGCAAAAATGAGGAACTTCAAAAATACAAACACTATGTGGATTCGCTTCTAGCCTTATTTACTCACTATTCTATCCAAACCATTCCCCACTCCACTAACAAATTTGTGGATACTATGGCTTGCTTAGCCTCACAAATTCGGCTTCATCAACTGACTCTGACATTTTTGTCTTGGTCCAACAACTCTTTGCCCCATCTTATTCAGCCCCAGGTTGTTTGTACGATATAAATCTTGTGTGCCTTTAACTCGCGGGATACTTGGTATCACCAATTCCATGACTACTTACAACCTCTGTTCTCCCTTCTGACCTTACTAGTACTGGTAAACGCGCTTTTCTTAAACACGTTTCTCGTTATGTAGTTATGGGGGGACTCCTTTATAAACGTGGCTTTGATGGCATCCTCCTTCGATGTCTCACCGGCGCGGAGGTCACCCATACCATCCAACAGGTCCATGACGGTATTTGTGGTGGACATTTTAGCGGCCTTGCCGTGGCCAAATGAATCCTTCACCTTGGTTATTATTGGCCTACTCTCAATAACGACTGCTACGAATATGTTAAGCGTTGTGTTATGTGTCAGCAACATGCCAACCTTCAACATACTCCTAGCCACCCGCTCCAGGTCGCTCGAGATCTTTGGCCCTTCTCACAATGGGGTTTAGACCTTATTGGTGAGATTCATCCGTCCTCTTCGCAACGTCACCGATGGATTATCACAGCAACCGAATATTACACAAAATGGGTGGAGGCTATTCCACTCATTTCAACTAAAAAAGAAAAAATTGTAGAGTTCATTAACCACCACATTATCTGTCGTTTTGGTGTTCCTCATCACCTGATAACAGATAATGGAAAATCTTTCAAAAATAAGTTATTGCAAGACCTTTGTGACAACTTTGGTATTAAACTTAGCTTCTCATCACCCTACTATCCATAAGCAAATGGTCAGGCTGAATCTTCTAATAAAACCCTAACCAAAATCCTCATGAAAGTTGTCAATGAATCTGGAAGAAATTGGCACGATCACATCCCCTTTGCCCTTTGGGCTTATCGTACTAGCATTCGTACCTCTACTAATGCTACACCTTTTTCTTTGGTATATGGTACCGAGGCTGTCTTGCCTCTCGAAATACAAATACCCTCCCTCAGAATATCCCTTCAGGATATTCTCACCAACGATGATTTCTGCCAAGAGCGGTTAGCCCAATTGGAGCTTCTTGACGAACGTCGTCTTACAGCTCTCGATCACCTTCAAATCTATCAAAAACGCATCAAGCGTGCTTATGATAAGCGACTTCATGAGCGTACCTTTAAGGTTGGTGATCTTGTCCTCAAAGAGAATCAACATGTAACCAAACTAGAAAAGAGCAAACGTGGAAAATTTGCTCCCAATTGGATTGGGCCTTATATAATCACTCACACTTATGGATCAGGCACTTATCGTTTAGCTTCGCTTAATGGTAAACCTGAGCCTGAGCCCCTTAATGCCTTGCATCTTCGACCATTCTACTGTTGAATTTAGTGTTATATCACTTCTTATCTACCTACTGCTCGTCCCTTGAGCTCATTTGCCGCTACATACACTTTGTTTCCTACATCTCCAAATAAAATCAAGCTCACTTCTCACCTCCCCTCAAACGATGCCTTCCCCTTTTTAGTCTAGTCCATGACTTCAAAGTATTAAAATACCACCTTCTTATGGGATTTTCTTGAGTCAAACTTCCTACCAAACTAGATGCTTCATGCCAAAAGAACATCTAGCTATCTAAATTATATATAGACTGTTCCCTCGAAGGACAGCTATATGCCAAATTATTGCTGCTATTCTATATAGACTGCTCCCCCGAAGGACAGCTATGCACTAAAATCATATCTGCTACTATAAATAGACTGCTCCCTCGAAGGACAGCTATACACAGTCAGCCTTTATCAGAAGCTTCTCGCATGGATCAGCTTTGTGAAGACCTCAAGAATAGCACAATCAATATCCCTTGTAGACTTCCCACATCGATCAGTCTATATTCAGTAAAATAAAAGCCTCATTCAAAAGAACTTTTTGGGTCATGGACTTGTCTATTTAGGGTAGGTTCTCTTTCGTCAGAACACTCACTTTGTAATAAATTCTCTGTACCTCAGCTATATCATCCACCTCACCTCACCATTTGTTTCAACTCAAGGGACGTAACGTACACCCGATATATTGTGATCATACAACTCTTTTCACCTATTGACTTCTCGTCTATGCACGGTACCTAGGGCTTCAAGTGCGTTCTATGTTGTGTGGTTTGTTTTGCCTACGGAGCAATCTTTCCTTTTTTGCCTCGCATCTAGGATTGTGTGTTGATCTTAATCAGGACATGGTTCCCTACCACTCGGGTAGGCTAACTTTTGCTTCTCTTGTACCTTTTACAACGTCACCAATTTGTTACCAATATTACCTATCAATACTATCGTACTACCAACCAACCAATCACCTAACCATACCTAAATTACCTGAATTCACCTCTCCCTGGTCCTAAGGGAGAACTACATCGGTCTGAGGCCCCTCCTTGCTTTGTGTAAAGGGCTATGTAGGTAGCACTTCGGAGACATGGGGTCTCCCAAGGTTAGCTCGACCATCCCCTACCATAACCTATCATGTGTGGTAAATATAAATATTTTTGTGTATTTCTATTTAATCACATTCCTCTTTATCCTTTTTCAAAACACCGAAAGTCAAAATGAAAACATTCTTATTATTATAACTCAAATCAACATACATATCTCGTTTTATTTAGATGTTAAACAAATACATCTTCTCTATCATCGACACGCAGGTCGGTACTCTTATTTATTCTTATACCTTGCTAACATTTATTTAGACCCTCACGCCTCATCCCGAACCCGGTGATGATCGTGATTGTCGACGCCTTTCGCCAGGCCTCTCTGTCCTCAAAGGTACCACGGCTATTGGTACCACCCACTGATCTACCAATCTCTCCTGTAACATATGAATACGCTCCCTCGCATGGAGATCTCTCGTCTCTAGTCCTTGTGCTCGTGACTCCGCAACCACTAACAATCTTCTTGCCTCATTCACCTGCGTTTGGAGCTGCTGAACTAAACTCTGTAGACGATCTCTCTCTGCTGTAATCACAGCTATGTCAGGACGATCACGTATACCTCGCAGCTCCGCTACCCACCATAATCTATAGGCCTCTGTCGTTCCTGCATCCATTACCCTGCGATCGGCGGCTATTTCCTCTGGCCCTTCTGGAGGTGTTGGCCGGGGAGGTGAGAATGCTGCTTCGGCATCGATCCTCATATATGGTCTATAAGCCTGGGGTATATCCTGCACAAATCCAAATTGTCGCCACACGCGATCTATAGGAATCCTCTCATATTCACCTGGCCTGTGCCCCGCGATCCATCTCAATCGCTCTACACCCCTCAATTCCTCAGCTATGTTCTCTGTTACCATATAATTCCCGTAAGGCCTCCAATGATATTCATGATCGTCACCCTCTCCCATACACACTGTAATACTCAAAGTCATCCGTCACGGCCTGGGATCTTGCCTCTTGTTCTGTCTGGACCCATCGTCTGAATCCCAACCTCTGTACTCCGGTCTCTCCTGACTGGATGGGTCGGCCTATTGGTCACACACAAACAATGTGCTCATAGGCCCAACAGTGTAATAAGTATGAACAATCCAGCGTCATCCTGTGATTTTGCCTACAAGCCCATAGACCCCTGTATAGTTCCGCCAAATATGCAGGTGCCCATGCAAAAGTCACGTTCCTTTCTATCATCTCCCAAATAACACACATCAATGCCTTTGGAAATCTTCCCCCTTCTGCCCTCGGTAATGCATAATACCCTACCGCTATCATTAATATTACTGCTAACCTTGTCTCCTCAGGATGTGCTGTATACATTATCCCATATGTGAATGACAAACCTCGCTGTGTTAAATCTCGTGCGTATGGACCAAATACTACTTATTATCGCTCCCCGTGCCACGCTAGATAATGCCTGATATATTAGTTTTCCCCGTGTAGTTGGGAGTCTCAAAATATGGAACACATCTTCGATGTTCTTGTCATTTCCCTATTGGCGGATAGAAGATATTTTCTCGAGGATTCCATCTTTCAATCAACGCCTGCAACATAGCATGGTTCCATGCAATTTGTGAATAATAGCGAATTCCACTTAACCCCAAATGATTTATCAACATCCATTCAGCTGGTGTTACATCCGCTCGGATTCGTGACAATAGCGCTGGTACACTATCATTCATCCTTAGCCCTGCCTCTGCCTACATACGTCACAAAAACCAACAACCATTCAATTCCTCAAATCACCCCGGGTTTTTTCTCAAATTCTGGAAATTCCTACAGCAACCGGTATCGTTTACAGCTAACCGGTATCGGTTGAGTAACCGATACCGGTTATCCCTAACCGCTATCGGTCACTGTTAATTACATACACCTTGCCTAAACAACCACCTACGACAATAAATTGCTCGTTTATTCCTTTCTGTCCATACAAACATACCTGAAACCCCTGATTACCTACCCCGTAACACTCACCTCATCTATAACCCTTGCTATCATGTTTTCTTTCTCATATCTACCCACTTAATCTCCCTCTTATTCACAAAACATGCAGAAATCAAATCACAACCAAAACGTTTACCTCTTGGGTTGCAGCAGCTTGCGGTGGCACTTGTCTTCCCTCTCGTCCCGCTGCTTGGATGCTTCTCCTCGTTACATGCATGATCACCACTCTTTTCAAATTCGCCTTTCTACCGTCTGAATCTCAGATCGCATTCACTTTCCCTGTCCCTTTTCTTATCACCTAAATCTCTCATGCAATACCCTGTCTCTTTTCTCCTTATCACTCAAATCTCTCATTCAATTACCTGTCTCAGTCGTCAAAAAAGCGTCACGTTTGCGTATTTAACTTCTTGCATGGCTCTCAAAATTAGAACTTAAGTTGCCACCCTAGCTTTTTTATTTTTAGAAAAGCTTATACCTAAATAACCGGTATCGGTTATGTAACCGATATCGGTCCACTAACTACCGCCGTCGGTTATCTAACCGATATCGGTTATACACCTGCCTTTTTGAAACATGGTTCTTTTCTTCGTTTTTTACCTAATTTTTGTCGCGCCCGCCTCTTTTCCTGTATCTCATCACCATTATCCATATTTGTCCGTCCACCACACATATCATTACAATTTCATTAACATCATCTATTTTACAAAAACAAACAAGTCATCAACTAAGGATACCAAAACAAAACAAAAAACTATCTATCTATACATCATTTGGATACAGCTCATCAGATACATATATAACAATGTCCCAAAACCAGCACCAAAACATGTAACATTTCATCATATAACACATCATCCATATATCAACATGTCAATTAAACTCATCATACATTCTCTATCATAAACCATCGACAAAATACTTAAAAACATTTTGAACACAACATGTGGATCAAAACATCATCTCTATATATATATACAAGTTTCAAATATACAATGTGCCCTGCATCGGGGCCTCTGTGATCTCATCATCCAACAAAGCCGGCACGTAGGCCGCAATAAAGGTCAATAACCTCGACTCGGCTCGCAGGCCGGTCCCTCATATCAAAAATATACTGGCTCACGCTCAAGCTTGCTGGCCGGTATACAATAAATGAATGAATGAATAAATGAGTAATATGTAGGCACGCAGGCCTCTATAAACATAACTGGTTCGCAGACCGGTGCCCATATCCAATATACAAATACAAAAACCATGCCGGGCTCCCTCAGCTCTCCCCACCCCTCGGCGCCTCTCCCGCTGGTCCTCGTGGTGCCTCTCACCTCCTGCCTGTCACAGACACGCCGGCTGTGGCTGCACCTCCCTGAGATCTCTGGCTGTGAGAGGTCTCTGCTCTATGAGCTGCATAAGGCTGATACTCAACTCCGGTACCATCAAGAATATCCTGATAGTATCGGGCCTCCGCTCTAACCTCCATATAGTGCTCTCGAGCCACTGAAGGAGCTGGGGCTGGTCCCCTGGCACCTAATACTAGTACCCCCTGTGCTGTGTTTAGTGGTGCTCAGTGGGTGGTGCATTCTTGCCGCGGTGGTATATCTGTACATGCTGCACAGGGTGTGGCTGCGCCATTCTTGGTGGTGGTGTGGTGCTGGTACTGTCTTCTTCTTGATGTACTACTACTGTACATACTGCACTGCACCTTATGGCTATGTTCTTGGTGGTGGTCTTTGCTTTGCTGCTTGTCCCTGAGCTTTGGGCTAGCCGCCCTGTAAGACCCCTATCGTGCTGCTTGCAGCAGCAAGCTGCCCCTGTAAGAGCTGCGCACTAACCCTGAGCTGATCTCTCTCTGCCGTCACAGCTGCCAAGTCTGGCTGTGCGGGCTATCTTACCCTCACCACTCTCGACCAGCCCACCACACCATGTATGCTCTGTCTGACCAGCATCATCTCTCATGTCATCTGCTGCGGCCTCTCGGCAACCCAATCTGAATCCAAGGGCTGTGGTGTGGGCGGTGGGGCCTCTACATCATCCCTCTGTGCTTTTGAGGGAAGGGAGGAGGCTCGTCTGTCGCAGCCCCATCTGCACTGCGTGCCCTCTCTAGGGTATCCTCTCGTACTCTCCCGGCCTCCGTCCTGCTATCCGAATGTGTGTACTTGGATCGGAGGCCTTGTTGTACGCGGGCTCCTCCGCGAGGGTGATGACCTCTGTAAGGTCTCCATACAATATCTACCGCTCAGGGCCCTCTAATAAATGTCTAGTAGTAGGTAACGTCTCTCCCATGGCAAGCTTTGCTGCTCGTGGCTGCCCCACGACTCCCAACCACCTCTGAAAGCCGTATCTGTATATAACCTGTGGCCCTGGCTGCTGGGGCAGCCCTACTGGTCTGATGCATATGATGTGCTCATATGCCCAACAGTGAAGTAAAAAAGTCAAACAAATACCAAATCACCGCATCCGGCGATAACCCCAGAGCTCTCTGTATAGCTGCACCAGATACACTGGTGCCCACGCATAGCAAGTATGCTCCTCCACCATCTCAAGCAACACCCCCATCAATGCTCGTGGAAAGCGGCCTCCCTCTGAGTCCGGGAGGCGAGCAGGTGATCCCAATCATCATCAGCATGGCCAGTCGTGTCTCGTGTCGGTGCGCACGGTACATGTCACCATACCCGATACTCGCGCTGTGATAGGTAAGTAGCGCGGCTGCATCTCCAAAAACCTGCAGGATGCTATCCATCGCCGTCTCCGAATCTACCTGGAACACTGCCTCTCCCTCGATCGGTAGTCGAAGGATGCGATACACATCCTCCAATGTGATAGTCATCTCCCGGTCGGGAGATGGAACACATTGGTCGCCGGATCCCATCTCTCGATGAGGGCGACCATCAGGCTGTGATCTCTATCAATAGCTCTGTATCGCTGGACTCCGCCGAGTCCCACCTCGCGCATGATCACCCAATGAGCCACAGATACGTGTGGCCGCATCCGCACCAACAGCGGGGGCATCCTATCCCGCATCGTCAACTGCTGACGTGCCTGCAAAACCAACCCACATCCTTAGACCTACTCTTTATCACAACATCTACTTTACCCTCTAAACCCCCTTTTATCCCCCCGACCACACCCCAACTCTCTACCACCCCCCTCTAGCAACCTACCTTCAACCACCCAACCCCAACCCATACAAATCCCATATCTACCCACAACTCAACCCACCCAAACCACTACCCGACCCAAAGCCCAAAATCTACCCAAACCACACCCACCCCACCCAAAAAACAAACCCCGCCCACACCCCAAAACACACCAACACAAAACAAGCCCAACCCAAACCCAAACCCACCCAACCCCAAAACAAAACAAACCCACACAAACCCCCAATAAACCCACACAAGCCAAAGCAAAAACAAACAAAACAAACCAAAACAAAACAACACAAACACTACGGACCGGTACCGGTCCCAAACAACCGACCACGGCCCTCTTCCCACCGACGCCGGTCAACCACCGACCGACGGTCAACCACACAGAACCCAGCCCCTAAAATTTTGTGACCGATGCCGGTCGCTTAGCGACCGACATCGGTCACTGTCATTTCCGTTCGAACCCCCACGCGGCCCCCACCCACATTTTTGCATTTTTCTACTTATCTACCCACCCAAACACCCTAAAAACCTACCCACCCAGCCGCCTTGCCCTATTTTACCCATCTATCCTCTTCATTTTTCAAATTACGTCCATTTACTCATTATTTCCTAAAACATGTAAATTCCTACCCAAACCCCCAATTTAGCTTAATACCATTCAAATGCACAAAATAAAGAGTTCCGAACCTACCCGAACGACGACACGTCGTCGTGGTGGGATGGGTGGTGGTGGTCCAGCTGGTCCAGCCCCTCCTGCTCCTCCTGCCTGTGCCATAGCTCCAATTCTGATCTGCTGGGTCCCCGGCCAATCAACTGCTGCCTCCTCCTCACTCGGGCCCGCAAACAACTCACTCCTCTAGCAAAATAGCTCCACCTCACTCAATAAAACCTCCAATCTCAACTCTCCACGTCAGACAAATCAATTTGGTTTTCAAATAACACAAGTGACAATGACAAGCCGTATTTTTCTTTTTATAGGTTTTTCGCCCTTAACCGATATCGGTTTCATTTTGCCCTAATGAACCGGTATCGGTCCCTTAACCGATATCGGTCATGTAGAATCGACATCAGTTTTTTCTTCCAACTTTCCCCAATTTTTGCCCTTATTTACCATTTGCCCCTTTTTTAACCACATATCGCCTATATCCACCTTTGCTGAACACCATTTGTTTACCTATTCGGCCCGACCCAAGGGCCTCAACCTACCTATTCGGCCCGACCCAGGCCTCAACCTACCTATTCAGGCCCGACCCAAGGCCTCAACCTACCTAACTGCCCCCGACCCAAGGCCTCGGCCTACCTATTCGGCCCGACCCAAGGCCTCAACCTACCTATTCGGCCCGACCCAGGCCTCGGCCCTACCTAACCTCGGCCTACCTGACCCAGAGGCCTCGGCCTACCTATTTGGCCCGACCCACGGCCTCACCCTAACCATTTGGCCCGACCCAAAGCCTCAACCTACCCCGGCCCGAGCCAAGGCCGCAACCCAACAACCTGGCCCGACCCATGGCCGTACCACCTCAATACCTTACCTAAAATCAACACCATACACTTTTATCCACCCATCCTGTAGTTTTTGTTCAATCGAGCTCACCTGTTTGTGTTTTAGCATGATTAGGGTCCTTGACTTGATCTGTCGACCAACTTTGCCTAGACCTAGACCATGACGTTTATCTCAACCAAACCAACCATTTGGTACTGCCGAACATGCCTAAATGTTCCTGTACCTTACATTTATAAACCACTGGAGCTACTTCCTATGCCTTGGATACCAGGATTATATCACCCTTGTTTGGATAAACTATCAACCTTTGCTTATGCACTGCTGGTTTGCTCGTCAAATCATGTACCCTAGTCATACGATTGCATTTCAACATGCGTCTACTTCCTTGGACCTACCCCACCACCTTACCATCCCCTCTACACCATTTACCCTTTATCAACCCTATCCCTGATTTCACATTCTCTCAATCTGTGATAGATTTGAGGGGGATTACCTATACCCTTAACAACGGAAACCACTTCATATTATTGTCCGTGCAGCTTTACAAAACAAGCTACACGACAATAAGGGGCTAATGTAGACACCAAATTTGTGTCTTACGACCCCTTGTGACCCGCATCTCATCTCGCAATATAACCTCATCACCTAAACCTTACACAATTATTTATTAATTACCTTGTAATGGATAAATCCACATCACCTTACCTGCCACCTCATTTTGCCACTTCATCATGACCTAGCCCTAACCCTAAACTAACCTAATTAAGACCCATAACTTGGTCCACACCTACACCCATAACTAATGACCCCTTTCTCGCACCCAAAACCGACCTTCTAGTCATTTGACCAAGCCCGCAACTGATCTCTCGGGAGAAAAGCAGGGAAGGTGGGCTATTTTACTAAAAATAGCCTACTTTTTCCTTACCGATGCCGGTTCCTACTCGACCGCCGTCGGTTACGTAACCGCCATCGGCTCCCTGTAAATGGTCTCCCCAAACCAAAAACAAAGGATCGGAATTTCATTTTGGATCAAGGTGGAAGGATTTTGAATCAATAGAGATCATTGGGAGCGATTAACAGAGTCCAGATCTTCACTTGACCGAGCAGAGACAAGTGAAGAAACCAGAAGCGTTTGCAGCAAAGGAGATCAACTTGCATCTTCGTCAAAACCAGTAAGTCACATCTTGCATGTCTTCTGTTATAACATTTCTTATGCCTTTTGAATCACAGTCCTCATAAATCAATTTCTGAATCCACTACCCAGCGTGCCATTTCATCTAACCATCATTCATCTACCTCTCATCACCTCATTTCCTAATATCACCCATTTACAGCCTTACAAATAACACAACTACCAAATAACACCACCACCCCACAAAACAACTAACCTTCAGATCCTAGACTCTACCGATATCGGTCATCAGTAACCGCCATCGGTTATCGATGAACGCATCGGTTATACGACTATAACCAATAACCACCTTTCCCTACCCGGTTCAACAAAGCAATTTAATTGATATCTTATAGTATTTTGTGTTAATTCATATTAGCGAAGGCCGACCACCTTCGAAAGGAAGTTTTATATTTAATGGGCCCAAGCGGTTTCCTCATTTATTGTCTAATTAAAATCTTGTGGTCTTGTGTTCTTATTTGCGGTAGTCCTTCCAAGACAAAAGGAGTTTATCGCGATTAGCTTTGATCTTTCTCTACGTGCGCACACATCATCTCGACATTCTACGGGTATTCCTCCTAGCCCCGACCCTTATCTCTGTTTCTAAAAGGAACGAAACATTCCAAGTGAAACACGTTCCTCCATCGGGACCTAGATCTCTCCGGGTTACACGAAACTCCCAATGCTCACTAAGTTAGATTCCTTATTTTATCTACACTCAATCACCCTATTCTTAGTGTAGCAAGGAACACCTAGTAATTTATCAATCATGAGACCCTCATAATACCTCATCTCTTGACCTAATTGTTGATACTACTCAATATTAACAACACTAGTTGGCCCCATTCTCCCTCTTCTTCATGTTGGCACTCCTCCCGTAGGTACTCGCATCCCGCCCCTACACTCGGTCTGAACTATGTGCTACATTCATGGTAGCCTTTGAATATTCCCCACCTCTCCATATTTGAATTACAACACCTCCCACGGCCGGTGATATCTCCCTACTTTTGATATGTGTCATTATCTAAGTGTGTCTAATCTCTCTCATGCTGCAACGTATCGTACTCAAAATGAGCGTTGTCTTGATGTACTACTAGTCTATCCCTCTCCAATCATAAGGCATCAAAGGATTCCTATAACTAGGCCAAATCCTCACCTCCATAACCCTCCTCCTCTACCTCCATACCCCTCTTCCTCCTCCCCACCCTATATCCTTTACCATCCCACTATTGTGTCCACCACTCACTAAATCCCCATAGAAATCTAGTATCATATACATTTATGGAATCATGATCCAATTCCTCTTCCTTCTCATCTACTTATCGTATGAGAAATTCCCTCTTTGAATCATCTCACCAATAGATGATTGGATCACTCAAGATCTATGGTGGAAGTTTGAACTCTCTGTACTCAAAGGAAATTGGATGACCTCTATTATCATTTCTCTTCTCCATCAAATCTATTTTACCCACCTCATCCCTTCCAAATTTAAATCAATGTATGACCATGCAAGGAATATCACGAATGACTTCTATACTTTGTTTCATCTATAGATAAACTACATAGTCAATCAACATATTAGGTTTGGTATCTTTCCACCCCATCATCCCTCATCCAATCAAATCTCCACCTCATAAATCCCACCACATAATCCATTGGGTCTCCATGCCTCAAAGTTAGGCATGGTGGCCTCACAAAAGAAATATTCTCATAATCCCAACAATGTAATAAGAACCCTATATCTAGATCGAACCTCTTCCCATTTAAAAACATGTTATAAGTACAAGGTACTTAGAGGGGGTGGATGAATCAATCCTATAATAAATTTAATTTCATTTACTAAATCATGCATTCATCCATTATATTTTTATACAACATCCATGATCATGTGTTCTTATTAAGATATGTAAAATCAACCAAAAGAGCAAGAAAGTAAAGTACTCAACACAAAAACACCATATGTAAGTGGGAAACCCTCATGGGGAAGAAAAAAACTGAAAATATGCTTATATTACTCAAATCAAAGTAATTTAGTGAAGCACCAACTTCACAAGGAGTACTAACCCTACAAGGGAACTAACCCCTAATTTAGTGAAGTAACTACTCCAAAAGGAGGATAAAACCCTAAAGATGACCAAGAAAAAACTCATACACTTGAATATGTTTTATCTTTCATTATTTTTCTACCACAACTGATTGAGATAGCGATCTCAACTCATAAACACTAGCTCACACACTAGGTCTTCAACACTCATATTATTACTCTTTATTCACTTCTATTTCCTCTATTCTCTTGCTATCATGTCTTAAGATAGTCCTCAACTTTTCATGCTCTTCCTCATCCTTAAACATAATGATCTCACACCTACAAAATATCTTCATCTAGGTCCCACTTCTTCCCTCCAAGAGCACTAGTTAAAAATGAACCAAACAAACACTTAAATATGATTTTATTTCTTCCAAAACAAAAGAGGTCAATCCCTTGTCATAATTTTAACCCATAAATATATATAAAATTCAGTAATATATATTACAAAAACTTCATATGACCCAAATAGGTTGGCCTAGATACAAACCTTAATACATGTTCCAAATTGGCTCAAAACCCCATGGGCATATTCTTTAAATTTTCATTACATTAAATAAATACATAGTTATGACCCATAACCCATTATATATGAGAAAAATAACATTTTAAATCCATATATGGTTGCAATTTATATCAACCAATAAAATTATTGCATTTACCAGGTCCATTCCTTTTATAATTCTCAAAATAGTTGTTTCTGCACCCTTGAAAGACCTCGAAGCTTCATCTTATCACCAAATAATTAATACTCAACAAAAATATGCCATGTGACCACTAAAAATAAATTTATTAACCTTTATAACACATATAAGAAAGTTACAAGTCATGAAACATCCTTCCCTTCAAATCACAACAAAATTTTCCTTCACCAAATTAACTCGCCAAAACATTGTTTCCAAAACTTTATTTCCAAAGGTTAGATTATCAAATCATTTCTACATACATTAAAGACCTAAAAAATGGATTAATTTTTGAAACATTTATCCATCTTCACAATAAAGTTGATAGGAAGCATCACTCAATCCGTTTGATGCTTCCAAAGAACCAAACTTACACCGAACACATGTTGTCTTAAACTACTAAAAATATTTTTACTCAAAGCATGCCCTAGAGACCCTCTCAAATGACCTCATCATGATACTATACATAAATCACTGAAAATATATTGGAATCCAATTTCCAACAAAATGTTAATAACCTCAAAACTTCACCTTTAGCTCAAGTTATGCTTATTACTTGACCCTGCTATTTTAGACACAAAAACTACCCTTTGACCAGTCAACCTATTTGAACCTCAAAATATCATGAAACCGCATGAACATGTCCTAA
This sequence comes from Taxus wallichiana var. yunnanensis, assembly GCA_018340775.1. Lineage (NCBI taxonomy): Eukaryota > Viridiplantae > Streptophyta > Pinopsida > Cupressales > Taxaceae > Taxus > Taxus wallichiana. The sequence goes on from CM031242.1 coordinate 626,675,842, forward strand.
AAATCTATGGAAATCAAGAAAAAATCCCATTAATCATGCACCATCAATTTTTCATGCTACTCCCTTGGATCAAATCATCATACAACCTTCTTCTCTATAAACTATTATTTTTAGGTGGGGCCCACTCAACACCATGACCTATACCATACATTTTTGGAAATCCTAAGTTCTATAAAAAATTCAATAATCACTTTTTATGAACCAATAAAAACTAGATCAATATACTTCACTCTCTTCCAACTGCTCCTAGTTAGGGTTTAACTAGGCTTTTAGACCACTCTGCCTTCTTAACTTTCAATCATAAAAACATGACAATCAAATAACCTAATTATTTTTTTGAAACCTTATAAATTCACCATAGAATCTTCCTTAAAAGGAAAAAGGTACCATGTAAAGATAAATATTCACAAAAATCATCTGAAGTTACACTTTGAGATGGAAATGCACTACATTTTGACGCCGCCTCACAAAAAGAGTCATATTTGACAAAATACTAAACATGGGAACCTGAAATGTTTCTGAGAGAATCATCACTCATCCCTATAATATCTCCAATCATTAGAATATCAATATCATATCCTAATATTTCCAATCATTAATACTTACCTATGCTTGCATGTTAGATCCTCATTATAGAAGCTAGGGTCAACTGAAATAATGTAATAAATGAACATGAAACCTCTAAAAATGACCCAAAATACCTCATATGTCATGATATACCTGAATTCATGCTTCCATGATCTCATATGGCTCCAATCCACATTGTCACACCTCCAAGCAATCATACCTACTCCTAATGAGCACATGTAACCAAGTGATCCACCTATACATGTATCATTCCACTATTTTGAGTTCTCAAGCACCATCAAATAATGTTTTTCATCATGCCGAAATGCTTCCCAAACACCGAATAATCTCACACTACTAAGCTACACCTCTCGAGCACACTGTATAGGCTTGTTAGAGCAAGCACCTCATTGAATCCCACTATAGTAGTTGATACACATCTAAAACATCATGTTAGCACCATATAAATCATCATGACATCATCATAAATCATTCACTTTTTCATTAATGTGGTTTTGCATCAATTACAACACATATTAGGACACCATTCCAACAATCTCATCCTCTATAATTTATGGAAAACACCCCGAACTTCTACCCTTTTTTACATTAATTAGAAACACCATCACCTACCTCAACTTCATACCATCATGATTTGATTAGAAACACTAGCGAAAGGTCTCAAATAAGCTCATTTTTCTTGATATTTTCTCAAAATTGATTTTTGACTTCATTTTAAGCATGAAATCAAAACGCTCCCCCTTGAGAAAGAACTTCCACATCTGAAAAACATCATTATGGAATGAAATAAGAAATATCATACCTTTTTAGGAGCTAAAACATCATATTCAACCTTTCTAGGCATGTAATCTAGCATATTTTCACCTTGTACATTATTTTGAGCATCTTGATTTCACTATAACAATCTTGAAATAGGGAAACAACACTTTAGCATGCTAAAAATGACAGTTTCATCATGAAAAATATTCAAACTTTCATTCTTCAACAATTTCCACCATATCTAGGCATAAGAAGCACTTTACAAGGTACATCTATCTCTTCATACCATAGTTGACACTAAAGGTCCTAAACAACTTTTTTAGAGCAATTTCATCCAAATTTTCCATCCTAAAACATTGTAATCATGATTTTACTCATCAAGATAACACTCCCCTTGGACATATAATCTCTACATCTATCTCCCAAGCACAAAAACATGTAACTTACCTTGATAACCTGACTATAAATCACCTTGAGAAACTTTTGCAAGGCCCTAAACATATTTTTCAGTATTTGACAGTACTATCATGCATTTAAGGAGAAAATAATGAGATAAAACAATATACATACCTAAAAATACTTTGTGGTTTTCATTGCACCATCTAGATCCAAAAACATCAACTCCCCTTATCTTGATAGGCTCATACACATGCATTTGCTTTTGAGAACCACTTTTTCAAATGAGAAGACTCATCAACCACTGTAACATTGTAGTAGTACATTTTCGTTCACTATACCTTAATAATCATGTGCTCTTTCTTGAATGCATTTATATACCTATAATATCCCTAAGATTTATTGTTTTTACTCATGTCAAAGACTTATTAATCATAAGATGTCACTTTCAGACTTGTTATTCAAGAGATATTTTTCCATGCATTTTTATGACACAAACCCTTGTAACACATCAAACCATTTCTTCCAAATCACAGAGATCATCACACAATTTTTTTACACCATTCTTGTTCCTAAATTCTTAGCAAAAACTTCACATATAGTGATGTAGATACATTTACTCTTGTAGCTTTCTTTATACCTTCAAGGCTTACAATCTTACCTTATAGACTTCCTTGATCATCAAGCATACAAACTAGGAATCCTAACCATGTTTAGCTTTCCTCAACCTTGCAAAATAACCCCTCTTACCTTATATACTAAGTAAAAATGCTTCTATTATATCTTAAAATGCATATAAATCCATGTAGCTGATCTCCGTATTACCATAGTTGTAATGAGATCATTCATCTTCATTGACTTGAAACATGAAATCAACAATTTTCCTCTTCTACAAATTCAACCAATTGCAATACCTTTGAATGCATTTTTAATAATAGTATAAGTCATCAACAAGATTCACAAGATACCTACAAGATTGTAGGTTTTCAATCCACTAAAACTTATTCAAATCAAACAACTTATTGTTTTATAAACCCAATCTTCTAGGAAATTCATTGTACTATGTTTCATATCACTTTGCTCCTTTTATAATTACATGTAGCTATTAAAAATTTTCTCTTCACGCTTGAGTTATCATTGTACCTTGCTTTCCTGCCTTTATACCTATACTTTGTCTTTTCATCCTCTAAACACAATGTTTACACCTCATTCTCTAAGACTTCAATATTTCACTCAATATTACAACATCATTCTCTCTCAACCACCTATAGACCCCTAAGATGATAAATTTTAACTTAAAGCAAGTCTTCTAGAAATTATTTGATTTCTTATACCTCTTCATGGTTCACCCAAAACATTTCTCCACATCCTAGGCCTATAGCATCATCCACATACCATAAACTACACTAGTAAGAAACCTTGCTATCCTTTCATTAGGAGTTGATAAACCATCATTTGACTCATAGTTATGAGTTGTCTGATTCTTGTACTCACATATTCCTCCAAGAGAATAATTGTCACAAATTTTTATCCTCAACAAATGTATCTCAGTATTTATGAGTCTTAACCACCCCAAGGACATCTTCTTGCATCATTTTATGCTCTTTGAGTATTAATAACACATATTTATACTCTCCAACAATTGTAACTACCAATTTTGTGCTTCCACTTCCATTTGAGATCAGTCACCTACTTTCATAGCATAGAATTTCTTCCACCTACAATAGGATTTGAATTTCAACTTTAAGACTCTAGAGAATTATTCTTACAACTATAATGCACTTAATTTTTTTGTGATCAATCTTAAAAAAATTATTCATCCTTAAATGAATGTAGGTATCCTTAGATCAAATAGAAAGGTTTCAAGCTCAAACCCTTGATCTCACCATCAATAAATGTTGACTCATACTTGTATTAACCTATAACATGCCTTGGAACATTGTAAACTTGAACCCTCTAAAGATATTATTATAGTGGTTGTATCTTCACATATATTCAAGATTGATGCTTCACATCTTGTAGTGACTTCATTCAACTATTATTCACAAGTACATTTCACTCTTAAGAATCATTAGAAACATTATATCCTTTCTTAGTCATGCTTGGTGCTCTAAGTTGATAATACCTTGACATTGACTTTGTATAACCATCAAAGACTTCATTATGTTCATTAGTCTAGACAGGATTATCACAAACCCTCATCCCATATCAGTGTACTAAGATCATGAACTTCAAATATATATAAAAATTATAGACACTTAGTAGATATGTTTTCCTCTATCAACTTTCTCAACACAACTAAATTTGTAGAAAGCAATCCCTCTCTTTAGCAATTATGAAAGAGGCTTCAAGATCACTCTAGACCAAACAAGGGATCACATTGTGTAATAAGACACTTACCAAGATGTTTTGATACATATAGAACCTTCATGGACTGTAAGATCACCCATTTCATCATATTTCACTACCAAGTTGTTTCAAGCCTTTATGGAAAAGCTTCATATCTTCATACTCTAAGAAACCCTCATGAAATCTTTTTAACATTTAAATAGACCTCAACATAGTTTATTTACCCACTTGCACAAGTTTTATTGAGAAAACATTCTTTCCAACCACTATAACATACCTAATTAATTAGACATGATTTAACTAGTCTCCTTTTCACTAATTATGAGATTATATTCTTGATAAAATACACATTATTAGGTGAACTTCCTTCTTCCATGATTAAAATGGATCTGTATACCTCTACAAGCCTCTGAGTGCACTCAACCTCAATTCAAAATGGAATACCTCTCAAAACTTTCATGCTTCAACATCATTGAATCAAGTCATAAGGAATAATATATTCAAGAAACCCTTTCATGTTCTTTCTCTAGACACTATATCAGCCCTAGAAGGCCATATGTAGGACATGGTACACTTAGAATCTCTAACCCATATATTTTGAATGCAACAAAAATAATCTAACTTTCTTTCCAAATTCTTGGCGCAAGGAAATGTCATGGAACACTTGATCTAGTATAAACATATCATATTTGTAAAACTTTGAGCCTCCAAAGTCCTTACACAAATTTTTATCCTTTTTCTTTTCTAATATTTGTGATTTAATCCTTTTTAGAGTCCTTATATCTCAAAGCATAGAATATTTAGATAATAAAACATGACAACTTCTTTAACACAACATGACCATACACTTGATGACTACATGAGGCTACCCAACAGACTTTAAGAATGAAAACCTTAGAAATAACACATGGATTTCTATGAATGGTCTTAGAATAAAATTTGTTGAAGAATCACACACAAAATTGTACCATGATGTTTAAAACTATCTCAAACTTTTATGTTGGCTCATGAACAATACTATATCTTCAAGATATATTGACTCCTTGACATAGGTAGAATTAATACCACGACATTAATTAGTTAAATTCAATTGAATAGGCCTAATACATACCATGACACTAAAAGACATCTTCTCAGAAATTGATGATGAAAACCATTGCTTCACATGATAATGGAATAAAAATGAATGAGATGAACTCATAATATTAAACAAAATAACATTGCATATACCATAGACTCTCAAACACTAGAAAATTCAATACCTTTAAGGAATAAAGAGATCATAACTTGAACTTTAATAGATTAGACATATTTCAATCAAAATTGACTCAAAAATACAAGGGAAGAGTCAAATTTCATACCTTATTACTTTAGTGGTGTTCCAAATACCAATATTTTTAAATTTTTCTTGCACAGAACTTGAAAACCATTCAAACACATGTGATCCTCTTGAATAAGTGCAAACATACTTTATTAAGATAACTTAGGCATGTTGAACTTGTTTTCAACCTTGATCCCACTAGGATCCTTATTTACAAACTTCATAATGTGCATGATGGACTAAGAATAAGTTCTCTTGGCTTCTTTAGCTTTATCAACCATCTCATTATACTTAGAATCTAACCTAACTTCTCTCTTGACCATAGGAACAAAACTCTTCTTTTTTGGAAAAATCTTGCAATATGACCTGGTTGATGGCAATTGAAGCAAACAACATTATTCTTCCTCCTAGGCTCAAACACACTCAAGTTCCAATGACAATCCTTTAATCTATTACCATATTCACAACATGAATAACATTCACCTTTGAAGACATCTATATCACTCCTAGAGGAATATTTTTGCAATCTCTAGCCCTATGACATAAATCATGACACAAAATCCATTGAATAAATATCCATACGTCATAGCATTAAGTTCTCTAATTGATTTATACCTTCTTGGATCATCCTTCTTAGTCACCTTCTCAAATGATTTAGTGCTTGGACCAACTTCATGATCATGCTTGCCATGAAACCCTAGGTCTATTTTTCATCTAGAACCTCTTTTTCCTTCTAAAAACTCATCAAAATCCTTGGAGATATCCTCAAATCTCTCATAAATATTCAACTTAACTTGTTGCATCCTTCAAATCTTATTCAAGTGCCTTTAATTTTTCTTCAAACCTAGAACAAGAGTCTTCTTTCTCCTTTAGGGATTTGGTAAAACTTTCAACTTGATATTCCAAAGCAAGAATGGCTTGACTATGCTTAGCTCTCATATCCTTCACCTAAATTTGATAACATTCAATACATTACTAAGACATTTAATTACTTATTCTCAATATAGCCTCGAATATCTACATATTTACCCATTACTTGTGCTTCAAAGGATCTCCTTTCAAGTTGTCAAAATTTTACAAAAGGACCAAATCGATACCAATTATTAGAAGCATAAGGGGTGGAGATGGGGGTGAATTAGTCCTAAAATAAATTTCCTTTCATTTACCAAACCATACATTCATCCATTAGATTTTTATACAACATCCATGATCATGTGTGTTTATTAAGATATGTAAAATCAACCACAAGAGCAAGAAAGTAAAGTACTCAACATAAGAACACCATATGTAAGTGGGAAACCCTCATGGGGAAGAAAACCACTGAAAATATTCTTATATTAATCAAATAAAAGTAATTTAGTGAAGTACCAACTTCACAAGGAGCACCAACCCCTAGTTTATTAGAGCACTAACCCTACAAGGAGCACCAAACCCTAATTTAGTGAGACACCCACTCCACAAGGAGGCTAAAAGCACCAAATCAGCCACCTGAAGATGTTTCATCTCATGTAATGATGTTTCCACAACTGATTGATATCACAAATTTAGCTCACAAACCTTAGCTCACACACTCAATTTTCAAACTCTCATATTCTTGTACTTTCTTCAGTTATCTTTGCTCTATCCTCTTGTTATCATGTCTTAAAACAATACTCAACTTATTATGATAGTGCTTATCCTTCAAATCATACTCTCACACGTATAAAATATATTCCTCTAGGTTACACTTCTTCCTTCCAAGAGCACTAGTTCAAAAATGAGCCAAAAAGCACTTAAATATGCTTTTCTTTCTTCCAAACAAAAATAGGTCAGTCCTCATCATAATTTTGACGCATTAATATTTGTAAAATTCAAAATTTTTAATTACAATAACTGCGTCGACCCAAATAGGTTGGCATATCAAAAAAGCTTAATACATGTGCCAAAAATGGCTCAAAACCCCATGGGCACATTCTTAAAAATTACCTTACATAAAATATATACATATTCATGACCAATAACCCATTAAATATGAATAAAATAACATTTAAAATCCATATATGGTATATTTTTTTCTCAAACAATAAAATTATTTTGTTTATCGGGTCCAGCCTCCCTTTACAATTCTCAAAATAGTTGTTTCTTGTACTGCTTCAACATCCTTAAAATTTCATGGGATCATAAATTCACTTCAAATCAACCAAAACATTCCATGTTACCACTAAAAAGAAATTTCACAACTTTGTAGAATAGTTTTAAGTAATTTAGTAGTCATGCAACATCCATCACTTCAAATCAAAACAATGTTTTCGTTCATCGGATCAACTTGTCAAAACGTTGTTTCCAAAGGTTGGCTTATAAAATAATTTATACATATATCAAATACCTCCAAATAGATTAATTTCATTTCAAATTAATACCTCTTAAAGTTATAAGTGATAGGAAACATCACCCAATCCATCGGATGCTTCAAAGAACATAAAACTTGAACTATAACACATGTTGTCTTGAATGAATCTGCAAAAATATTCTTACTCAAATAATTCCCTCAATTCATAGATAACTATAAATATCTCAGAATATAATTTCCAGCACAACTTGAATAACCTCAAAACTCCACTTGTAGCTCAAGTTAAGCTTAGTTTACTAAACATTGTTATTTGAGACCCCAAAACTACCCTTTGATCGAAGTAAACATGTTTGAACCTAAAAAATCATGAAAATACATGATAATGTCCTTAAAACTCCATATATTTCAATAAAAAGTCTCAATAATCATGCACCATCAATTTTGCATGTTACTCCTTGGACCAACTAGTCCTAAAACCTTCTTCTCTATAAACTACTATTTTTAGGTGGGGCCCACTCACCACCATGACCTAAACCATACATTTATAGAAATATTGAGGAGTCCTATACAACATGCAATCATCACTTTTTATGAAACAATCAAAACTGGATCAATATACTTCACTTTCTTGTTGCTCTAAGTTTAGGGTTTAAATAGGGTTTTAGACAACTTTACCTTCTTAACATTTGTTCATAAAAACTGACAATAAAATGACCTCATTATTTTTTTAAACCTTATAAAATTTCCATATAATATTATCTTAAAGGAAAAATATCCCATGTAAATCAAATTTTTCTAACGAGCATATGAAGTTGCACTTCGAGCTTAAAATGCACTAGATTTTGACCTGTCTACTAAAATCATCCATATCTAGAAAAGTACTTGATATGGGGCACCTAAAATTTTTCTGATAACATCATGAATAATTCCTATTACATCTTCAATTATCATAATTTCAATAACATATCCGAATATTTCCATTCACTAATACCTACCTATGTTTTCATGCTAGATCTTCACTAAACTAAAATAATGTAATAACTAAACATGAAAACTATGAAAATGAACCAATTTCATGATACACCTAAATTAATGCTTCCATGAGCTCATATGGCTCTTATCCACAATGTCACACCTCTAAGCAAGCATACCTTCTCCCAATGAGCACCTGTAACAAAGTGATCCATTTGTACATGTACCATGCCACTATTGTGAGTGCTCAAGGACCATCAAATCATGATATTCATCATGAAAACATTCTTCCCAAGCATCAAATAAGCTCACACTATCAAGATACACCTCCTAGGCACCTGTATAGGCTTACTAGAGCAAGCACACCTCATTGAATCCCACTATATCAGCTAATACACATCTAAAACATCATGTTATAAGCATATATATATCCTCATGAAATCATCACACATCATTAAATTTTTCATTAATGTCATTTTTCATCAATGACAACACCTATTAAGACACCATGCCAACAAAAACATCTATAGCTCTTGATATACCTAAGCTAACAGTGCACAGTCCCCGAGACATATATTGTGTGGGGCTCCATAATAGTTTCTACGACACCTACAAGTGTCCATGGAAACCTACCACCCCTAAATATTGAAGTTCATAATAATAAATAAAAACATCACCCCTAACATTATTTGGTTTCCTTCCACCTCTACATCATAATAGGTCTTGATATGAAAGCCCCTATTGTATATCTAATATCTTGGGCATCATCTCCATATATTTGTCTCATGGTTTCAAGACGATACTATTGATGATGGGAACTATCTTCTTTCTCTCAGTATATGAAATCGAGGATCGTGTACACATCCTCAAATGTGATGGATATCTCACCGATACAAAACAAAAAGTCCATGTACTTAGCTCTCATATATCTATTAAAGCCACCATGATACCTACATCTCGAGGAATCCTTGGTAGTGGTGAAATTATCCTAAACCAATGGTTGTCAAATAGACCCACTCAACATCTATGACATATGCTTTGATCCTCTCCAATATCTATGGGACTCTATCATAGAGGTAAATGGTGTCTCTCACCTATGAAAAAACACACCACTTAGAAAATTCATCAAAAAAATCAAACCAATCACCTATGATTACTAATTAGTGATGTTTTCACTAAGACAATTGATGAAAATCCACCCAACCACCGTCGATTAGGTGTTCCCACCATAAATTTCAAAAAATAAAAAATAAATCAAAATTAAAAAGAAAATTTGAACCTACTTACCCCTCTCTTGGTCCACTACCACTCACCTCCATCTTTCAAAAAATTAAAAAATGACTAATCAAAGATCTCAAATTGCACAATGAAACTTTACACATGATCTATTTTCTCACTCAGTTTGGCTTATATATTTTCCATTTTTGGAATTGTCATTGATCTATTATCCCAAAACACTAGTGATCTATAATCGCAACCAATATTACCCCTTTTAGGTACCTTACATATTTTGGCCACCTACACTGTCTTATAAGATCACCATACCATTAAAATCTTGTATACTTTTTCTTTGATGTGCAACACTATGTTAAAAATCTATTTTTACCATACATTAAGTTTTCACACATTACAGATGTTACCTTATACCTTTTCATCCCATGGCTTCACACATCCTTGTGAGAGAAATTCCATTAGATCCTCTTCGTGTAGCATTATTTCTGAAACACATGTATTTTGGTGGGCCACATTAGTGTCGCCCTCTAAAGGCTGTATAATGTCCCCTACCAAGTGTTTCCAAGATTACTACCATCTCTACAAACTCCTCCAACATGGTCATTTCAGACTACAATAAAAATTATGGAGCATATTAAAGAAAATATATCCAAAAAATCCAACTCTCTTCAATCCAATGACCAACACAGTTAGCCATTTGCTTGAGGGGGAAAATATCCTTATCACAAAACTAGGGCATCCTCACATTAGTTTTTGTCTTGAAGCATCTTCCTACAAACAACTCAAGGAAAAGGGGTAAATGTAGACACCCCTTGTTTACCCCTAGGTGACCCAATACACATTAATCATATTATCACTATTATCATTATTATCTCTATCCTAAGTATATTATAAATTACCATCATAAAATCCTAATTTACCTGCATAAATCTCATTTACCCTCCCCTAACCACTTAAAACCAACCTAGCCTAATTTATCCTACCCATCCTAACCCCTTAACCTCTTCCTACCCAAATCCCTAACCTCTCACCATTTATCAAACAACCTAAAACCTCGGATGGCAAGTGGTTTCAACCATTTTCCATCTTTCCCTTATTGGTTTTTAACCTCTTTAGACAAGTAAATGAAGATCCCCAATCATTTCGAATATTGTCAATTTTACTTAAATCACCTATCTTCCTATTTTCTCGCTTACATGGATAAGTTATTTAGAAGTTGGATTAGAGAATAGACTATTCTACCTCTATGGATTTCCATTGCACTTGAGATCATCAACACATTGCTATTAAAATCTCAAGAGAACCACATAAGATCACCATGAAAATATTTTTTGAGCTCTATCACCTTCAAAACATATATCAAGGTTAATACCTTTTTTCATCTTCATAACTATGTTTTACATCAATTGTATTCTATAACCGGTCACCTATACCTTCCATTATGCATGTTTTACATTCGGTCTCCCATTGGTCCATTTTATTATGGTTTGGAATATGTGTGATTTCCATAATGATTTCTGTCAATCCTCGATCACCATTGATTGGTTCCTTGACCTATTTTTCTTTCATTATCTTCCCACATACATATGAATCTATGTTTTTCAATCCCAAAAGCTTTATGAAACTTTCTAGTCTACCTTACCCTGTTGCATTCTATTTAACACTTATTATTGTCTATTTTATCATCCTTTTACAAAACTAAGCATTTTTTCCTCGATTACCTCCAATTCTTGATCATCTTTGATACCTATCCTTTTTAGTAATTTTTACCATATATCATATTTTGAGCAATATCCTTTAATATAATTAGTTTTTTTCAAGATTTATGTTATGTAGAAGAATTTTCCATCTTCACACCCTATCACCAACATATACGATCTCTCGATCTTCCAACAACCTTATGTGGGAGAAGTTAGAAATATCACATGAGATTAAGTTAATTTCCATCACAATCACACCAAAAATCATATACATTGAATATAAACTTGAAACCATACGAGAGATATAGGGCGCAACTAAACAATCTTGGTTCGACTATTCCCTGGACTTCGATCTTGCTAGAGCCCTATTTTGGTCCACTTACAACACCAAACCAGATATTTCCACCCTTATTAAGTTATAAATCATTATTATATTTTCTCTTATCATTATCAAGTAACTTAATTGTATCAAACAAGTTAACACCCTTCAAGGAAGTCCTTCGGATTCCTGGGATCAAATTTTTTTAAGAAACTTGTTATCATCTTTATCTAATATTTGTTTGTTTATTTTTCCTTGTATACAGGTCTTCTCACTGGGTGAAAGGAGTATCTATTATGTAATTTCACTACCTTGGTAAAATTGAATAAGTAGACAATCTCACATAGCCCTCCGAGCTCACATTGTTGAACTTCACAAGGTTTAGATGTTGTTAAGGAGCAAAGTGAACGGATTGGCTCAACAAAATGGTAGAAAATCGGGGCATTGCTTTGTGAACACCCCAGAACCTAAATAAGGGCCTCATAGCAATTATAAATCCAAAATTACATGGAATATTAAAGGATTTGAGGAAATTGAAAAATCTTCCTTTCATTTCCAATTAAGCCCATCGAGCCCATAACCAAGCTTGAATCTATGTATTTCCATCAAGCCAAAGGAGGGACCTCCAATAAGATGATCAAGCTCAAGACACAAGCCGAGCTATGTTAAGGGTCTACTTCATTGTTTGCAGGTAGACTAAGTATATTCATGGCTAAGCTTACTCCTTTAAGAGGATCGAGGTGCATGATAAAAAACCACTCGAGCTATCATTGCCTTCTAAGCAAGCCGATGTTGAACTCACCAAGTTGTCTAGCTCCTCAAACAAGATATCAGGTAACTAACCATAGAGTGAGTCATTTGAGTGATTTGGCATATCCCAAATCTCATTATAGCCAAATTGAGCCACTCACCAAGGGAATTAATCTCATTCAAATGGGAATGAGAAAAAAAGATGATCAATGTTTGCGAAAGGGACCGCTAAGTCACCAATTTAAAAGGGCTGAGTTGACTATAAATCGAGCTGATCATAAGTAATATGTTTAAGCTAAACATATTTTACTGAGCTATTCAAAAAAGAAGAGCCAAGATAAGTAGGTGGATGAGCACCATCTTAATAGATGAGCCTCGAGAAAACAAATAAGCGAGCTGGTTTGGGCCTAGTAATGTAGTTGAGTTGTTTGAACAAGCCACAAAGCTCATAATTGAGAAGGCTCAATCGATCATGCATAGGTCACCTAGATGTCTAGGTTGACCTACACTTGGAATGGTGGGTAAGGAGATCAATTTATATAAAAAAACCATAGAGCAATGAAACCAAGTTGACTAGTAGTGGCAAAGATGGATCTTTTTATCAAGATTAGCCCATAATTGAAAAGCACATGGCTGAGTTGATCACGTAAAAGTGAAGAAGGGTTGGATTGTGCATGGAGGTAGCATTCGTGAATCAAAATTCAGCTTGAGCTAGGAGAGTTGGATATATAAGTATATTGACTCACTGAGCCAACTCAACAAGTCCAGGTGGTGAGCCAATTGGTGGGAGTCAAGAATTGCAGAGGCATGAGTGCCACGTGGCCGCTGACGTGATTAGAAAGGAAAAGAAAAGTGTGGAGACCCCAAATACACGCGGGGCCTCTTCATGGCATAGACCACCATCTGCATGTCATGGGTCAATGTCCTTTGCAAGTCAAGGGTAGGACCAAAGAATTGGCCCAATGTGTGAGGGATGTGAGGAAAGTGCGAGTCGAGCCGCCAGTTAGAGCTTTCCAAAACCGAATCATACGGATGAGTCATGCTAAGGTGCTTTGAGTCGTGTATAAGGAGGTTAATGAAGCCCGCAGCTTTGATGTGAGGTGGAATGTAAGCTTCCTAATGTCCACATTAACAACTTGGTGAGAGTTATGTTTGTAAATTGACACATAGGTAGGTGATCCAAGTCGACAGTGCAGAAAAGGGACTCATCGCATTAAAGGGAGTTGGTCGGGATATCAAATAGGGGCAGAAATACAACATAGAAAATGAAGCCCAGGAAACATAGGATAGAGGATTCGTCATGACCAATTTAGTAGCTCTCGTAGTCAAAGAAGAGGTCATGAATGGGAGAGAAGAGCCAACTCAATTGAGCTAGCCAAGATGGCATGTTTAATTTGCTAATATTAAAACAATTCCCCTACACATTAAAACACAAGATGTAAATCAAGGTGGGGCCCACCTATTTTTACTTCCCCAAATCCATCAAAATATTTGCAAGAAACATTTGAAAAGGAGAGAAACATATTAAAATTGTCTTTCCCAACCAAAATTAATTCAAAATCCCGTGACATTCAAGAAATGTCTTGCAAAACTCAAAGGGGTCAGAGCTACTCAAAATCCCATAACTTGAGCATTTATCAATGAAATTTCATTAAAAATTGACTCATTGGAATCATGATTCCAAGCCGATGCACAAAAGCCAAAAAATTGAGGGATTAATCAAGATTTGATGGATAATTTTACAAAAAATGGGCCTAGTTCTATGTGGTTGCTGAAAGTGGTTGGGAATGCATTAAATGAATATGGCTGTCATTTTCTCCAAATGCAAGGTATGGGACAATATGAGGGACATTTTAAAAATATATTTCCATCATTTCACCTCATTTATTGCCACTTGTATGTGGTTAGAAAGGTAATTTCGATTTTGCACTCTTCTCTTCCTCTCATTCTATAAAATACAATCTTCAACTCATTTGTAAAAGAGTTAGTCATTCTTCCTTCCTTCCCCTCTCCCTTTCTTCTCTGCTAGGGTTAAATGTGGAGATTAAGCCTCCTCTCTAAGTTTTTTAATGACATTTTCTTACCTCTTGTGCTCTGATGATGTAATGTATGAATTCATGGAGCAATAATTTTTTTTTTTTTATGCATCTTATCCATCCTTCACATATTTTTTTGTCTCTTCTTACCTCTCTTCATTACAGGGTATATTGTGCATATTCTGATGCTTATTGTAGGTTTGTGGGAGCTGTGTTTAATGGGCATGAAATGGTGTTTTATTTGAATCTATCTCTATTCTTTCATGCATCTTGTCCACCCTCTCATTTTCTCACATCTCTCCATTTCGTGAAGTCGGATCCTCAAGCAACCACCTCCTTTTTTGGTATATCACCATTGTTAGTGTAGGATTTATTTTCATGCACTCTCTCTCTCCCCTAGTCCCTCGAGTATTATGATAGGATTAGATAGTTTTTCTTGCATTAGGATTAGATTTTGGTAAGTAGTTTAGGAGAACGAACCAACCTTCTTTGAGGGTCATCTAAATCCCGCAAGTCCCACACCTGATATGTGATCGAATGTTACACAAATTACACCGAATTCTCCACTCCATATTTTAAGCAATTCACGGGTGTTGTAATTTGGTGATAATAGTTCTAACATGCCTAGTGGGACATCACAAAATTTATAGTTTCATCTTTCAAAGGTGTTCTACTGCAGAGTTAAAATTGAAGATCATTTGTAGGTATACGAGATCAATAGGTCAGCAGACTTCATTTTAGAAGGTGGGTGTGTTCTGTTAAAATTTCAGCTTTGGGAAGCATATGCAAACACATATGATGACTCCATTTGGTCTAAAAAGCCAATCTCTAAAATTTCAAACCTTCTTTCTCTCCATTATCATTCATCTTTCCTTCCACATCTTTCATTTTATTCCATTCTATGAAGTTGTGCAATCATGGCTTCATTCCCACATTATAATTCACACTTGTAACAATGCAATCATCCTTCTATGTGCTTCGCAACTCCTCTAGATCAGCATTATAATCAAATCCTGAATCAATATGCCTAGCCATACGACAAATGTCAAAACTAGTCCAAGGCTATGGAGTTGTTCAAGAGAAATGGTATGCATATGACGACCGCATTTATGTGGAAAATTCTGATTTATAGAAGACGATCCAAGGATTATAGGATAAAATGGTGTATTCAATGGCTATGTCTCGAGATGCAATCATTCAAGGTTGGATTTAGGAATCCTTGTCCATGGAAGGTCCATTTTCTAAGACATTATAGTATGGAGCAGCGTAAGATGTAATTCATAGCTGAGATGTTTCCAAGGTTCATAAAGTGGACCTAGGAGATAGTAGCTTTCACAACCACTGTTATTTAACCATTTCAATGGGAAATCCTAACATTACCATCTTACGATCCTCTCCCAAGTCCCTAATTAGCATCATCTTAGCCAGAGCCTCAATATCCCAACTTCTTACGTGCTTCCCCCAATGTCAAATTCCATTCTCCATCTTTTAGTATTCCATCTTATATGAGCAACTCTTCCATTTTTATTTCCTAGTCCAAATTCTCTCCACAAGAGCCAAGAGTAATACCTTCCCCACCATAAATGAAGAAAAATCGTGGAGACACCACCCACAACTCCTCCCATATTCTCGAACCCATATTGAGAAGAGACTAAATAAACCATTCAAGGAAAGTAACAAGAAGGAGATCCAAGCCAAGAAGAAATGATGAAAAAATTCGTAATCCTAGCTGTATAATCAAAGATCAATAAAATCCCCTTGCTAGTCAAGCCTTCGGAGGAGGCTAAGGAATAACAAGTGGTGAGGGTTGATCTTGTTGCATCAGCAGAGATTGAGAAGAATAAGAAGAATATTGACAATCCACATGCTCTAAATGTAATATCCACAATAGCACTCTATTTGGAGAGAATTCTGATTCTATTCCAGATGCACAATCAATCAAGGAAGAGGAAGAACAACCAGCTCCAAATCCAAAAGAAGAGGATCATTTCCATGTTATGGAGGAGAATCACATAGTCCCGAGTTCTTAAATGTAGAGTAGACTACACAATAATCTCCAAGAATTCCTTCTACTTCATCCTCCCAAAATTTTGATGATGAGGAGAAGTTTGAGCTCTCAAAATTCATGTTTAAAGATGAGGGAAACCATGATGAAAAAGTTAAAAATTCATAGGTTTCCATGGAGGAAGGGGAACAATTGGCATAATGACACAATGATGAGATTGATTACTTTTCTGACTTGGATGAATTATTTGATTGAGAAGAGCCCATAAAAATCAAAACTTTTATTACTCCATCATTCATCCTCCAACATCAAGAGCCTAATCATGGAGGAAAACATTCAAGAGTAACTCGTAGTTTGTAACACACCTCTTGAATCAAATTTGGAAGAGTTTGGACTTCCAAAAGCCACATTGGATGTAGAGGAAGGAAAAAAGTATAAATCTATCATCTCTTCCATACCATCCACTCAAAGGGAACATCAATTTTCTATTGATATGAAAAAGGAGGAAAATTCAATTATAGACAGTTACCCTCTTTAAGAAGGTCTATAGGAAGACTCCATTTTTGGAGTTAAGTTTCAAAGTAGTGGGCACATTCAAAGGACTAGAATATGCCCTATAAGGTAATTTTTTTCATTGGAGCCAAGGGAAAAGAAAAAACCAATCATGCTTACATCTAAGCATGAGGGAGAGCCTCAAATTGCCAAGGATCAAGAAAAATGCTTCTTGGAGCCAAGTGTGTAGAAAATTGAAGAGTTATTTGTTTTGTTTCAGGTTGATACCTTGATGAAGGGAGTGTAAAAACAATTTATAACCAACTTTTCACTCCTAATCTCAGTTGTATTTAGTGCCAAATCATCTACATGGCTGCAAATTGGGAGAAGGGGCAGCTATTTCTCAACACCCATGGTAGGTTTCATTTAGTTTCCCATTTCTATGGTTAGTATAGAAGTAGGAGTAGGTTTGTTTCCATTAGAAGAAGTTTTTATGAAAACTTTTCATGTCTTACTTAAGGCATGCATGATTTGTTTCTTTGTATATATTTGTGTTTGTGTTTCTCCAGAGGTATAATGCATTATACCTCTATTTTTGCAATAAGAAACTCATAGTTACATGTAATAGTTGTAAAAGTTAAATCTAAAAAATGTAGATCAAATAAAATCAATTGAGGAGGCCCCATGTTTGTGCAGAAATCAAAATCAGCCATAGGCCTAATTTTAGAATCAACTCCATCATTCAGCCCCATGGGTTGCAAATTACAGCAAAAGTGGAATTCAAGGTTTTAGGTGATTTTTCCACTTTAAAAATTTAAATTTCAAAATTTTCTTATGAAAGTTGAGAGTGCAAGAATAGAATTTCCAAACTTTTTCGAGGTCGAGAATTTTAGATTTTAGATCGGCTTTTGATAACCGTATAGACTTCATGCCCAATGGAATGCTATAGGAAATTGGTCATACCCATTTAGTAGGTAGATGTCCCTGCAAATCACCAAATTATTATCCAATCTCACTACCTCGGTAAAATTGAATAACTAGACAAGCTCACATAGCCCTCTAAAGCTAATAAATGCCTTTTGACCTTCATAAGGTTTAGATATCATTAAGGAGTGGTGAATGGATTGGCTCGTAAAAATGGTGGAAAACTAGATGCATTGCTTATTGAACACCTAGGCCACCTTTAGAAGGGCCTCATAGAAATTGGAAATCCCAAAGTACATGGAATATTAAAGGAATGTAGGAAATTAAAAATATTAATTTGGTTTCTAATTAATCCCATCAATCCCATAACTCGAGCTTGAATCTATGTATTGTCACCAAGCTAAAGGAGGGACCTCCAATGAGCTGATCAAGTCATAGAATTTGAGGAATATAATAAATATGGATTTAATCAACTTACATATTATATAATGTTACAATAAATATTATATCATAACATAAGTAAATAAATAAATACTTACAAGAAATAAATAACATAGGTGACACATTATTTATAGTGAAAACCTCAATTGGGTAAAAACCACTTTGAAAATAACCTTTTACTTCAAAGAACTTATTTTACATCCAAAGAAGATCACCTCCTCCTTTAAAACGCTATTTACCAAGGGTAAAACCAAATCACTTTATTTGCACACCTTTGATATATTTCCCAGATATATCAAATGAGAACCTAAAGTCCTTTTTATATAAGGTGATCGGGTATGTCTCCCGACCCACCTTTTCAACCTAAAATGGTTAACACATACACCTAAGTTTATAATATTTAATACTAGAAATATAATCATTTCATGATATTAAATATTTTACCTAAAGTATATACATAGGTTAGCATATTTAATAATATAAATATAAATATTTCATATTATTAAATATTAACCTATATATTAATGATGGACTCATCTATATTAAGGGTTGTTCAGACCACTTAATCATTATGTTCCAACACAAGTTCAAGACATAGACCAAGATATGTTAAGGGTTTACCAAGTTGTTTGTAGGTGAACTGAGTATATTCATGGTTGAGCTAATCCTTTAAGAGGATTGAGCTATCATTACCTTCTAAACGAGTAGATGTTGAACTCACCAACATATCGAGCTCTTCAGACAAGATATTAGGTAACTAATGACATAGAGATTCATTTTGAGTGAGTTGGCATATCTCATAGATCATCGCGGTCAAACCAAGCCATTCACAAAGGGAATTAAGCTCATGTAAGTGGGACTGAGACAAATAAATGATCGAGCTCTATGAAAGGGACTGCTCGAGTCACCGATTTAAAAAGGCCAAGATGGCTCTTTCTATTAAGAATGGCCTATAATTGAAAAGCACACGAACAAGTTGATTGCAGCAAAGTGAAGAAAGGTTGACTCATGCATGGAGGAAGAGTTTAGTGAATCACAAAGTCCGATCGAGCCTAGGGAGTTGGCTATATAAGTAGATTGACTCACCAAGCTAACTAGGCAAGTTTGGCAAAGTGAGTAGATCGGTGGGAGTCCAATATTGCGGAGGCACAAGTATCACGTAGACACTCAATGGGATTACAAAGGAAAATAAAAATGTGGAGACCCCAAAGCCATGTGGGGCCTCCATGTGGCACCGATCACCATCAGCACGTTGCGGGTCAATGGCCTTTGTGATTCAATGGTAGGACCAAATAATTTTCTTAATGCATGATGGATGTGAGGACAAGGTGTGATTTAGCATTTAGTTGGAGCATGCCATAACCGAGTCACAAGGGAAATTCACACAAAGGTGTTGATTCAAGTGTATAACGAGGTCAATGAAGCCCACGGTCCAATGTGAGGTGGCATGTAGGTAGCCCGATGTCCAAGGTAACAACTCGGTGAGCGGGACGTTTGTAAAGTGACATGCGGTGGGTTATCCAAGTCGATAGTGTAGAAAAGGGACTTAGTGCATTAAAGGGTGTTGGTCGGGATATCAAATAGGGGAAATAATGCAACATAAAAATGAAGCCCAAGGTAACATAGGATAGAGAATTCATTGTGACCAATTTAGCATATCAACGCAAAGTGAAAGAATAGGTTAGGGATGCATATCGATTGAAGGAATTATAACACCTTCATCATACTCAATTTACCTTTTGGTACAAAAGGATTTGGAATCCCAAAGATCATCCCATGATCTATGGATAAGTATGATTTGTGAGTTTTACATGTTCTCACACATTCTCATAAAATTTTATTACCCAAGCATATAACATCCTTTTAAAACCAAGGACCTCCTTAATAATATGCTTATTGTGGATTTTTACCACTAAACCCAATAGCACTAAAGAGTTTACTAAAAACGCTTTAAGATCTTTCTACACTTCTTTCTAAAAAAGAAGCCTAGGAGGTATACATGCTCAAGGTCTTTTTACACTTGCCCGAAGTTATTTTACAAATCTCTCAAGGTATGTTTACAAAAACCAAGTTCCATAAGGAAGTGGCATTGTCATGCACACTCCCCCTCAATGACAACTCCAACAATCCAATATTTTCATGAAAGTGACAAAACTTTGTAGCACTCAGGCACTTTGTGAAGATATTAACAACTTGCTCTTCACCAACATGAACTTGAGATTTATCTCATCAATTTACACCTTCTCATGGGTGAAGCATATATGTATCTCAACGTTATTCATCCTCGATGTTAAACTAGATTCCTAATCAAGATTAATATAACTCGACAATCACATAGAAGAGAAATACTTCCTTTATCTTCCATGGGTATCTCTACCAACAAACATTATAGCCACATGGATTCTTTACTTCTTCCATTGTACTTATCTACCTTAGTAAAAGAAATGGAAAGCGTTGATTGTATTTTTGTTCCAAATAATGGTTCCTACACCAAAATTTGAATACATATCCAATTATATGTTATAACACAACATCAATATGGTTAGAATCACAAAAATCTAAATAAGATAACATTTTTATTCTTAGTATAATACAACCCATAATTGGTTGTTCCTTTCAAATATCTAAAAATTATTTTTGCAAGATTCCAATGATCTCTAAAAAGGTTCCACCATAAAAATTGAAGTAATTCTCATTTGTATAGGAAATATCTTATATAGTTATAGTTATATAAATCAAACTATCAACTAACAACGTATATAAAATAGGATCAACCTTTTTCATATGCAGATTTAGGATCAATATTTATTCTAACTTCCATTGAAGTAGAAAATAGTTTATAATCAATCATAAGAAAAAAATTCAATACAATAGTTGCATATTGTGTTTTAAAAAATAACAATAGAATGAAATATATTCATACAAATAACATGATGTGAGAGACCTAACTCATTCATTTCAAAATACTACTTCAATTTCTCTTTAATCATATGAATTAAATTAGAATTGTCACTAGACATAAGAAAATCATCAACATATATACATATAATGATAATATGTGAGCCTTATTGCTTAATGAATATATCATTGTTAGAAGAACAATTAACAAAACCTAACAGTTTAAAGAAGGAAACAATTTTTGCATACCAAGCTCTAAGAGCTTGTTTTAAATTATACAAGGATTTCTCAACTTACAAACATAGTTTTCTTTACCAGTTTTTTCAAATATTTTAGGTTGAAACATGTAAAGTTATTCTTTTAAATCGTAATTCAAAAAAATTTTTCTTATCCATTTGGTGGATTTCCCACCCAAATTGAGTGGAAATTGCAAATAAGGCCATAATAGTACTCATTTTAGCTACGAGAAAATGTCTCAACATAATCAATACCAGGTTTTTGAGTGAAACCTATAGTAACAAGTCTAGCTTTATGTTTGTTAATACTACCATCAACATTATATTTTACTTTGTATATCCACCTAGACCCTATAATAATTTGTGGATTAGGTTCATACAAGGTAATTAATGCATGGTACATATGATGACTTTTGGTCATTATCCTAAGGTTAATAGGATTTGAACTTTCTAACATAGATTGAGCCCAATTTAATTTCCTCGTATAAGAAGATAAGAGTTTCATAAACATCTATAAAATCAAAACATTATCATGACCATTTACTAAATCAGAATCAAACTATCATTTAGAAGCATTTATTGAAGTAACCTCAAGAGAAGAAGACAACACACGTAAACATTTCACTAGATTATATATATACATTTTATATAAGTTTCGATAATTAATATGTCATAACCTTTCATGCCATAGTTTTGAATTATTCGAACTTTGAGATATAAAACAAGATGGAGAAGTGAAACCATAAAAAATGTACAAAACATTTCTTTGAATTCCTTCAATTATTATACTCTCATTACTATCCTTGATATACCAAGTATTCTTCATGCATGGATTCTAGTTTTTCCCATACCTCTTTCGAATGTTTAATATTACCAATGTGTAGAAGGTACTCATCATTCACATTGTGTAGAATCATAGAAAGAGTCTCCTGCATTCATTGCAAGAATGTATTCATGTTATCTACAATTGTTTGATGATCGGTGGGAGTAACCTTAGATCCATAAACAATCATCTAGAGTTTCCTCGCCATAAATTTTGTTTTGACCCAAATATTGTAGTTGGCTTCATTCAAGATCTGGGTTTTGTCAAGACAAATAGCTGACCTCATTGTTTTCCTAAACTTGTAAAACACACCCCATTATAATATACAATGTACCATATAGTTAGATACATATTTATCGATAATAAAAACAACACTTTTAATAGAAGCAGATCTAAAGAAAGTATTTGATCATAACTAATTCCACATTATAATGCATACTAATTAACCACCCATGATCAAAATAATAACCCGAAATATAAAAGGCTCGCATTATACCCCATTTATATAAAAATATTTCTGACTATATAGAAGTGAAGAAGAGACCCCTAAGAATGTATAACAACTTCAAATTTTAGAAAAAATTATTGTAGACAAAAATATGGCTAGCTTAAATTTGACGTCTAAATGACTGTCATAATGGCTTATTTTATGGTCTTTCGTGACGGTCATTTGACCGTCAATTTTAACACAGTGAAAGTTTCTTGGAACCTACGAGCTTAAATTTGACGTCTAAATGACCTTCATATTGTCTTATGTTTGGTCTACCGTGATGGTCATTTGACCATCAAATTTAATGAAGCCAAAACTTGTGTATTTCTAGAATGTGAAATTCTAGAATTTCTTCTTTGTATAATATTAGGGAGGTTATATTTTAATACATTATAATAACCTATTATAATTTATAATGTAAAAATATATACACTTTTAAAAAAAAGATATATAGTTTATAGAATGTAAATAAAAACAACATATAGCCCATAGAAATTATAAACTACAATATATTGTTTTTATATAAAAAAACACATAACCCTTATTAAAGGGGTTTAAAGGACATAGACTAGGTTAAAAGAATTTTACTATGTGCAAGTAGATTTATAAGAGTATAGATTAACCTGCATATTTTAGAGAGGGGACAAGTAATTTTACCCGACCAACGAAATAAATTGAAATCCCTATTTTCATGAATCTTGTCTCCTCCCTTTATTTACTCTTAATTTTACCCTGCACACATTTTAAACTATGGAAATATTGCAAAATATTTTATATAATTCCTACAAGCTAAAAACTTTAAAACTTTTATGTGGTAATAACTACCAATATTTTAACAAATATTTACCACACTTCACGTGGGCCACCAATAAAATAGTTTTTTTTTTTTTTTAAATATCCATTTATACCTAAGAATTCCACATTTATACCTGAGATATTATCTCATTTTATTCTCCACTCTCACTCTTATATAAAAGAAAATCTTTAAATAGATTTAGTTATATAGTTTTTAGAAACTATAAGATATAAATGAATGGGGCTGCTCCCTTACATGGATAATATAAATGGTTAGGGACGCATGTTAGTTTATTTAATAAGTATTAAGATTTAAAAAGTAATGCCTTCATGGCCAAGCAATAAACACAGGCCTCCTTACTAAAAAAGTAAGCACTTAGGTTTTATTTTTTAAACATATATAAACCAAATCTAATAAAATTTATATTTTAAGTTGTTTAAACTAACCATATATATATAATATGATTCAAATTTAGATTTTTTTTTTTTTGAAAACTATATATGCCTAGATTTATAAGTTAAATTTAAATAAGTTAAGTTTAAATATGATTTAAACTTAGGCTTAGAATATGGTTTGTTGACTCTTCCTCAATCCCATGTAATTTTAATATGGTTTAAGGCTTTTAATATATAGTTTGTTTTCAAGATTGTACAAATTTTAAGATAATGTTTATATAAATTATTATATAAAAATTATTCTATAATATATATATTTTATTTAAAAATAATAATATAGTTATAGATTAACTATAAATTATAGTTTTTCAAATCGAATCCTTTTGGAAGGGACCAAAACACGGGTGTGAATTTACCTTCCAAAATATTTAACCTGCAAACATTTGAAATTATAGAAAACATGAAAATTATTTCATATAGTAATAAATCCTTTCCTTTTCTGTATGTGATTTTCATGTAGGTAAATATTTGAAGCCCCTTTCACCTGTGCACACATCAATATCCAAACAAAAATTAATTCCATATAATTTACAAAATGTAAATGAAAGTAAGAATCATATCATATTACATCTCCCCCCCCAAAAAATAAGGGATTTAAAATTGAAAAACCCTAAAAATTTTATCGAGAGTTTAATTGCACAAATGTAGTGCCAAAATAAATTGGGAAAAAAAGGAAGGGGACCAGATACTTTTAAATACCCTTTCGGTTGGGTGAAAAACCCATACAAATTAAATAAATAAAATACAAAATATTTGATCTTAATTTATTTAATTTACCTCGCTTTGTTATCATGTTAGAATTTGAGGATTCTAATAAATATGGATTTAATCAAATTACATATTACATAATGTTATAATAAATATTTAAATAAATATTACATCATAACATAAGTAAATAAAGAAATACTTATAGGTGACACATTATTTATAGTAGAAAACCCTAATGTGGTAAAAACCACTTTGAAAATAAC
Organism: Taxus wallichiana var. yunnanensis; assembly: GCA_018340775.1. Taxonomy (NCBI): domain Eukaryota; kingdom Viridiplantae; phylum Streptophyta; class Pinopsida; order Cupressales; family Taxaceae; genus Taxus; species Taxus wallichiana. Next base: position 626,701,125 of record CM031242.1, read on the forward strand.
CTTTTACTTCAAAGAACTTATTTTACATCTAGTAAGATCACCTCCTACCGTAAAACCCTATTTACCAAGGGTAAAACCAAATTACTTGATTTACACACCTTTGATATATTTCCGAATATATCACATGAGGACCTAAAGTCCTTTTTATATAAGGTGATCGGGTCTGTCTTCCACCCACCTTTTCAACCTAAAATGGTTGACACATACACCTAGGTTTATAATATTTAATATTAGAAATATAATCATTTCATGATATTAAATATTTAACCTAAAGTATATACCTAAACTAGCATATTTAATAATAGAAATAAAAATATTTCATATTATTAAATATTAACCTATATATTAGTGATGGACCCATATATATTAAGGGTTGGCTAGACCACTTAATAATTATGTTCCAACACAAGTTCAAGACACGTACTCAAGATATGTTGAGGGTTTACCAAGTTGTTTGTAGGTGGACTAAGTATATTCATGGCCGAGCTAATCCTTTAAGAGGATTGAGCTATCATTACCTTCTAAGCAAGCCAATGTTGAACTCACCAAGCTATCAAGATCTTCAAACAATATATTAGGTAATTGACGACAAAGTGATTCATTTCGAGCGAGTTGGCATATCTCGGAGCTCATCACGGCCAAACCGAGCCACTCACAAAGGCAATTAAGCTCGTGCAAGTGGGACCGAGACAAAGAAATGATCGAGCTCTACGAAAGGGACCATCTAGTCACTGATTTAAAAATTCCAAGATGGCTCTTTCTATCAAGACTGGCCTATAATTGAAAATCACGCAATCGTGTTGATTGCAGTAATGTGAAGAAAGGTTTACTCGTGTATGGAGGAAGAGTTCAGTGAATCAAAAAGTTAGATTGAGCTTGGGGATTTGGCTATACAAGTAGATTGACTCGCCAAGCCAACTCAAGAGTCTAGTGGTGAGAGGATCGGTGGGAGTCAAACATTATGGAGGAATGAGCGTCACGTAGACATTTGATGGGATTACAAAGGAAAATAAAAATGTGGAGACTCCAAAGCTAAGTGGGGACTCCAAGTGGCACGATCTCTATCAACATGTTGTGGGTCTATTGCCTTTGCAAGTCAATGGGGGACCAAATAATTTTCCCTATGCATGATGGATGTTAGGACAAAGGTGAGTCAAAGATTGAGTTAGAGCTTTCCCACTGAGTCACAGGATGATTTTCACAAAGGTGTTGATTTGGGTGTATAACGAGGTCAATATAGCCCACAATCCGATGCAAGGTGGCATGTAGGTAGCTCGGTGTCCAAGATAACAAATCGGTGAGTCGATATTTGTAAAGTGACATGCATGTGGGTGATCCAATCAACAAAGGTGTAAAAAAGGGACTTGACTCATTAAAGGGAGTTGGTCGGGATATCAAATAGGGGAAACAATGCAACACAAAAAATGAAGCCCAAGCAAACATAGGATAAAGGAGTCATTATGACCAATTTAGTGTCTTGGCACAAAAAAGAAGAGGTCAAGGATGCAAGAGAGGAGCCACTTGACCGAGTTGGCATGTTTAATTACCTAACGTTAAAACAATTCCCCTACACATTAAAACACAAGAGGTAAATCAAGGCGGGACCCACCTATTTTTAATGCCCCAAATCATTCGAATATTTGCAAGAAACATTGGAAAAGGAGAGAAACATATTAAAATTGTCTTTCCCAACCAAAATGAATACACAATCCCATGACATTCAATAAATGTCTTGCTATCTCAAAGGGGTCATAGTCACTCAAAAGCCTATAACTTGAGCATTTCTCAACAAAATTACAAAAAAATGGACTCATTTTAATCATGATTCTGATCCCAATGCACATAAGTAAAGAAATTCAAGGATTGATGAAAATTTGATGGAGAATGTTTTAGAAAATAGGCCAATTTCTGTAATGTTACTTTGGAAAGTGGTTGATGAATGCATTAAATGAATATGACTATCACTTTCTCCAATGGTAGGGTATGAGACAACATGAGAGGTATTTTTCAAATCTATTTCCACCATTTCACCTCATTTATTTCCACTTATATGTGGTTAGAAAGGAAATTTCTAGTTTGCACTCTTCTTTTCCTCTCATTCTATTAAATGAAATCTTGGGCTCATTTGTAAAAGAGTTAGTCATCCTTCCTTCCCGCCTCCCCTTTCTTCTCTACTAGGGTTAAATGTGGAACTTAAGCCTCCTTTCCAAGATTTGTAATGGAATTATCTTTCCTCTTTCCCATAGATGATGTACTTGTGTGTGAATTCATGGCGCAATTAAATTTATTTTTGTGATGTATCTTGTCCACCCTTCACATACTTTGTCATATCTTCTTGCCTATCTTCATTATAGGGTATACTTGTGCATATTCGATGATTAATGGGTATGGAATGGTATTTAGTGTGAATATATCTCTAGTTGTGGTAAATCTTGTCCACACTATCCTTTCTCACCTCTCTCCATTTCATGAAGTTGGATCATTGGCTAACCATCTCCTTTTATGGTGTATCACCATTGTTAGTTTAGGCTTTATTTTAATGCACTCTCTCTTCCTAGTCTTGGAATATTAAGATAGGATTGATGCAGCCTAGAATTTACCGGTTAAAGCCCGGTGAACTAGCACATCCCTCCTCTTGGACTAATAGCTCACCCAAAGCACACAAAGGTACCATGATTCTCTTTAGGGTTGTTATTATAGGATGTTTTCACGATGAAGACTTAATGCATGTAGATCCATAGCTAATATATCATTCTACAATGCATGTTCAGATCTAGATCTAGAGAATAACAAACTTAAATGATAACCATGATGAAATCAAACATGCAAGAACCAATTATACTCAAGATTTGATACTCTGATTTAGCCAATACACTCCATTACATTAAACATGATAAATACATAGAATCTTATTACAATAGATAATACCATAGTTTATGTGTGCATAATACTGGTAGCATAACCTCATAATAACTCAATTCTCACATGTCACTTCTCTACTACACAGTTCATTACATATTTATAAGGGTGAGGACTTTCCCTTCACCGCTTATCCAATCCCAAAATAGGTCGCATACTATTATCAGCCATGTGCCGTTATAATAATAGGCACACATGCCAATGTGCTAACAATAGAATTATTCTAGTTAATTGTAAGTAGTAAATCTATTCTTAGCCTGTACCCATGTAAAGCATTTCATAACCTATCCTCCAAAAATAGACAATGCATGTTGCACAATTCTTTAACTGGTTTGTGTGTTCGGGACACTATTTCAAAAATAGCTCATACACGTGAAAATGGCTAAGTCCCAAATCTATCTCTCTTCTTCACACGTGATTCTTTCCTGACCCTTCCACGCCTTTGAACATGCTCTATTCTTCCGCGCAAACCTTCTGTATGTTTTTCGCTAAGTGTCATATTTTGAATGACCAACATTACCCCACACTAATTGCATTGTCGCCCCAAAAATGGTTGTCTCCAAAATGAATCAAAGAATATGAATAGAAGAATAGAAATAATTTTTATGAATAAAATAATTACTTTACTCTGCAACATCTTCTGCTTCAACCGAAAGAATCAATTTTAGATATTCTTATTTTATTTCCACCTCTAAATTCTATTGATCATTGAGCATGACCTCTTCCTTTTCTGGGATATCTACTACAATTGACTCTAGCTCATCTTGTGCAATCTCTCCTTTCTCATTCTACAAGACCAAAACAATGTTGGACATTGTAGTCATTCTTCCTTCTAATAATTCCATCTTTTGCACGATGAGTTTCCCAAGCTCATCTAGCCTTTCCTTGTGTGGTTCTTGTGTTGTTGTAAGGGCCTCATGCTTCTACTTAACAAACCCTAATCATTCTCGCATGGCCTAAGGTATCATCCTTCATTTCTTTTAGGACTTCATTGTCCTCTACCATAGTCCTTATCCTGATGACCACCTCGGGAGCTATGCAAATGTTCAATGCATGGTCTTCTTTTCTCAGCTCCTCCTACAAGCTTTGGATCAATGCCTCATATGATGTAATCTTCCTCATCACCGAATCCTTTTTCCTCTCCACTTCCTATGCTGGATCCTTTGGTGCTGGCATGCATAGAGGTCCATCTTCAAGCACCAAGTCCACCAAGGTACGTGCATAATGCATCGCTAAAGGAAAATTTTCTAGTACCTTGGATTCTAGGTGTGGTCTTTCCTTCAGGACAAGGTCTCCAATTTCCTCTCATGCTTATAAATATAGTAATATTTTTTTCCTCCAAGTACTTTTCTTGATTTAGGCATGCTATTTATACATCCTTAGTTTTTATTTCTTCTCGTTAGCATCCTAATTGTTCCATCCTTATCACATTTCATCGTGCCACATTTGTTGAGACTTTTACCAAATAATTACTCACTTGTTTATCTAACATAACAATACGCTTTACTTATGTGTCCGGCGTGAGGTTTCTTCTTTGACCTCCTTAATACACATGAATCTTAACATACATTAAAGTCTAGTTCGTCCATGTGTGTGTGCATATACCATGATAACTAATTCCTTGTGCACATGGTTGCCATATCTTCATCCATCAACTCCCACCCATATAACTCTTTTGGTGTCACTGTGATTTGAAAACGGGTATGAAAAATTTTACCTGTGTCCTCAGCATATACCATGATTGATGCAACATATACTCCACTTGTTATTTTTCGATCTTGGCCCCTTAGGAACTTGAGTGTCAAGATTTGGAGATTTTTCTGCTATGCCTTGAGTAGTATCTTGCACTATCTCATATACCTCCTTTTATCCTTCTTTTCCATCCTTCATTTCTTCATTCTTTAGATCTTTCACGTTCTCTAGAAGTGTAGGGGATTTGGGCACACTTTTTGCAGACTCCTCCACCTCATCTTTGAGTCTCAAATTCCTTCTTTTTCTTCGAGTTGTATCCTTTTGAGGTGAGAGTCATGGTGACCTCCGAATTGATTGTGGAGTAATACCTTAGGTCTTGGTTATCCTAAACACCCCTTTGAAATGAAGGTATCCTTGGAATACATCCAAGTCCTCATCACCTTCCTCCTATGGCTAGGGTGGATTAGTCATGATCTCATCTTGTAGCCTATCTCGTAGGCTGCCTCTTGCCTCTGTGCTCCAAACAACCACTAGATTCATGCTCCTCTTCTTCATCATCTACTTTTATTGTCCCTGTAGGATTAGGTATTGGAACATTTTCCATTGTATGCTTACCTTTTGGCAGCCCTGGGAGCGCAAAATCATTCTCCACATACTTATTATTCTCCAGCTTAGGCTTGAGTTGAAGGTACACAATCATTACTCCACTGTCCCAAACTACCAAGCTTACGGGATTCATGCTTATAACATGTGAGACTAGACTCTCAATGTAGGTAGTCCATCCTGGATATACGTATGTCTTTCTTAGTGTATGGTGATCATAATCTACCTTTTCTACATTGAAGCTTAGGCAACGTGCATAAAAAAATTGGTGAAATGATACTTGGAAATATCGTGTTGTGAAGGCATATGGTAATTTGCATTATGGGCTCCAATCCCCATCTTTCTTGGCAAACCACATAATGTAAAAGTTTTGGTATACCACGAACTATACTGCGTTCCCTACTACTGAAGGTAACTCTTTGGGTATGCATTATTCTTCTTCGAATGCTACATGAAGCATATCATACCACTTCTCTTCCCTCTTCTTGAATGGTCCGCTCATTAATCCTTCACACAAGTACTTTCCAAATCTTTCCACAAGTGACTTGTTCTCCATAGGGTATTCCCATATTTTCTCCTTTGGCCCATCAGGCACCCCAATTTCCATAAACACCAGAGACAATAGAACAACCCCGAAACTAATTTTCTCTCCTGTACAAACTTCTTAGATGATATTTTCCATGATGTAATTGGAGATGTTGTAAGTCACTCCTTGTGACATCTTCTTTGCAATGTGTAGCCACATTGTGTTTACTTGTGACCATCTTTCTTGGTCATTCAACTTTGTCACTAAGTGTGTAGCTACTTGTATGATTGGGTACTTCTTTAGTTTATCAATGTCCATGCCACGCAGACCCTTGGTATACCCCAACTCCTTCCTTGTCTCCAAGATTGCAGCCTTATCAGTTAAATCACCATCTAGATCTACCCCTGTGCCTTTCAACCCTGTTACTATTGAGATCAATGTGGTGTGATCCTTACCCTGCATCCTGCAAAGTAGAAGAAATATTCATGTACCTTGCTCATTAACCACTAGTACAAGGGTTCATATTTACTGAAGTAGGGGAGCTCATACAACTGGTAAACTCTAATCTGCTTCAACAACTTCTCCCCAACATCATCATACACCGGCATGTCTTCTGATGTGCGCTTATTTGTCTTTGTGTTTAATAACGCATCTAACTCCTTATTTTCAGGTGTACAATGGTTATAATCACTGATCTTGCTCTTCCGGATGTGGGAATCCCATTCTTGACCCATGATATCACCCTCCAGATACTGAATTTCTATGAATTTACTCTCAGGAGTCATTTTAACCTCTACTTCCACTTTCTTCTTCCCCTTACCTTCTCGTGGTAGGTGATTTCTTTGTGCCATCTATAACCTACAATCTTCTAACTTCAAATACTCACCTTCTATCTCCTACAACGTGCAAACCCAAACCCTAGCTTGATTCAACATGCCCTAGTTAAAATTATGTGCCCTAGCTCTTTTACAATGCCTTGCTTCACTCAAACCCTTCGTAACTGGGGATGTAAGCTTCCTCTGATGCACAAATATGCTCGCGCATCTCAATTCACACTCTTTGCAACTGAATACTCTTCTTGCAGCTCATTCGCACATGGCTCTTTCAAATTATCATGATTGTAATGGTAAGAATGAACTCACATTCTATTCTTTTATAGATTTTGAAAAAGTTAATGTATTTATTAATGCTTCACCTACCAACAATCCTCATTAATTGATATTTTTTTCATTTTCCACATGGTACATCTTTGTGCCCTAGACATAACCTTCTAACATTCCCTCCTATCTTCTAGCTACAGAATTCTCTTTAGCGTGCTTCCATGTGCCTGAGTACCTCATCACTGCACCTTCCATTGGTAGTCTTCACGGCCTCCGCTTACCTCATGTTATACTGTTCCATCATTTATCTCCATCTATGGTCATCTTGTCTAGAAGAAATCTCTTTTCTAACAATTCTCCAACTTTGAATAGCACCCGTAGCAGTTTGTTCCTTTCATATGTACTTGTTTCAAATAGTCCAATACTTGGATATCAAATACCCATACCGGATATCAAATAGCCATCCCACACTAAATGTATGTGCACTCATCTATGCATAAACATTCTTCAAATAGTAATTAGCTTCCAGAGCGCAAATTCACTTATTACACAAAACACCAAACTAAATTTACAAAGCCTAGCGACGATGAATGAAATACATTAAAGAAAAGTACAATAAGGGAAACCTATTCTAACTGGTAATACTGCCTTATTAAAAACACCAAGAAGACTTATTTATAGTAGGGCTTCAACCTAGTCCTGTTAAAGTACCTAGGTAATAGTGTTCCATCAAGCACCTCTACTTGGCAAGTGCTTGTTTCAAGTATGTGAGTGATAACATACGACCCTAACCAATGTAATTTATGATTTCTTGGATGCCGCAAAAGCTTTGAGTCATAAAGGAGAACCATATATCAAACCTAAAGCTTCTTATCCTTGATATGTCTTTTTTTACATGCTTTCTACCTGGCATTTTCTATTTTTTAACTCCAATGTGCTATTGCTTGTCACTTATCCAGCTTTGATTAAATTTTCAATCCATTCTTCTAATTCTTTCTCGAGCAGCTAGACCTCTAGTGCACACAATACATAAAGACAAGAACATGAATTCTATAGGAAGAAATGCTTCATACAAACACTAACTCAAATGGTGTGGATTTGTTCAACCTTTTATATATTGTGCCATATGCCGAAAGAATGACAAAAACTTTGTCATCCAAATCTTTCCTTCCAACATCACATATCTTTGTCAATGTTTGGATCAAAATTTTGTTGAAAGCCTCAGTATTTCCATTGGCCAAAGGATGATAGGGTGTTATCTTATGATGTACAATCATTAATTCATCCAAAATTATCCTGATTGTCTCATTCAAGAAATGTGTACCCCTATCACTCATTAAACTTAATGGACATCCATACCTTGTAAGAATATTTTCCCATAGAAACCTAGCTGATGTAGTTGTTGTACAATACATTGTAGGGGCTGCTTCTACCCACCTTATTAGATAGTCTTTGTAGGTAATGATATATCATGATCCATTCTGAGCGTGGCTAATGAAATACGACCCACAAAATCTATAGCCCATTTCTCAAATGGTTCTTCACTAGTAATGGGTCTTAGAGGCATTTCATCTCGTTGACCGGGTTTCCTAAGATGTTGTTAGTGATCAAAATCATTTCAATAATCCTTACAATATTTATAAAAGGTCTCCCACCATAATATAGTGAGTACAATCTTTCACGTAGTAGCGCCACCTCGTATAGTGGCCACCTATAATACCACTATGAGCTTCCTCCATGATATCTCATGTGCACTCATGTTCCAAAGACAAAATGGCACAATACTTCATCCCGACATAATTTGTATAGGTAACTTCTAATCAACATATAGGGTGTCACATGTATAGCAAGTTATTTCTTCTCCAAGGATTTCATTCCTTTTGGTGCCATACCTATTTGTAGAAATAAAAAAATCCTCTAATTCCGATGGCGCACGTTGTAACTTGTATAATTGCGCATCATGCATGGTATCTTCAATGGCCTCTACTTCTTCTCCTAACTATATTTTGGATAAATGGTCTGGTCTAGAATTAATTTTCCATAGATTGAACACAAATGTGAAATCAAATTCTTGGAATAAGATTACCCATCTGCATATACACCTTTGTAAAACGAGTGTATTTACCAAATACTTCAATGTCATGTGATTTGTATAAAATAAAAATGGTGTAGCTAGCAGGTACTATCGGAATTTATGTAACGCATAGATCATTGACAAAGCTTTGTACTCTGTAGTTGTGTAATCATGCTCTGCAGGAGTCATATTTCTACTTATGAAATAGATAGGATGATCTATACTACCTTCACTAGACTGAGCTAATACCATGCTAATGGTCATGCCAGAGGTTTCTACATGTACATGAAATGGTTAGTCCCATGAAGGAAAATGTAGAATAGGCGCGGTAGTAAGTTTCTCCTTTAATGTCTTAAATGCACACTATTGCAGTTCTCCCCAATAGAATGTACCTTTTCCTTTTAGTAACTCCTCCAAAGGTGTAGAAACCTTGGCATATCCCTTTATGAATTTCCTATAATACCCCGTGTGACCCAAGAATCCACACACTTCACTTTGACTGGTAGGCTCATTTAGGTCGATAATGACTGTAACATTAGTTGGATCAACCAACAAACCTTCCTTGCAAATTATGTGTTCTAATAGTATTCCAAATAGTGTAGAAAATATGCACTTCTTGATGTTTAAAGAGATACTCAACTATCTACATCTTTCAAAAATTAAGCACAAATTATCGCAACGGTCTTTGACCACCCATAAACCGTCAAATCATCTAAATAAATCAGTAAGAATATGTGAATAAACTCTTTAAATGTTTGAACAACTATCCATGAAAATACAATAGGTACATTTTTCAGACTAAAAGGCATCACAATATAGGAAAAGCTACCCCATTCATTAGTAAAAGTAGTTATTTTCTGATCCTCGTTAGGCAATCCTAACCTTATGATACCCACCGAACCCATCTTTAAAATAATATATTTCACACCTGCGCAATTCCTTATAGTATTTCCTTAGTGAACACCGTAGAAAGGGATTAGTCACACATGCAACATTCAGCTCCATGTAGTCCACACAGATCCTAATCTAACCATCCTTCTTGATATAGATCACCATTGGACTAACCTATTCTAACTCATCTAGGGGCTTGATGATTCTAGACTTCAACACTTTTTCAATCTCTTCCTTTACCTTTTCACCCATGTTGGGGTTCATCTTGTAGGGTCTCCTTCTAACTTGGTGCACATCATCTTTAAGATTTATCCTCATCTCCCTAATGATTCATGCCTTCCTTTAATCTCATGGTACCCCGAGGGAATAAATCCCGATAATCCCATAGTAACTCTATGATTTTTTCCACTTCAAATTCTGACCAATAGTCTCTAATTATGGCCTCCTTAGGGTCAGCATCTCGATTCAATATTCACTTTATTTTTTTCATAGGTTCATGATAGGCACATGTGGTCTTATCTGCACTTTCCAACACCTCACGCCTACATGTTGAATGGTTTAAATCCAAATTTTCTACTTCTTAATTATCCACTAAGTAGACCATTTTTCCTTTTTATTTCTCAAGGAAAACACGCTGAAGTAGTATGGCATCGACCTTTGTTTCTTCAAAAAATGCACTCCTGAGTTTCCTTCATCGAATAACTCCTAAATGAGTTCTTCACCTTGACACTATCTCCCATAGTTAAGTGCTTTATGAATTTTAATGCTTCTTCCACTAGAGGCTTGGTAGAGAAGAAGTCAAATGTATGGGTCATTCTTGCAATTAAATCCTGCCAATTTCTAGTATCTCTATGGAGTTTTGCATATACATACCAAACACGTGTGTAGCCTTGTAAAGTGGAATAAAAATTGTGCACCCAGAGTGAAGGTGGTAAATCTTCCCAGCCCCTCTATCTATAGTCTCTCACACTACTAAATGTGGTGTTGAATAGGTTGATTACCATGATAAGTGTATATTTGAGTAGGTGCATTGATCCTAAATAACCTAGTGGAAAGAGCAATCCTAATTTCATTCCATCCTACAATATTATCCTTGTGGACCACCCACTAGTGCGTTGTTGTCCTACGTAGGGTATATGCTAGCATATTTCTTCTCTCCAACTGGTCTATCCACTATTCTTCCATGGTGTGCAAGAACACCATAGGGTCTCCTTCTCCAGTGTAACAAGGTACCAAGTTGTTACCTATTCTCTTGATACAACACGGCTTGTTGACCCTAGGAAATATACTCTTTACTATGTACCCTACCAACTCATAAGTGCTATGATCCTAATTATCAGAAGCAACACTTGTAGTATTGCTAATAGACTGTGCATCCTCCCACTTAAGGATTCCTTATTTACATGGCTCAAGCACCTCTGGATCCTGGATGGAACGCACATAGATCCTATTCATGTCTTCTTCACTCAAAGGCTCAACATAGGGTGAAAATTATCCATTTGTTAAATGGATAATAACTTTCCTCCTTGTTTCAAAGCTGATATAACCCTTGTTGAACCAAAGATCAACATAATGTGCATAACACAAAGGAAAATCCAATAGAGTTGGGAAGCTATCTCGACTCACAATGCTAAAACCTCAAAGCATCTAGTGAACTTGACTCCTTTTATGGTAATGGATGCATATTTTTAAAATCCAATGAGAGTGGCCTTAGTCCGGTTAGCCATAAAAATACATTAGAAGATGGATGCAATGTAGGTCTCCCCATTTATACCTGTTGGTACCCAAATTTATTCTCCCTTTATGACTGAGCAACATCATAGTTTGAACAAGATGCTTGGAGATAGATAAATAAGAGTGTGAGTCATTTTGTATCCAGAGAAGGATTTAGCTAACTCTTCATTCACTCAAGCCTAGAAGAAATGGATAACACCATGTACAGGGTTTTACCTACCCTGACTACTTTAGGTTGTGCCTTCAACTAGGGTGAGCCTTGTAGTATCGCTAATAGACTATGCATCCTCCCACCGAAGGATTCCTTCTTTACATGGATCAAGCACCTCTCGGATCCTGGATGACACATACATAGATCCTATTCATGTCTTCTTCACTCAAAGTCTCAACATAGGGTGCAAATTATCCATCTAATAAAGGGATAATAACTCTTTCCTCATTGTTTCAAAGCTAATATAACCCTTTTTCAACCAAAGATCAACATTATGTGCATAACACAAAGGAAACTCCAATAGAGCTGGGAAGCTATCTCGACTCTGCCAGTCTAAAACCTCAAAGTATCTAGTGAAATTGGCTCCTTTTATGGTAATGGATGCATATTTTAAAACTCCGATGGGAGTGGCCTTAGTCCGGTTAGCCATGAAAAATACATTAGAGGTGGCTGCAATGGGAGGTCTCCCCATTTTTACCTGTTGGTACCAAAATTGATTCTCCCTTTACGACTCGAGCAAATCATAATTTGAACAAGATGCTTGGAGATAGATAAATTAGAGTGTGAGTTGTTTTGTATCCATAGAAGGATTTAATTGACTCTTCATTCACTCAAGCTAGAAAGAAATGGATAACACTGTGAAAGGGTTTGACCTACCATGACTACTTTAGGTTGTGCCTTCAACTAGGGTGAGAGGACCCATTTTGTAACCCATATTGGTGGATAACATATGCATATTTATAGTATTTTCTTTCCTTTCACAAAATTGATAGGAGATCTTTAGAAGGTATGGTCAATACAATGTAGTCTAACTCTCACGAGTTGTCACTTTAGAGGATGAAGAAACCTTCTAAATAAGATCTAGGTTACTAAAGGAAGTGGTAAAAACTAATTTCTCCTACATATTGAGGTAAGGGATGGGTAAATCAATGAATTCCCTTAGCATTTATGAACAAACAGTGCAAGCAGGGGTAGTTCATGTATGGTTCATCTTTGGATATGTATTTTATGGTTGGGAAGTTAAGCAGGATAAATTTGATTATACCAAATATCTGAGAACTTTAAACAAATGTTAACAGATCCACAAGGCAAAAAGATGAATAGCTTCAAATAGTAAAGACGAACCTTCAACTAGAAAATTGTGCATCTATGAAGGCTCAAAGACACACGACTTCACACATTCTTCAAGGTTTTAACACAAGAACTCGTGTTAAAGACTCAATTAAACTTTAGAAAACCCCTGCTATATCACGCTCATGATACACTCATAAACTAACAAACAATCAGATCACTGAAATGAAAGTAAAGTGAATTTAAATCACTTATTGCATTATGAAATGAAATCTCTCTTCATAATGTAATTGCAAATGCCACAATACTTGTCATGAGGACAAGATTTTTTGTGATTTCAAAGGATTTCTAATGTAAGACTACAACAAGAACATAGATAATTATTTGAAAATATCTCAAGATGACAATAGACATAACACAGTTCATGACTTACATGAATTACTCAAGGTTTCTCAAATTTGATCAACAAGGGAAAGTTTGTTTACAATCTCAAAGTTTTGTCAATGGCTATACATTTGCAACCATCTTGACATGATCAATTTTGAAAGGCACACAAGAAATAGCTAGTTTCTCAAAAATTCTTCCCGGAAAATGGATTCTCCCCGCTATCCTCTCCTTTGTTCTCTCTAACTAAATTGTAGAAAAACTAACCCCCTTTTTGCATGGCCTTTTCATACTTTTATATCACTCAATTTAATTCAAAATTTTTCCCTAAAAAAACAAAATTCTAAAGAATACTTTGTTCGTTACAAAAATCTTCTAGAAAATGATATTTACAAACATCATCCCATATGGCCAAGTGTACAAAACATGAGTCTTTTCGATGTACTTCATCTACGTTTGACTGGGACATCTGGTCTTTACTTTTGGTAGGTCATCTGAAATGTTCCCTTCTGATTTTGATTAACAATCATTTCAGATTGATCACTAAGTGTCTCCATATGATTTTTGACATGACGCACACCTACACTCATTTCTTGAAATCCTTCTTGGGCTCAGCACACTTCACTTCATACCTTACTGGTTTAAACGCCATGCGTGATATCTCGTTAAATCATCATAATTTACCATTTATGCTCATCTATACTTTCCTTCAGTTTTTTACTTTCCCTTATGGGAACTAAGCAAGATTCTTCTCATCTCAAGGGAAAGATTTTTCTAGACTAGAGATATGTGTCACCTTCAAGTTATAAATCTCAATCCTACCCTCTTGCAATTATGTATCTCTTTCCTAATTTTGGGTATAGCAAAATCTTTACTAGAAAAATGGCAAAGACACCTGTGGCACATAGCTTGAAATAAATCTCTTCAAAAGATCTATATCAAATATTCGATCCAAGTGGGCTGAAGATGCCCTTTTTAGGGCCTTGTTTGAAGTGGAATGTGCAGAAACACAAGAGGACCTCTGACATATCAACGAGTCTGCTTAACGCTTTTAACCAGGATGATCAAAATCAATCTTGTGTTTACATCTTTCCAAGTCATGTATTTCCATCCTTTTAGATGGGAGCACATGAAAACACCTGAGGATTTAAAAATATACTGGGTTGAGAGCAGGCCTTAGGTCTCTAGGAAAACTATTTTTCAATGCCCCTTCTTATGCAATGAGGAATTTGTGTCAAAAGAAATTCCTAAGGAATCATTTATATTATATGAAAAAACCTCCATTGATATGGTGCCTACCATTTCCCATAAAGTGAATGAGTTGGAGAAAAGGATTCATTCCTAGAAAAGAAATAGAAAGAAAATGTGCCTCTGTCACCATATCCAAGAGTAGCAACACTACCTTAGAGAGAGAGGAAAAGAGAAACATAGACGCAGTCTTTGGTCATCATCTTGGATGGAGAAGAAGACCAATTTATTTCTAGACATAGACTCAATCTCTCGGTCAACATCTCGATGGATAAGAAGACCAATCTATTTATTCTAGAAGAGGAAGGTTTAAAACTCGGCTATCCACATGTTTGATGCATTGTTCCCTCATTCTAAGCGGGAATTTCAAGGACCTCATCTAATTCCTTCTCCTAGGGAAAACCAATCTTTCTCCAATACATGGGAATCGGAACTAGTTCCAAGCCTCACATTTCATCTAGTAACCAACATGCAAAGATCTTCCCCTCCTTTCATTCCAAACACCCCCTTGTCACTCTAAACATCCCTCCCAAAGTATTTCTAAGCAAGTCGACCATTCACAAGGGGAAGGGGAAAAATTCTTCTTTTCGTGGTCTGACCTCTTGGCTTGGGTATCATCCGACCAAAAGAGAATTGAGATAGAGGATATTATGGGCTACCCTAGGATGACATTCAAATATTGATGGACATGGGGATGTCTAGGGACTTGGTAGGGTCGATTGTCTTCATACAAATAGCATAAGGCTCGAGTGAGTTCGTATTGAGGAAGAATTTTTTTGATAAACTTCCCCTACTTGAGGGGAAATTATGAAGTAGGATTAAAGGATGTTTCGGTGTAATTCTCCTTTCATTTTTTCAATTTTTGATATATGTACATTTTTTTTTTTCATTGGTAAGGGCCCTTATAAAACCCTATCTTGTTTTTTCTTTTTGTTCAACATTGAAAAAATACAATAATGTAGATAGTTCACATATCTATTTCAAATGTATATATAATTTTTATCTAATCAACTATGAACTACTACATCTTTTTAACTTGCAATTGAAGCAAAGAAATAATAAAATTTCAAAGAGATAATTAGATTTAATGTATTACAAATACCAATTTCAAAATATCACTTCAATGGATTATGAAAAGAAAATACAAAAAGAGGAAGAAAGTGCTTAAACATGTTCATTATCTTTTGTACGGCATCCTCCTCCTCTTCATACTTTTCCTCCGTATCTTTCTCTTCTTGTAATCTCGCCACATAGGCATCATACCTCTGGAATAATTCATTTAATTCATCCCCATCAGTCCAAGGTGATGCTGGAAAATCAATATTTGTCTTGATATTAATTCCAGGACATTGAGCCTTTTTCTACTTATATTGTAGCGGCCTTGCTATCAATTCTCAATCTTCATAATAATTTTAATAGTTTCATGGGAGAAGTCATCTGTCTAGATATTAATTTCAAAGGAATTGAGTAAGAAATCAAGTCTTAAATCCCCATAGCTCTTTTTGGACTTATCTGCCACCATGTCCTCTGATATTCTATCAATGGCATCAAGTAGATCATCAACCTAGTTCCTTCTGACTTCAACCTTCTTCTTGATTCCATTTAAGGTATCTAACCTGTTTTTTGTCAATTCTTCAAGGGCATATTTAATCCCTTTGCATCTTATTGGCACAATGACTTCTTGCTCAACTAGCTCCTCACTAAGTCAGGTTATGTAGTCAAGCTTGGGGAGAGTTCCTCCATGTAGAAAATTTTGCATCACAGTTTCAATTACTCCATCAATTTCAATCAATCGACCTCTAAGGTCCTCATATTTTCTCCTTGCTTCTGTGATAACTTCCTTTCCCTTCTCAGTTAGTTGTTCAACCCAAGCATCCACCACTTGGACCTTCTTGACAACACTATTTACTTTATCCATTCCTTCAGGGGTATTCACATAAGTACCTACTTGTTCATGACTAGTTTGTCCTATCAGTTGTTGTAAACATGAAATTAAGGCCTTAATTTGTTCTTTAAGTTACTTCTTTGTCATCCCATCTTCATCCACCTTTTGTAAAAGACCATTCACTGCTTCAGATACTCCCTGATTTAGTTGTTCCCTTGAAGGTTTGCCCAAGGGAATAATTTGAATGTTGTAATCATCATTGGTTATGTCTTTTCTTGTCTTTCCCTCAAAAGGGGTTGTTATCTCTAGGGTTCTTTCCCCCAATGAATCAGTAAGAGTCCTTGTGATGGTTTTGGCCCTTTTTGAGGCTCTCACTATTTTTGGAAAGGATAAGGCAAGAATGCGTCAATCGCTTGTATAGGAAGGGAAACTTCTTAATTTCAAATTAATTCACTGATCCACCCCTTCTTCAAACCTATTCCAAACTTTGTTTCCTTTGATCCTTGCTGGAGTTTCTCAGGGAAAAAAAAGTATTTTCTTGGATATATCTTGTTCTTGTTGTACCAATAATTCTATTTTTTCTTGACCACTTATCCCAATTTTCCCCAAGTCAATTTTAATTTGTACCATTAATTCCTTTATATACTTCATTTCCTAATCTAGAAATTTAGGTTGATCATCCTTAACTTGATCTGCATAAAAATCAAAGGGAGGTCCTTTACTATTTCTCCATTTGAAAACATGGTGGCATGATTTTCTTCCCTTCGCCCTTTTGTATCAAATTTTGGGAAAAGGATTCCTCTACTCCTAAAATTGGTGGAGTTGCCGAATTGCTACTTTCATGCCCTAATGATACCTCAGGAAATGTTATGGTAGGTTATCTATTAGAAGTGAACCCACATTTCTTATTAAAATGTTTTATTCTCCACCAATAACAATATCGTCATCAAGTAATTATATCTTGTGCCATTTTTAGTTTTTATTCTTGAATAATTTCATCACTCTTAGTAACCTCAATATGAATGGGCACAACATTTTATACCACCAAATTAGTATGAAGACCTTTTTCCACCAATAGCTATGCTTTATCCATTTCCAAAGCCATTCGTTTTGGGGAAGACAAATTCACTTCCTAATCTCTTACTTTAGTTTTTAGTACATGAGGACCTCTTTCTAATTCCTTTCTTAGTTTAATATGAACCACCGGTGTTAATAAGGGTTTGTCAATGGAAAAAATGAGTGCATATAGCATGGATAATCCCTCATCAACATCTATATCAATCACCTCAATTTGTACATTTTTAACCTTATGAATTGTTTTAGCTGGTGGTGGGTTGATATCTTTAACAAGTAGAGCTTCAGGAATTTTCATACTTGGTGTAAGAAACTTACTGTCCACTAGATCAACTATAGTATTCCCTTATGGAACTAATATTTTAATGCATTCCACCTCTATTTTCAGAACAATGAATGAGGGATCATCGGACTTCATTGCCCCATACCCGACAATGATGTATCCTATGTTTCTACATGTTATTAGTTCTTTCCACTTCTGGGGGATCAATTACCCAATACCTATGTTTGAAATTATTTTGTTTATAGGCACCTACCCTTACTAGGATTGGCTGGTGAATTTTTTTTGGTTTCTTGTGTGTATGCTCAAACCGCTTCAATTTTGGTGGTGCTCTCCTTTCATCTTTATACGGGTTGGGTTGAATGTGACCACTTGAAATGGATGTACTCATTAACTTTTCAGTATTATGTGGCTTAGGGACAAAATTTGGGCTAACCACATGTGATGTTAAACCCTATCCTTTTTCCTGGAGAGGCATTGTAGGAGTAATAGGGGAACTTTCCATGGACTTTAAAAGAATTTTTAAGTTTTCTACCCGAGGGCTGACATGGAAGTACCTATCTCGCTAGTAGTTGTTGTCCATTCATCAATAAGCCCATCAATAGGCATTTTGGAGGGTAATAGAGGGGATTTTCCTCCTAATGGGTCAATTTTATCAGCACCCTCCTTTAGAGGTGGGATATCATCATTTAATTTTCCCATATTTCTGAAATGATTCAGGACTCTTGTATTTTGAACTGACAAGTCAATATTCATCTGAACCATCCAATTTACCGTTCTCCTCATGACATCAGTTATCCTCACATACAGATCATCAGACTCCTCCTCATACCAATCTAGGGGAGCTATAGGTGGACTTTCTATTTTCTAATTAATGTAGAATTTACTCACTATGTGTAAGTCATCTACAACCCCCTTTGGAATGACTGTAATTTTGAAGTCTACCACTTGTGATAAATTCATTCTTCAAAAATCCCTCAACTGGACTTCTTCTTCATCCCTACAATTCATCCAGTAGTCCTCAAAGTGAGGCTCATGCTCAAAAGTGTTAGAAACATTGTTAAATACCCACCAAATCTCATAATTGGCTCTAGCCTCAAATGTCTCCATTACCAAATTCTTCATTTATTCTCCAATTATTCTTTCCTTTATAATGGAATGACATGAATACCTTCCGATTATGATAGGGAATTTGACATTTTTTTGTCTCCTAGCAATTAACTTGTGCACAGGAACCAGTTGCCTTACCAATTCACATAAACACAACTTGTCATTAACATACCTAAGAAATTTAAAATGTTTTCCTCAAAACCACTAACTCGATATAAATGAAATTCATATCTTGAATGAAGTAACACCCATACTCCATAATTACTTTCCTTGGATTCTCAAACATTTTTACTATCCGCATTCTAGTTTAAACAAGCAAATAATAGGTTCAAAGAAAGTATCATTTACCAATATGACATTTCCAATCTAGTTGGTTAACTATAATTGAGAATAAATTTCATGCATTGGGCACTTTTGAAAATCAACGTGTGGTGACAATGTTGGAAAATGTTTGTACACTTTGCAAAATTATAAATTAGATATGTCATCGTATAGAACTCCATCTTTGGAGTCTCCCATATATCAATCCTTACTACCGAGTAATCATATGATCATGGATTGCATTTGAAATAAAGGCGGCCAACAAATATTCCTTTTCTCTCAATAATAATCCATATAAATGTGGAAATCCACTCTTTAAACTCATTTGTAGTTTCCAAACGTATCATTCGACTCAAAAGCACAATGATATCCTTAACCTCTTGAACAAATTGTGTCCTAACCAACCTTTTATGGATTTTAGCTCATGCCTTCCTCTCTATAAGGAGCCATTGTGTGTTTATCATTTTGGCATAATCCTTCTTCTTTGTTTCATAGTCCTGCAAGGCTAGTTTGATGCCAATAGTAATTGGTTTAGTAATTATAGGTATTTCAGTAATACTCTAATGGTTGCCGATGTCAATGTTAGCACTGCATCCCTGCTCCCATCTAACACTTCCTTCTTCTCAGATTCATAATTCATGGCACAAAACCATACTAGTTCTGGGAATTGAATAGAGGGTGGGATGGCACCTACTGAGGTGATGTGGCTATTGTGAATTTCCTTTAAATATTCACTCAAATGAGAACTACTTAATATTTGATGAAAATCATTTAAGTCGGCACTCATCAAATATGTGTCTGTTACCTTGTCTAGGTCACTCATGACCCCTACGTAACAAAAGAATAAAATGGCATAGTCTTCATTTCAAAACCCCTAATTTTACTTCAACTATTTTGGCAATAGAACAGACACAATACATAGGATTTTGAATAGCTTACCGATTTTCTGCAAGCTCCTGAGCAATTTTCACTCAAAACAACATCTTTCGCACTTCTCAGGTTCACAAATTTAGCTCCATAATAATTCTAATTGCACTTCACTGATAAAAACAACAAGATACCATAAAAATAAAAATAAAGGATGAATGCAGTCATATCCCTTAAGGCCCTTGGTTCACGTAGGAGCATTAATGGTGGTAGAATTAATTGCATTGTATCACGGCCATTAACTCTACTTTTTTGCAACTTCAAATTTGATCCATCCATGTGGAACAAATTCTAACTGAAGCGGGCCTGGGGTATGTACTTTAAAAAATTTTGGCCCGCCCATCTACTTTTGATACTGGCTCAATACATGACTTTACATGGGTGTCGGTAGGGTAGTGGCTTACTTTTACATCTTTGAATTTGAGTCGTGCACGTTGAATGCAGATTCTAATTGTAGTGGGCTTGCGGGTATGTACTTTTACACATTTTGGTCCACCCATCCACTTTCAAAGCTAGCTCAACATGTGGATTTACCTAGGTGTCGATGAGGTAGTGGATTACTTTAACAACTTTACTCCCTTTTCAAAACAAATCCAAAATTTCCAAAATGTCCCAAAGGACCCGCTTCCCCACTTTTATTATAAAAATGGCCATGTTTCCTTCTAGGGTCTTAGGTATTTACTTTATACTTTCACACCTTTTTCCATAATGTATCAAAACATTTAAAAATGCCTTCCTTCCCATAACCACTTGATTTACAACAAGTGTACACCTCATGGGGCTAAAGTAAAAATTTACTCGCACCGCTTCATAGTTGCGAATATCTAATCAAAATTCATCAGGCCCCGAAAGTGACAAGTTCATCAAATAGACCCACCATGCCCCATCCAGCTAGAGATGACCATGTATCCACGAATGTTAAGATAGGATTTACAAAGGATACACAATTGTGGAACACACCCAACTACAAAAATTTCCCCGTAGAGAGAAAATTGTAAACAATACCATGATGCATCATGATCCACAACCCTAGGAAATGACTGACAACGAAACCTTAGTGAAGGAAAAAAATTATGCATCCATACAGAGGATATAAATTACATCAAACCAGGTGGACTAAATTTTTTTTTTTTAAAAGGGTGAGATTATAATTGAGCACCAACATCAGCTCCGAATCGGGGATGGGCACTCCTACGAGTGCTATAAGAACAAAACATAATGTAATAATATCATACCATGTGCCAAAAATCCATTGGGCCATGAATTCAACAACCGACCTCCAAAGTAAAGAAACAATAGGTAAACCCTAGGAACAAATCATGAAACCAACAAAAATAGGTCACTAAGGACCGAGACAGACTGAAACAGAAAAATGCAAAAATAGAACAAAACCAAAATTTTTACACTGTACAATGATGTGTACCTTAGTTTTGAGAAATCAATCAGTGAAATGTTTCAAGTACCTACCATTAACAAGAAACTCAAACATTTCTCCATCTAAATCTTTTAGGAAAAAGGTATGCTCACCAATTCTAATGTCAATAGAATAAGGACCCATCCATAATGCGTCGAAATTTCCATGTTTTCCCTTATCCTCATGTCTGCTATCCCACAATAGCACAAGATCTCCCACACTGAAAACTCTTAGGGTTACCTTTTTATCAAACAATTTCTTCAACTTCTCCCTAAAATTCACATGTCTTTGATGGGATTCTCTTCTCTCTTCATCTAATTAAACAATTTGATTTATACGAGCATCATAGGGACTAATCTCTTGATCCTCCAATTGTTAGATAAATTGATAAGAAGATAATTGCATATGCAGGGGGAGGAGAGCCTAAGTTCCATATACCAATTCAAATGGGCTCTTTCCAGTAGCTCTTTTAATAGTAATTCTTTCAGCCCAAACAACAAACTTCAACTGCTCACCCCACTTTCGTTTATTTAATTCTAAGGTCCTCCTAATTATCTTCAACAATTTTTTTGTTACTTTATTCTAGTTGTCCATTACCTTGAGGATTTTAGTTGAAACATATGCTAAATTTATCCCATACTCCTGACACATGGCTACCAAATTTTTAGCTCAAAACTCATAGCATTGTCAGCAACTATTTTAGTAGGAACTCCAAACCTACAAATTATATGATTTAAAATGAATTCCATGACAATTTGGTGGGTTTCTTTCTTAGTGGGGATTGCCTCTACCCATTTGGTGAAGTATTCAGTGGCTACCAATATCCATTTATGGCCGAACTTGAAGAATATGAAATCTCCCCAATGAAGTCCATCCCCACTACTTAAAAGGGGCTTCAATTGATACAGGTTGCAATGGGAGGGATCCTGAAGCTTTCAATCTTCCTAAGAAACGTTGGCAACTCTCACATTTTCTTACCAATAAATTTGTATCCTTAAAAAGTGTTGGCCACTAGTAACCAGCCCTTAAGATCTTATGGGATATTACTCTTCTAGTGAAATTCCCCCACAAAATCCTCCATGAAAGTTAGCAATTAATTTCGGGATTCGTCCTCAGTGATACACCTTAAGAGAACTCCCTCAAGGTTTTTCCAAGCCAACCCATAATCAGTGATGATATATTTTTGGGAAGCCAATCTAAGTTCTCTCTTTTTATTTTTGCTTAAATACTCAGGGCATTGCAGATGTCTGAGATAAAAAATAATATCCTGTACTAGTCGAATTTATTAATTTCTCAAGAATATTCAACCTTTCTTCATCAACCTCATTTATCTCAACTGTCTATAGATTGCTTTCTATCATTAGCTTTTCCAAGCCCAAACCTCTAACCAATTTTGTAGTTTGGATGTCCATGTCATATTCCTGCAACTTATTTTCCCATTGGCATCTCTTACTGGAAATTTCCATTTCTGATAGGATATCCTTGACCATAGTATGAGGGACATAAGCTATGACTTTAGAACTTAAAATATATGGCATAAAGATGTTTGTGGCTTTGACCAAAGTAGATGCATTTTTCTCCATAATAGTATACTTCAACTCTTCCCCTTGTAATGCTTTACTAAAGAAAGCAATTGGCCTTTCAAATCCTTCATCATCCTTCTGTAGTAGCACATATGCAATGGTATTCTCAAAAGTAAAGGAAAACATTTGGAAGGCCTTTTTGTAATTAGGAGCTGCTAAAATAAGGGCATTTTTCAATGCTTCCTTGATCCTAATAAAGGCTTGAATAGCTTCTTCTTCCCATTTGATACTCTAATCCTTTTTCAACATACTAGTGATTGGGATAGTCAATTCAACAAAGTTGGAAATAAATCTCCTAATAAAATTTATCTACCCAAAAAGGATTGAATTCCCTTTTTGGTTCTTGGAATAGGAACTTTTCTAATGGCTTCCACTCTCTCAGGATCAATCATGACCCCTTATTTTGATACAATATGTCTAAGAAACTTAGCCTTTTGAACCCCAAAATGACATTTCTTAGGGTTCAATGAGATACCATATTCCCTACACCTTAACAACATCTTTTCTAAATGCTGCAGGTGATCACTTATCTTCCTTGAAAAAATTGTCACATCATCCTGATACACAACAATGAAGTCGTTTATATATCTTGAGAATGCTACATACATTTCTCTTAACTTTTTCAACTCTTCTTGCATTTTTAGGGAAAGGAGTGGATTAATTGGTCTTTGATTTTTCCTAAACGGCTTGGCATTAGCCTCTAGGGGTATCTCGTGCTGAAAAGGTCTTCCCTATATGCTTTCAATTCTGAATACGACCATGCCAAGTAGTCCTGGTACTTTTTTAACAACTGGACATATGCTTGCTTTTCCTCTCTATCCAAGTTGCTACCTAACCATATTTTTCAAGGTTTATCCTTTGTGCCTAGGTTATGTTCTTCAACATCTCTTGAGGTTGACATGTGTCTGTTAACAATGCGGTCAACATTATCAAAATTTGATTCCAGTGTAACCAAACCTCTAGGAATAGTATTGGTTTTCAATTGAATAATGTCTTTACCAAATAGGGTCTCTTTTCCTTCACTTGCACAAACCATTGGTTCCCAGTCCATACTTTGATTGGTAAATTCTCCTTTATTTTGCAAAAACCTTTGGACTTGGGCATCATCTTCAAAAAATTTCCAATGCTTGATATTATTAGGGATAGACGGCCTGGTCAATATTTCAATATCATATTCACAATAGGGGATACTATACAATTCTCAAACCTTGATCCCAACACTACCAATTTTTCTGCTATAGTATTGTATTTCCTATCATGGTGTATTATATTGAAAGAATCAAACATTTCAATTAAGTCCCAAACTACATGCTTATATTGCTTCATTCTTTGATTTTTTGTTGCATACAACTTTATAACTTGTTTGACTATCAACTCTGAATCCCCTTTAATAATAATATCTTTGACACCATACTTCCAAGAAATCCTTAAACCCAAAAGTAGTGCTTCATACTCTGCAATGTTATTTGTGCACTCAAAATTAAGTTTAAAAGAAAATTTAAACTCCTCATGGCTTGGAGATATCAGGACAACACCAACACCATTACCAGATCTAGAAAATTCCCATAAAAATCAGATTCCAAGGAAAACCAACCTACTCAGATACTTGCACTCATCAATTTTATGCTCCTTAAAATCAACATAACCCACAAAGTTATCAACATCAACGTCTATGTACAATACTTCATAAGAAGCATTGTTAGGGTCCTCAATGAGGTGTAACATTTTATTCTCACCATAAAACTTCACAAGGTTTCCCTCAATTGGTATGGTTGCAAATGACATGTCCATTTGTACACTTCCACCTACACTAGCTACCCATTTTCTAGACAACAACATTCCCCACTTAGCAGGACAATCCACAATAACTACATTCATGGTTAAGCATTTTCCTAGATAAGCTGCTAGTTGCACTACCAATCCTTTAACATATCCAATTACTAGCACTTCTCTTGAATCCATAGTAGTACACTTCCCAAAAAAATTGTTACTTTGATATTTAACTCGTTCATCACCTCAAGAGGCATTACATTACATGAGGCTCTTGAATCAAACATACAGTTATGTACCAGCCTATCCTTAATAATTAAAGTGGTATAAAATGGATCCACATCAAGTTGAGATTCAACCAGAGATGTGCCCAAATATACCTCAGGTGATTCACCTAGTTCCTCCAATGCTTGTGGTACTTCTAATTCTGTAATAATAGGAGGAATCTCTACATTGTTTACACTTTTTCCCTGAGTAATATTTTCTTCCTTAAATCCCAAATATTTGAATGCCCTTTTCCTATGCTCAAGGATCCTGAGTAATTAAAAATGGGAATAGTAACCTTGATCTGACTCAAGATTTGGGCTATGTCACAAGGAATATATTTGGGTAGGACAATATTAGGAGGAAGATTCACAATTTCATTTGATAGTATAGGAGTTTTCACAGTCTGGGCATGGGCAGGAGTACAGGTTTTATTTGGGGTGATTAGGCCTTTTCTAGATGTATATTTCTTAGGGGTTTCCTTTAGGATATTGGTAAGAACTAGAATTTTTGGCTTGGTTTGTGGCCCTCCCCTTTGACAACCTTACTTCTAGTGTTATATTATTTCTCCTGAGTAACTACTACATTCATCAATAGTTGCATGTCCTCTTCGGAAGGGATTCCTCCATCATAATTTTTAATCATCAAGGCCCTTAAGTATTCAAAATCATGATTAGGAAAATCAAATGCTTATACCATATCAATTTCAAAAGTATTAATAGGAGGAAGAGGTAATACTCGGTGAACACAATCCCAAAAAATTTCAACAGTTCTGGCACTTATCAATTTAGTTGATGTTTCCCCTTGTTGTGAGTTCTCAGGGCACTCCATCATACACACATCACCATATGCCTCATCATCATTTGTTTCCTCAAATTCCTTATCTACATCACATGGGGAATGTGGTAAGAAACACCTATCACACCACTTGATAACATTAACCTCTTCTATGGTAGCAATCTTGGAAGTCAATGGATCAAGAACCAATCTATTTTCACTCGATTGAGGATATTTATTTCCTAATCACATGGGGCCCTTCCCTCTGTCATCTGATTTTTTATCACCTCTCGGGATTATTTCCGAATCTCTCCTAACCGTGTGGCTTGTGCTTGACCACAGGAACTCACATATCCCTTTTTCTACTCGCTAGTTTATATGATATCTCTTTAACTACTCCAAGCACATCTTCACAACCCCTTTTATATCCACAACATTGTTTGATTGAGGCCTCTTAGGAGGCTTCCCAACTCCTTGATATTATTCTCTATTTGTAAGGCCATGGTGAAAGCCCGCCTCAATGTTCTTGAGTTCTTATCTATCAAGTAATAAGTATCCTTTTTATAAAAAGCGTCAGAATATTTTATCAAATAGGATTCATCACTTGGCCTTCAGATTATAGGTAACCTATTCAAATTTTTATTGAACCTAGTATTAAAATCCTAGATAGATTCATTTGGATTCTTCTTTATATTTTCAAACTCAGATAGAAGGAACCTGGGATCAGTCTTATCCCCATATTACAGTCTAAAGGCATTTTTCATCTCGGTCCATGAGTCTATTGAATTATTTGGTAAATACTTATACCAATCACGTGCATCCTCTTCAAGAGTATGAATGAAAATATTTATATACATGTCTTCAAACTCAATTTCAAAATATTCCATCATATTGACAAAGAGTCTTAAATGCTAGTCACCAGTGATGGCGTTATTCCCTTGAAATTTTGGCAACCTATTTCTGACATCTTGTGGCACCATATTAGGATATCCAACCATACCTCTGAAATTTATTGGTCCAAAAGTATTGACAACAAAAGGAGGTCTAGGTGGAGGTTAAGCCATATTGCCTTGAGGAGGTGATCTTGTAGGAGAATCAAAATGATAAGGGATGAGGGGTCTCTGAGCATAGGAGTATAACTCTCAAAGTAAATATCCTCTAATGACTCAGTTTCTTGGAAAACCCTATCAACCTTGGAAGAAACAAGGAAAAACTAAGAGGCATGCTTTTCAGACACAAATGATGGCCTTCTCTAGTCAAGGAATTTAAATTTACACAAGGACTACTTGGTTCGAATCACTTGAAGATGTAGGGTAATCTTCAACCACAAGTTGATCACCTTTCAAAACTTATATCTCCTTTCTTGATTCTTGATTTCCAATCACTTTCCAGACTTTTTTTCCTTCTGAATTTGCTTTTCCTAGTTCTAGAAATATTTTTCTAGTAGGATCCCTAGTGAATAATGACCTTCTTCCCTCCAAATTTGGAAATACCAATGACAAATTTCACTTGACACAAAGTTAAGACACTGGTAATCATCAAAATTTTAAATCAATTCAGATTCACCACTAACGATTCTTACCTTAGATGTGCGAATGCACTATAAGTAATTTGTCAAACATCTATCAATACTTAATTTCTGCAAAGCTTAGCAGATCTGACCTTCCTTTACCCACATCTATCATTATTGATGTAAATTTAGTATAATCACTACCAAAAACTATAAATACTACACAATGAACTTGTGATCTTGCAAAAATATCAACAAAGGATGACGTTTAAACAATGTATTTGTACTTAAACCATGTAAGAAACATTACCAGGGTTGATATGTGTATGCATTTGTAAAAATATTCCCCAACAATGGCATCAGATCGGTGTTGGTACACAAATTGATTCTCCCTTTACAACTGAGCAACATTATAGTTTGAACAAGATGCTTGGAGACAAATAAATCAGATTGTGATTCATTTTATAGCCAGGGAATGATTTAGCTAACTCTTCATTCACTCAAGCTTAGAAGAAATGGATAACACCGTGTACAGGTTTGACCTACCCTGACTACTTTAGGTTGTGCCTTCAACCAGGGTGAGAGGACCCATTTTGTAACCCATATTGGTGGATAACATATGCATATTTATAGTATTTTATTTCCTTTCACAAAATTGATAGGAGATATTTATAAGGTATGGTCAATACAACGTAGTCTAACTCTCACAAGTTGTCACTTTAGAGGATGAAGAAACCTTCTAAACAAGATCTAGGTTACTAAAGGCAATGGTAAAAACTGATTTCTCCTGTATATTGAGGTAAGGGATGGGTAAATCAATGAATTCCCTTAGCATTTATGAATAGAAAGTGAAAGCAGGGGTAGTTCATGTATGGTTCATCTCTGGATATGTATTTTATGGTTGGGAAGTTAAGCAGGATAAAGTTGATTATACCAAATATCTGAGAACTTTGAACAAATGTTAACAGATCCATAAGGAAAAAGACAAATAGCTTCAAATAGTAAAGAAAAACCTTCAACTAGAAAATTATGCATATATGAAGGCTGAAAGACACACAGCTTCACACATTCTTCAAGGTTTTAACATAAGAACTTGTGTTAAAAACTCAATTAAACTTTATAAAACCCCGTTATATCACACTCATTATACACTCATAGACTGACAAACAATCTGTATCATTGAAATGAAATTAAAGTGAATTTAAATTTCTTATTGCATTATGAAATGAAAGCTCTCTTCATAATGTAATTTCAAATGCCACAATACTTGTCATGAGGATGAGATTTTGTGTGATTTCAAAGGATTTCTAATGTAAAACTACAACAGAACATAGATAACTATTTGAAAATATATATAGATGACAATAGACATAACACGCTTCATGATTTAGATGAATTACTCCAGGTTTCTCAAATTTGATCAATAAGGGAAATTTTGTTTACAATCTCAAAGTTTTGTCAATGGCTATACATTTGCAACCATCTTGACATGATCAATTTTGAAAGGCACACAAGAAATAACTAGTTTCTCAAAAAAAAATCCTAAAAAATGGCTTCTCTCGGCTCTTCTCTCCTTTTTCTCTCTGACTAAATTTTAGAAAAATTAACCCCCTTTTTGCATGGCCTTTTCATACTTTTATATCACTCGCTTTACTTCAAAGATTTCCCCCAAAAAATAAGAATATTCCAAGGAATACATTGTTCATTACAAAATTTTTCTAGAAAGTGATATTTATGAACATCATCCCATATGGCCAAATGTATGAAATGTGAGTCTTTTCGATTTATTTCATTTGCATCTAACTGGGACATCCACTCTTCACTCTTGGAAGGTCATTTGAAACTTTCCCTTCTAATTTTGATTAACAATCATTTCGGATTGATCACTCAACGTCTTCAATTCTTTTTGACATGAGGCACACCTATGCTCATTTCTTGAAATCCTTATTGGGCTTAGCACACTTCACTTCATACCTTACTAGTTTAAATGCCATACGTGATGTTTGTCAAATCATCATAATTTACCAGTTATGCTCATCTATAATTTCCTTCATTATTTTATTTTCCCTTATACAGATGAGCAAGATTCTTCTCATTTCAAGGGAAATTTTTTTCCAGCACTGAGATATGTGTCATGTTTAGGTTATAAAGCTCAATCATACCATCTTGTAATTTTTTATCTCTTTCCAAATTTTTGGTATAGCGAATATTTACCAAAAAAATGGCAAAGACAGTTGTGACATATAGCTTGAAAGAAATCTCTTAGGAAGATCTAAATCAGATCTTCAATCTAAGTGGGCCACATGAGGCATTTTTTAGGGACTTGTTTGAATTAGAATGCATAGGAGACACAAGAGGACCTCTAACATATCATCAAGTCTTATTAGCACTTTTATCAAGGTTGATCAAAATCAATAATGTATTCACATCTTTCCAAGTCATGTATTTCCATCTTTTTAGATGGGAGCACATGAAAACACCTGAGGATTTAAAAATATATTAGGTTGAGAGGAGGCCTTAGGTCTCTAGGAAAACTAGTTTTCAATGCCCCTTCTTATGCAATGAGGAATTTGTGTCAAGAGAAATTCCTAAGGAATCATACATATTGTATGACAAAACCTCCATTGATATGGTGCCTACCATTTCCCATAAAGTGAATGAGTTGGAGAAGAGGATTCATTCCTTAGAAAATAAATAGGAAGAAAATGTTCCTTTGCCACCAGATCTAGCATAAAAACTACCTTCAAGAAAGAGGAAAGGAGAATCACATACTTAGTCTCCAGTCATCATCTCGGATGGAGAAGAAGACCACTCTATTTCTACTCACCACTCAAGGGCAACACTTTATTTAGCTCGGGATAATAGAGGAAGGTTTATAACTTGGATATCTACACATTTGATGCATTGTGCCCCTCATTCTGAGTGGGAATTTCAAGAAATTCAAAAAATTCCTTCTCCTAGGGAAAACCCACCTTTCTCCAGGACATGGGAAGTAGGAACTAGTTCCAAGCCTCACATTTCATCCAATCACCAACATGTAGTATCTTCCCCTCCTATCATTCCAAACATCCCCCTTGTCACTCCAAACATCCCTCCTCAAAGTATTCCTAGCAAGTCAACCCTTCACAAGGGGAAGGGGAAAATGGCCTTCTTTTCAGGTGGTCTGACCTCTTGGATTGGGTATCATTTGACCAAAAGAGAATTGAGCTTGAGGAGATTATGGGCCGCCCTAGGATGACATTGGAATCTTTTATGGACATGGGGATGTCTAGGGACTTGGTAGGGTTGATTTTCTTCTTACAAACAACATAGGCCTCAAATGAGATTGTATTAAGGAAGATTTTTTTAAAATAAACTTCCCCAAATTTGAGGGGAAATTATGAAGTAGGTGTAAGGGATGTTTAGGTGTTATTCTCCTTTTTTTGTTTTGATTTCTAATATATGTACATATATTTTTGTCATGGGTAAGGGCCCCTATAGAACCCTATCTTGTTTTTTATTTATTCAACATTGCAAACAATACAAGGATGCTAATAGTTCACATATCTGTTTTAAATGTATATGAAATTTTAATCTAATCCACTATGAACTACTACATATTTTTAACTTGCAATTGAAACAAAGAAACAATAAAATTTCAGAGAGATAATTACATTTAATGTATCAGAAATATCAATTTCAAAATATCAGTTCAATGGAGTATGAAAAGAAAATACAAAAAGAGGAAGAAAGTGCTTAAACATGTTCATCATCTTTTGTGCCAACATCCTCCTCCTCTTCACCATTTTCCTCTACATCTTTCTCTTCTGGTAATCTAGACAAATAGGAATCATACCTCTAGAATAATTCATTTACTTCATCCTTGTTAGGTCCAAGGTGATGTTGGAAAATCAATGTTTGTCTTGATATTAAGTCCAGAAATTGAGCCATTTTCTGCTTATATTCTAGTGGCTTTGCTGTCAATTCCTCAATCCTATTCTCAATCTTTGTCATAATCTTAACAATTTCATGGGAGAATTCATCTGTTTGGATATTACTTTCAAAGTAATTGAGTAAGAAATAGAGTCTTAAATCCCCATAGCTCTTTTTGTACTTAACCACCACCATGACCTCTAATCTTCTATCAATGGCATTAAGTAGATCATCAACCCAGCCCTTTTGACTTAAAGCTTCTTCTTGAATCCTTTTAAGGTATATAACCTGATTTTTGTCAACTCTTCAAGGACATATTGAATCCCTTTGCATCTTATTGGCATGATGCCTTCTTTCTCAACCAACTCCTCACTAAGCTAGGTTATGCGGTCAAGCTTGGGTAGAGTTCCCTCCAAGTAGAAAATATCATTGTCATGGTCTTTAATTACTCCATCAATTTCATTTAATCGACCTCTGAGGTCCTCATATTTTTTCCTTCCTTCTATGATAACTTCCTTTCCTTTCTTAGATAGTTGATCAACCCAAGCATCCACCACATGGACCTTCTTGACAACAATATTTACTTTATCCATTCCTTCAGGGGTATTCACATAAGTACCTCCTTGTTCATGACTAGTTTTTCATGTTAGTTGATGTAAACATGGACTTAAGGCCTTAATTTTTATTTAAGTTACTTCTTTGCCATCCCATCTTCATTTGCCTTTTGTAAAGGACCATTCACTACTTCAGATATTCCCTCCTTTAGTTGTTCCCTTGAAGGTTTTCCCAAGGGAATAATTTGAATGTTGTAATCATCATTGGTTATGTATTTTCTTTTCTTTCCCTCGAAGGGGTTGCTATCTCTAGGGTTCTTTCCCCAATGAATCAAGTAAGAGTCTTGTGATGGTTTTGGCCCTTTTTTGGGGCTCTCTCTATTTTTGGAAAGGATAAGGCAGTAAGGTCAACTTATTGTATAGAAGTGCCACTTCTTCATTTGAAATTAATTCACTAATCCATCCCTTCTTCAAACCTATTCCAACTTTTGTTTCCTATGATCCTTGCTAGAGTTTCTTAGGAACAACTACTATTTTCTTGGACATCTCTTGTTCCTGTTGTACCAATAATTCTATTTTTTCTTGACCACTTATCCCAATTTTCCCCAAGTCAATTTCACTCTGTACCATTAATTACTCTACATGCTTCTTTTCCAAATCGCACTTCAAAGTTGATCATCCTTAACTTGATTTGCATTAAAACTCAAAGGGAGCTCCTTTACTATTTCTCTAGTTGAAAACATGGTGGCATGAGTTTCTTCCCCTTCACCCTTTTGTATCAAAGTTTGGGAAATGGATTCCTCTACTCCTAAAACTGGTTGAGTTGCCAAACTGCTACTTTCATGCCCTAATGATACCTCAGGAAATGTTATGCCATGTTTTTCTATTGAAGTGTTTCACCATTTTCTTAGATCATTTCTTTGAAATGTTGACAAAACAGATAGGGTAACAGGCATAGGAGGAATACCTGTTCAAATGTTGGTTGATGGGTTATTGCACACGTATGACTTCTAAATCCACAACTGATCATGAGAGCTTCCTTTTGGTTAGGAGGAACTACCTGTAATGAAAACAAGACCACCAGAAGGAATTAAACAATATGGGTAGTGAACTACCTAGCAGTATGCTAGATCTAGGAAGTATGATACTTCCTAGATGGTTTTCAGTCCACTGTTTTAAAAAATTTAATGTTGTAAACAAATTAAATCCTATTGTAATTTAAAATGATTTAGGTATCTAACTTAAAAACACAATAAGAAATATATCCAATATAACAGGATAAGCTAGAATAGAATCCAAAGGTCAAATGATTGGTTTTGGGTTCTGGGTTTGACAGAGGTCTCAAGTAGATCACAAAGTTAATGGGGGTGAGATGAAATTAGGTGGGTAGGTCACCATTCTAGGCTGTGTGGGAAAATATAGAGAGACCGGTGTCGGTCGGGGTGACCAACGGCGGTTAGGTGTAACCGGTGCCGATTCGTGAGATTTGGAAATATCACGAAAAAAGATTTTGGTCTCCTTTGTGATTGCACAAAGGACTTTGGTTGGTCAATATGAGGTATTGGGTGATTGGAGTAGGATTTTTCAAGGTTTTAATGGTTATATGGAGGTGAAAACGTTGGAGAGGGTCAATAGGGGGCAAGATAAACAATGGATGATAAAATGATGATGAAATGAAATAAACCAGGAAAGTATGATGTTATAACTACTTGGATTCCATTCATAAATGCTTATGTGTGAGGGATGGAGGTGCTGATGAGGGGTTTGAAGGTTGCAAGTGATCACCAAATGAAAGAAAGATTGAATGGGCTCCATGTACACTCCTCTTTGCTTGTATAGATCGATCATGGTTGGGATGGTTCTGCAGAGGAATATGCTCAATCTCCTTCCTCGTATGTAGGTTTTTCACTAGAATTTTCTCTCTCAAGATGTGTTATCTCTCTCGAGATGTGTTCTTTTTGTCCACCTTCTCTCAATGTTTTGCCAACCTTTTGTGAAACTTTGAGAATAAGGTAGTTCAGGGGTTAAAAGGGGTAATTGGTGGCGGTTCGGCTTATTTGGCAACAATTAGGGGTAACCGACATCGGTCCAAGGTGATATTTCCTAGGTTCACTAAACTAGGGAGATGCTCTTGATTTCCTTGGATCTCATGTCGTTATCCCATGGATTAGACTCGGGAGCTTCTTGTGAGAATTCAAGAATGTGGTTAGAGGGAATGTAGGCATTGATTTTTAGGGTCTAGGTAAGTCTTAGTTAGTTATGACAACTTGCTAAGAATAGGTCTTAGGTTGAGTTGGCTCTGTGAGGTGTCTAGGTGAACTATATGTGTGGATATTATTTAAATAAAATATTCAAATAATAAATATAGTGAGGATAATGCATTAATTTAATTAAATTAATTAAATTAATATTAGTGGGGTGAAGGGGGGTCATGGCTAGGTAAATGTAATAAAGGGTGCTTTTTGGTCAAGGTACGAAAGGGGAGTGTGACTTGATTTTAGTGTCTACATTTTGCCCCTTTTTTTGCGTAGCTTGTATTGGTAAGCAATGCTAACAAAAATAAGATGTGGTTACCCCATGTGTGGGTGAAGGTGATCCCCCTCAAACTAGGAACTGATGAGGCAACAGGCTGAAGCGGTAAGTGGTTTGATAAAAGGTAAATGTGAGGAAAAGGCAAGTGGGTACATGGGAAAAGGGTGAAAGGTCTACTTGGGAAATCTAGGTAATGGGTCAGGGTCAAAGGTAGCAAAACCAATTACACGCACACATATAAACTACAACACGCTACCGGGTTGAAGAGCAGAAAACTCTACATCGTTTAAGGTCGATAGGTTTATCCAAACAAGGTTGAAGTGAATCGGTATACCGATAAACAGTCATGGTAATAGGATAGGTAAGGTCATTAGGTCAATCAACACAGTAACAATGCTGCAAGGTATAGTGAAAACATGAGGTAAAAGGTCACTAGAAATGGTCCAGTACAAATATCTAGGTCACGGCACGGGTAAGGCCAAGGTAGGGGTAAAAGAATAAGAAGTCCCCAAAGGAGGAAAAATGGAGGTAGGAAGTGACGAGGTCAGGAAAGGTAAGGTAATGGGTTGGGTAAAGGTTGGATGGGGTAAAGGAGCAAGGTAAAGGGTGGGGTAAAATGGAAAAGTAAGGGCAATGTGTAGGTGAGGGTGACTGATGGTGGTCATGGATAACCGATGTCGGTATAGGAAAACTAGTGATGGTTAGGTAGGGCATGCGATCGATGCCGATCAAGTGGTAACCGACGTCGGTTAGGTCAAGTTTGTTATAAAAACAAAAAATCCACATTTTTATTATTCATTTGTTATTTGTGAAGTGAAGAAATGACAAAAAGAGAGAAAAGAGAGAAAAGTGTCTGGAGGAAATGGGACAGTGAGCTAGCAGTCTGATTTGACAAGGGTTGGGTTGGTGAGTAGCGGGTCCATGGGATTAGGGTGAGAGATTTGATTGGTCGGAGGTTGCAAGTAGATATTTGGTGATGGAAGAGGTGGGAGAGGGATCGGGTGGAGCACCAAAGACAAAGTGGCCAAATGTGCCATTGTGCTTTTCCCGGGCACAAGCATTCTTGGTGCACCTATATTGAGAGTCGGGGTGTATGGGCAGTTGTACAAGTTTATCCTATGCTATACATTTATACTCAGCACTATTGGGCCTACAAGCACATAGTCTGTGTTCAACCTATAGGGATGCCTCAAGTAGATGCATTTCCTACAAGATGTGTACGAATAGGATATAGGAGATGGGTGCCGGTTGTAGGAGAGTGGAGATCGGATAGGCCGACATATGATGTGGCCCATTTTCGGTAGTTGTTAGAGGGGTTGTTTGGAGTGGAAATTATTTGGAGGCCATATGTGGGATTCCCCTCATATAGGCACATACATGAGGAGCTAGCTAAGCTCTAGCTAGAGAGGTGGATACAGGGTCACCATGTCGGGGAGGATGAGATGATCTTGGTAGACAGGGTCTGACAATAGTTTGGGCTTGTACAGGATATTCCTTTGTCCTTCCCACAGTATTGGAGAGATGACGTGGAGAGGCCTCTACCTCTACCATATCCTACAAAGGCATACATGAGAGGAGGAGGAGCTGTTGGATCGGTGGATTAATGATGTCGAATGTACAAACAGTATATGCAGTGGTGGGTGGCGTGTACTTATTAGCCATACCACCTAGACCAAGGTAGCTAGACTTAGCTACCATTACAGTGTAGAGAGACACCCTACAGGGGTAGGTAGTGACGTTGATCATGTAGATAGGTATACTACAAACATAGTTATAGGGGTTTGAGGAAAAGGTAGCAAAGCTACAATGCAGTGGGCTACCCGTAGGCCCAGATGGCAGAGGGAGAGGGTGGAGGAGATGGAGATAGAGATGGTCAGGTGGTAACCTTACTGGCTTAGGTGGCAGGTTTATAGGGCCAGTTGGCCATAGCCCAGGCACAAATTGGGGCCTCACAGGCCTAGATAATGGCGTAGGGGTAGGGGCACTACCACAAGCACAAGGAGTTAGTCCTAGTTAACAGGTTGATGCAAGGTAGGTTGCTGCAGGGAAGGTATAGGGGCCGAGACCTATGGGACCACCACAGACTGTGCATGTATCTAGGTTACGAGATGCCCTAGGTGAGGTGAGATATTATCAGGATCAGCTCATGGCGGCCGGGATAGACTTCCTATCCTACGGAGAGTACAAAGCACAATAGGCATCCAATGAGAGGACGAGATCCCGCACACATAGTGTGGAGAGCACAGGAGGTCAACAAGCTTTGAGGCCCGATCAGGGAGAGGCCACCAACACATAGTGACCAAAGCTAGGTGATGTGCTAGCAGGGACATAGGAGGCCAAGGGTGTAGGTGACACAGAGATGGAGGACATCCAACGAGATGTCTAAGATGTGGTCACTTGATTTTTGATGTATAGTAGTGATTTTTTGATATATATGTCGGCCTGCATGCCAAAGATAGTTGTATTTTTTATCACATACCGGCCTGCGTGCCAAAGACAGTGAGGATGTACAAGTGATTTTGTATATTTTAGGCATATACCGGCCTACGTGCTGAATATATTCTGTATTGATCCATTCATTTATTTTGTATATATGAGACCGACCTATGTGCCGATGACATTTTGTATTAAAGATATCGGCGTGTGTCTGACATTTTTTAGATGATGGACAAGATGAGACAGACATGTATATTGAGATACATATTTATTGATTTGTTATGATGAGATTCATGGTATTTCATGATTTGTTGATGTGTGTATGAGACATTGGTTTATGGCTTGTATTAGATGAGATATGGATTTTTACTTTAATGTGGTTTGAAATTAGGTGAGTTAGGCATGATGGAGTTAGGTTGGTTTAGGCATGGATCGAGTCAGGTTATAGGCATGGATCAAGTTAGGTTTGGTTAGGTGTGGATTGAGTCAGGGTTATGGTTAAACATGGATTGAATCGGGTTATGGTTAGGCATGGTCAAGTTAGGTTTGGTTTGGCATGGATTGAGTCGGGTTTGGTTAGGCATGGATTGAGTCAGGTTGGTTTGGGCATGGTTGATTCAGGTTATAGGCATGGTTGAGTCAGGTTATAGGTATGGTTGAGTTGAAAGTAGGTTTAGTTATGATTTATTATGTTGGCAATGAATGATACTATGGGTCATATGTGAAATGTTATATAATCTATGCATAGTGATGATAAACGGATGGTAGGTGTAATAAATGTATGCTTATGGTAAGCAACTTTGTTATGTATGTGGCTTAATTTCTAACTTTGTTAGAAAAGGGGAACTAAGTGAAATGTGGTGTAAATGGTGAGTTAGGCATGGTTGATGAATTTTTGTAGGGTAGAGAATGGACGAACTAACCTCCAAGGGCCCCATGCCCTTAGAGTGCTACCTACATAGTCCTAGTGAAAAGGGACCTCAGGCCGATGTAGTTCTCCCATGAGCTAGGGAAGAATATGAAAATGAGTTGGTAGGTGTTTTGGGCATGTTTTGGGTTTAGGTTTAATAGGTGTGGGTAGATTATAGGTAAAATGATGTAGGTGAAGGTGATTATGGTGAAAGGGGAGGATTACCTCAAAGGTAAGCGTCGAGGACCAAGTCCTATATAAGGTAATCAAAACATAAACAAAGATGGTTAAAAGATAAGAGGGGGGAAATAAAGCCACCTGATTGGGTAGGATCCTACCAAGTAGATCATACCTTAGAGGAGGTGAGGAACATAAGACCCTAAAGGCATTGCACAATTAATGGTTCTATGATGAAGGTAGTCACAGGATCACCAAATGTCTAAATTCCAAGATGTCCCTTGAGGAAATTGAGACAATGAGAGTGGAAGTTGTAGGGAGGGTGAAAGGTAGTTAATTTTGTATGTTTTTGAGTGACAGGGCTTTTGGGCAAGAGGTCCTAGGTCACAATGGGCAATTCCATGACTAAATTTTTTTGTTTTGATAGACTGATCGATGTGGGAAGTCTATACAGGATAAATAATATGGGACTCCTTAAGGTCTTTGTGAAGTTGATTGATGTGGGAAGCTTCGGTTTCTCTCAATTTTTTTTTTGAAAGCTGCACATAATTGTCCTTTGAGGATCGGTCTATTTATAGCAGCAATTTTGTCGAGAGGAAGATGTCTTTTTGAGGGAGTCATATTTTATTTGAAGTTTGACTCAAGGAGTTTAGTCCCATGTGAGGTCGTTAAATTCATGGACAAGACCAAGGTGGAGGATAGGACTCTTTTTCACAAGGCAAGGTGGAATGACCATGGGATCTCAATCTAAAGGTAGACGAAAAGTATCCATGAGGATCATACTATGTGCAAAGTGTCGTGGTACACATATTCAAGAGAAGATAACAAGTGATAGGTACTCACATGATTTTTGTTTAATCATTAGAGAGGTGTATGGAGTGGATAGCACTCAAGGGATGAGCTTTGTTAATAGACAAAGGGTGAGGTAGAACAATGAGTCAACAATAGAATGGTCGAAGGTGCAATGCGTTAAGGGGCTCGGGTTTGGGTTTACCATTAAGTGAGGATAAACGATAGTTATCTTATCGATATGTATGAGTTATGATGTATGGTCCAAGCCAATTAGGAGAAAATTTTCCCGTTTACTTTTTTACGCTTTGGTTACGTGTTGATTTTATTTCAAGACAAGGTCACCGATTTTGAAGGTTCGTTCATGAAAACATTTTTCATAAGAACATTTGATACATTGTTGGTAAACTTGAAGGTGATCCGGAGCGTTAAGATGACATTCATCTAATAACTCTATTTGTGCTACGAATTCCTAACGAAATTCATCATCAGTAAGCATGTCATGGAGAGAAATGTAGAGTGAGGGGATCTGGACTTTGAGAGGTATAACAACCTCTATACCGTAGACCAGCAAAAAGGGTGTGGCCATAGTTAAAGTATGAATACTAGTGCGGTATGCCCATAGGGCAAAAGGAATGTGCATATGCCAATCCTTCCTAGTATCGTCAATCACTTTCATGAGAATTTTGTTGAGGGTTTTGTTAGTGGATTTGGCTTGGCTATTGGTTTGTGGGTAATAAGGTGATGAGAAACTAAGCTAAATGCCAAAGGTGTCGCAAATTTTTTGCAATGTTTTTTTTTTGAATTGTTTTCCATTGTCGTGATAAGGTGATGAGGAACTCTAAAGCGACAAATGATGTGATAGTTAATGAAGTCACATATCTTCTTAGCTTTTGTGGAGATGAGTGGTATGGCTTCCACCCATTTTGTGTAGTATTCGATAGCAGTTATGATCCATTGATGGTGTTGGGAAGAATGGGAATTGATTTCTCTGATAAGATCTAAACCCCATTGAGAGAAGGGCCAAAGGTCACGAGTGACCTATAAGGCATGAATGGGTGTATGATGAAGGTTGGAATGTTGTTGACATTTTACACAATGTTTTACATAGTCACAACAATCATGGTTAAGGGTCGGCTAGTAATAGCCTAGGTGAAGAATACACTTAGCAATAGCAAGGCCACTAAAGTGACCTCCACATATACCATCATGAACCTCCTTAATGATATAAGGAATTTCAGAATTTGTGAGGCATCGTAAGAGAATGCCATCAAATCTGTGCTTATATAGTAGTCCCCCAAGAATGACAAAATGAGAGACCTTTTTAAGGAAGGCAAGTTGTCCATTACGGGTTAGATTAGGAGGTAAGATGGAGAGAAAAAGGTAGTCGGAGTACTATTTATACCAAAGGTCACTCGGGTCAGGGGTGTTGGTTCCGATTGGGTAAACATCGTGAGGTAAATAAGAAGGTGAATGGAGGCATTGTACAGTGACAAATATTTTTGAATCTGCAGGGGAAGCGGGTATTTGGGAAGCTAAGCAGGCCATGGTATCGGCAAATTTGTTGGTTGAACATGGGATGGTTTGAAGGGTGTAATGATCAAAGGTGGTCAAAAGTATTTCCACATGATGTTTATACTTTTGAAGTATCTCATTAGGACATTGGTATATACCATTGACTTTGTTGACGACCAATTGTGAATCACCAAAGATGAGGATTGATTTGACATCTAGGGCATATGTGGTTTGGAGACCTAGTACAAGTGCTTCGTACTCGACAATATTTTTGGTGCATTCAAAGTCTAATTTGAAAGACAAAGGCATGGGTTCTTCATCAAGAGGAATGAGGATAATACCAGCCCTACCCCCACGCTAACACTTGGAACCATCGAATAACAATGCCATTTGGTAAGGGGGTCATCTAGGGAAAGAGTAGCAATTGAATCATCAAGAAAGTCAAAATTAGAGGGTTGATCCCTAAAAATAGGTGCGTCAGCCAGTTGGTAAGTGATAGCTTAGCCCTTGATGGACTTTTGATGAATGAATTCAAGGTAAAGATCAGAAAAATCATAAGCCATCGTGCAACACACCGATTTTGATAAGGTTTAGCGTACGTGAAGTGAAAGGGATCGGTGTTGGTCATGACATAGGT
The DNA here is from genome assembly GCA_018340775.1 of Taxus wallichiana var. yunnanensis. Taxonomy (NCBI): domain Eukaryota; kingdom Viridiplantae; phylum Streptophyta; class Pinopsida; order Cupressales; family Taxaceae; genus Taxus; species Taxus wallichiana. Next base: position 626,741,955 of record CM031242.1, read on the forward strand.
TATGTGGTTGAGTAGGTAATGGCGGAGTTTGGTGGCAATGAAAACTAAGGCTAAGAAAATTTTTCTATATGGTTGTATCAGGTTTCATAGTCTAAAAGAGTACAACTTATGTAATAAACCTCCTGCTCCCGTGTTGTTCATTGCGATGAGTGTGCATGTCTCCCAAGGAATCATCGGTAGCTAATATGTAAAGGTAAAAAGTTTGATCATATTTAGGTGGAATGAGTATGAGTGGTTGGATAAGGTATCATTTTAGGGCCTCAAAGCTCTATGACAGTCATCATCCCATTTAAAGGATACATCCTTCCTAAACAGATGATGAAATGGTTGACACCAATCAGATAATTATGAAATGAAACGGTGAATGGACTGCAATTTACCTTGCAGGCTACGGAGTTGTTTAAGGTTAGTGGGTGGAGGAATTTTCAAAATGGCCTTGACTTTAGCAGGGTCAACTTCTATACCATGGAGGGAAATAATAAATCCTAGGAGCTTTCCTGAGAGAACCACGAAGACGCACTTTTTAGGTGAAGGTGGACGCAATATTTAATGAGGCGGTCAAAGATGGTTTTGAGGACAACAAGGTGCTCAGAGCGACGTTTAGATTTGGCCAAGAGATCATCCACGTAATCTTCCAATATGCGATGCATGATATCATGGAGGATGTAGGTCATAGCACACTAATATGTAGCACCAGCATTTTTAAGGCCAAAAGGCATGACTCGATAGTAAAAGGTTCTTTAAGGGGTGATGTATGTAGTATTGTGTTAATCCTCCTGGGGCAAGAAAAAAATTGGTTATAACCCAAGAAGCTGTCCATGAGTGAGAGAATCTCATGAGTAGTGGTGAGGTAAACAAGTCGATCAATACCGTGCAAGGGAAAGTCATCTTTTGGCAGGCTAGGTTGAGGTCACTAAGTCCATGCAAATTCGAGTCCCCTGTTGCTTTAGTAATAGGGACAATGTTAGAAATCCAATGAGGATAATCAATGGGTAAGATGAAGGAAATGGAAAGAAGGTGCTGAAGTTCTTCTTTGATGAGAAGAGCAATGCGAGGGTGTATTTTCCTCAGCTTTTGTTTGATGGGTTTGGCATCGGGAATGGTTACGATATTATGGACCACTATGGTGGGGTCAATACCAAGCATGTTTGTGTAAGACCAAGCAAAAGTGTGGTTATGATCTCGAGAGAAAAGAAGTGATGGCTTCCTATTCAGCAGCATCTAAAGATTGTCTGATCTTTAGGATGTGTGGGTCGTCTTGAGTATGAATGTTGATCTCGATAGTCGATTCATTCAACATGGTTTGCATCTCAGAGGGTAACGACCGATGAATATATGATTCTTCTACACCAAGGTAGGTGAGTATGGATTCATCATCTTGACATTAAATGATGTTAATTATAGGTGTGTCGTCATCGATCATTTCAGGATACAGGAATGGAAGAGTGGAAGGGGCCTCACCTTCACATTGATAAGTCAAAGGCCCCAAGGAAATGGTGTTTATGAAAAAAAAAAGTTAGGGGGATAGATTCGGGATCCATTGACTCCATCGGTGAAGGTGGTGATGAAGGTGGAGCAGGTGAAGGTGGTGATGAAGATGAAGGTGGAGAAGGGCTAGGGTCCTCAATGAGTTCAATGTAGGCCTATTTGGTAGGAGGTTCAGGGAAGTGATACCACTATGGTCGTTATGTTTGTGGGTGGTACATGGAATAATAGTATGGCGGCCTTGCTCATAAAATCCAAAACCAAAACCTATTCCATGCACAATGGTGTAGGAAGGTGTGGGAAAAATAGTGATTGGTAAGTGATTGGAAGTCAGTGGAAAATGGGTGGGTTTTCGATGGTGGTTCATGTGTGTAAGTGGTAGTATCAAGTCCCCCATAGGTGAGACTAGTACAAAGATGAGGAGGACCATAAAGGAGGCATTATCCTATACGGTGATCATAGTGAGGGTGTTGGTGAAGGCTTCCATACTTCTACGGAGTAAGGAATGTGTTAACACTATATAGGCAGTACTCCCCTAGAGTGAGGCATTGAAAAAGACCTTCTAAGGGATCGAGTGGTTGGTATGTAGGTAGTGGAATGGATGATGTTTTGGAGGTCGATGCGGAGGTGGAGTTAATGGATTGGGAAGCTAATGTGTCGGCCATGGAAGTTATTGTAGTGGTGGGAATGGAGGAGGTATGTGTGGTGAAAGTCATGACTGTCTTGGTAGGTGGAGGTGTAGGTGAAGTGGTATTTGTTGTGGGGGTAGACGGCTTGACAGGTATGAGCACTTCATTGGGTTGGTAAAGTATGTTGCATGTTTTGAAAGGTGATGGGTCACTTTGGAATGGTATAAGTGTGACCTTTGTGATCAAACTTTACACAATGATGAAAATTGGAAGAAATGTAACCCATGACATGGATCCAGGGTCTACTAAGAAACAAGTTATATTGGAATTCCCCCTCTAAAATGTAAAACAGTGAAGCAGTGTGGGGGCCCACACGAATGTGAAGGATGACAGTTCCTAGTGTGGAGGTGATAGCATCGTTGAATGAACGCAACATGACCAGATGTTTATGCATTTAATTGTTAGGTATGCACATTTGAGAAAATGCATGGGTTGAAATTATGTTAATTCTAGCACCTCCATCAATCATCACATGACTTACCCATATCTCATCAATGTGGATGGAGATGAAGAGGGCTGGGTCTAGGTCATCATTTTGGTGTGGCGCGATCTCTTCCTCTAAGAAGCTAAGGGAGGCCACTTGGTGAACAAGATGGGGTGAGGATGAAGGTTGTAATTTTGTGAGAGAGGCTACATGATGGGGTGTGATAATGGAGGCTAAGGGTGTAGGGTCAGTGGGTAAAACCTCAATAGATTGAAGAACCTCCATGAGGGCTTTACGATGGGATTCCAAGGTTTGGATGAGATCGTATAAGGACATTTTGAGGTGAGATTGGTGTAATTTTTTGAGCATGTTGCGATGTGTGATGCCATTAGAAATGGGGTATGTGGGGCCGCAGATAGTTATTTTAGGTATGAGTGCAAATGTTATGTTGGGTATAGGATTGGTTGGTGGGTTAGTTGCCTTTTCTTTTCCCTTCTACACATGTGTAGTGATGTGTATCATGTTTATTTGAGGGGGGTTAGAAAATGGGGAAGGTGTAGGGTGATTGGTGTAACGACATGAAGGGAAAAAACCTACTGGAGGAGAAAATCCTTGTGAGGTGAGCTGGGCGCAACAACATTGGGGTGGTGGCATGGCAAGTTCTCTAATGCAAACCATGTTAATTTCAAATCTTGAGGGTGGCTCTAGGAGTGTGATGGTGGAGGTTGTAGTTGTTGAGTGGGAAGTGTGGGAATGGGTGTTGGTGAAATAAGATCCCCATCAAGAAGTTCGTCATCATCAAAGTTGGTTTCTGGTAGAAAAAAATGGATAAGGATAGTTTTCAAGGCCTTATAATTCTCCACATCATGCCCTCGGCACATGATGGTATGCAGAAATTTTAGTATCGTCAAACCCTTTTTTATTTGGTTTGAGGGTTCGTAAGGTCGGAGGGGTGGTAATGTGATAATAGAAGTCTCGAGGAGGTTGGTTAAAATTTTGGCATAAGACCTGCTAGTGGATCACAATGGGAAGTGAACATGGGTTTGGGTGAAGGTGTGTTGATTGTTGAGGAACTATTTTTGGAAGAGTAGGAATGGGTCGAGTTACGGTTTTAGTTTCCAGGTGTGTTTTAGGTATCGGTCATGTTTGTTTGGGAAGGGGTATAGTAGATGAATGGGTAGGAGTGTGTGTGGTTTTTTTGACTACCTTATTGTGGGGTAGTGGGGTTTTGTTTTTGGGTTACACCTTCTTGGGTAAAGGTGATGTGGGTGTATGAGGTCTAGAAGGAAAAGTATATGGAGGAAGAGGGCGAGTTACCCATGGGTATAATGGGGGTGTTGTGAAGGTAGACGACATGGGTCATACTTGGGGTGTGAGGGACAACGACCGAAGTGTAGTGGGTAGTGAAGCAATAGTTGAGGGTATTGGAGGTATTGGTGGTAAAGAGACTACGGTGTGTGTGTAAGTCATGTTGTATGTCTAGGTAGGTTAGAGATTTTGAGGAAGGAATGGGTTATTGTGTTATTGGTTTATGGATGGGTAAAGGTCACTTGACCATGTTGGGTAGTTGAGGTCTTAAGATGCAGAGGCAGGGAAAAGTGCGGGTGTGATTAATGTGGTCGGGGTATGAGGTGGATGGTTTTGTTTCTTTGGTTTGGGTGTCGAGTAGGTGTGGTATTAACATTGGAGGATGTAGCTAAATCCATTTTAATAGGTGGATGACTAAGGTTGTTGGTCGGGTGACCCCTAAAGTGGTAATAGGTTTAGTTGAGGCAAATGTTGTAGGTGTGGGTTTGGGTTTAGATGTAGGTTGGGTTATGGGTAAGGGTGTGGTTTGAGTTCTAATAGGTATCATGGAAGGTGTTGCGACAGAGGTGGTTGTGTTTGGTTTGATTGGTCGAAATGTGTTTGGGTAGATAGTGGAGGTATCAATGAGGGATCTTTGCATCTATGTTGAGACAGGGAGTAAGAGGTGTCCCCATAGTAAATCCCTATCCACATAATCTAAATGATCGGCCAAACATGAGAATGGAACATCTATGGGTGGAGTTGGTGAGGACCTAATGGAAATTCCCATAAAATGTGTCTTAGAGATGGGGAATTGGCTAGCTTCAACTTCTATGGGTAAGAGAGCTGAAAGTAGGTTTGGGATTCTCGGTAGCTAATGGAGAATGCTCGCCAAGAGCCAAAGATATGTCAACTAGGTCTATGATAGGTGGAGGAGATGTTGGGATCTCCTCTATAAGTGGAGGAACAAATGGGTGCTCCCCTATGGGTGGAGGAGACATTGGGTGCTCCTCTATGGGTGGAGGAGGTGTTGTAGGTAAAGGTTCTCTAAATGGTGAAGCCAGGGGTGAGATGCGCTCAATGTTAGTGGAAGACCCCTCCATTGGTGATGGAGTAGATGAAAGGTGTTCCTCTATTAGTGAAGGAACATGGGAGGTTGGTTCCAATTTGGAAGGAGGATTTCACGCTAGGATCTCCTCTTTGGAAGGAATATGGGGTAATTGAGAGGTGACAGGTACCTCGTTAAAGATAGCGTGAACCTCGCGGGTATGGGTATCATGAGTTGATGTCTCACCGGTTTGATTAGATGAAGAGGAATGGTTGGGAAATGGTTTTTTTAATATTTGTAGATTTTGGTTAGGGATGGCGTTGGGATTATCCAATATTAACTCACCTTTCTCGAGCATTTCTTGAATAATATTTTTGAAAGTGATGCAATTGCCGTCACTATGACACTTTACTCGATGATAGTTATAGAAATCATGTTCTTTATACCATGCAGGAATGGGGAAAATAGGGTCAAAATGAGTGTGTGGTTTTATAGGTGGAAGGGTGATGGCTTAGGCTTTAATAAGCTTTTCTAAGAAAGAAGAGTAAGGTTCCCCAATTGGGGTATATTTTCATTATTTTCGTCTGAAGTGAAAAGTATGGACAGGTGAGATATTAGATGATGGGGTAGCCTGATTTGATGGATGAGATGGGCCATCCTTGAGTACCACTGTGTTAGCAGTGCCCTTGGCCTTTGAATAATTAGTTTGTGGTTTGGAAGAAGAAGAGGTATCATTCAAATTGAATGCTAAATTCTTATTGCATAACTGGATTTTCTTCTCTTCGATGGCTTGAATCTCTAATTTTTGTGCCATAGTGAATCCCTCATCAAATGTTTGGAAGTTTTGGACCTACAAGGTTGGGGAGATATGTCTAGCGCAAAGCCCGTGTGAAGAGCTTTATGAGTTATGTTTTTGGCACTTGGAAGATAAGTTGATTGATCGTGCTACACCAAATGAGTGACAAAATCTGTGATAGATTCATCCTCATACTGACGTGTGGAATATAGATTGGTCATGGTAACCTTCTTGATGATATTGATAGAGAAATGATCCAAGAAGGCTTGGGCTACCTAATTGAATGAGAATATAGAGTGTTTAGGTAACCCACTATACCAATCTAATGTAGGTCCAGTGAGGGACATGGGAAAGGTTCTCAAAAGCAAGGCATCATCATGACTCGATCGTATAACACCCATATTTGAATGACTGCAAATGTTGTTTTGGGTCTTCTTCACTATTTAAATGATTGAATTTAGGCATTTTCCAATGTACGAGTATGAACGGATAGGAATGGATGGATGAATAGGCTCATTGCAAATCTCGCGTAGGTGAGAGTGTTGCAGAGCAGAACCGAAATCGATGCCTTCAATGTCTACATCTTGTCCAACATCAATTTAATTAGGTCATTGGTGGGTTGTGATGATTGGATGCCTCTGTAGCATGAGAAGATTGGTTTTGGGCATATAATGGGAGTGGCACTCCAGTGTATGGGGCTACCATGTAGGGTGGTGGAGAAGAAGGTAGTGAAATAGGGGGTACATAGCCGGAATGAAGAATGGATGAAACAGGAGTTTTTGGTAGTATGTATATGGGGGTGGAAGGGTCGTGGTAACCCTAGTGGCAATAGGGGCTAATGATTGTGGAATGGAAAGAACCATGTTCTGAAATGGGGTAGGGGTCACTGACACTGGAGGTGGTAATGTAGCTATAGGTATGTGTGAGACATCAGGGGTGGATGAGGTTGTGTTTGGGGTTATCATCGAGGGTATGGTGGATGTAACGAGGGCCATGGAGGTAACATACACGGCAGTCATAGTGGGTATAGGACCTAACTGCAAAATGACTGGGGGTAAGGTGGATGCAAGCATCAATGAACTAGATGGGGCCGATGCGGAAGTGGGTGTGAGAGTCAGGGGGATAAACATGGGCATGTCGTACATCAATTGACCCGAGGTGTCTTGAGTGGACGAGTGGGAAAGGTAAAACTGCAAGGCGGCAGGGTTCTAGTCAAGGAGTCATGCGAACTCCTCATCTCTGGTAGCGATAGTAATAGGCTGGATGGGATCCATGATTGGTGATAAAATAGAAGGTGGTGAAGGACTAGGTGGGAGTGGTTGAAAACTGGCATGAAATACGAGGGAACTTTCCTATCTTCGGGTTAGCACCATGTGAATCAGTACTGATCAGGTAGGGTTGTTTCTCTATAAATGACATAGAGAACAACAAGAACAAGTGAATCGAGTGATAAAAATTAGATTAAGTACCAAATGGTGGCTAGATTGTGAAACAAACTGATGCTAGTTAGGGAAAATTGACGTTGGTGAGGGGTAACCGCTGCCGCTTATTGTAGAAAATGATCATGTGAGTAAATAGCGATGCGAAGGTAAAATCTGAAAAACATGCCAAATCGAGGATGTTTAAAACATCAATGGGAATAATGATAGTGATAGAGACCTGTGAAAAGTGGAAGAAGATGAATAGAAATTTCCTTTTGAGTAGGCTAGCAAAGGGACCCGTAACCAATGTCGGTTGGGTGTAACCGATGGTGGTCGAGGTAACCAATGAAGAAGTTACTTGTGATATTGAAATAGTGATGAAATAAAGTGGTTGTGAATTAAAATTTGATGTAGAATCAGACCCAAAATTATGAGAATGATGATGATATGGCCTAGGCACACTCAAGTGAATCCAAAATAAACTAGCTGTGATGAGGAGCGTGTAAGGATGAACAAAAAAGTGATGAATGTGATATCTCACCTCAAAACACAAGCCAAACAAAAACACTAAGAAAATGCGATCCTAGGAGTGCCTTTTCTATTATGTTTGTGTAGCTTATGCTATTTAGGGACTGACACATGAATTGTGAAATAGATTTTTTGGTGAGGATGGATTCCTACAAAGAAGGAGATCTAAAAGGTGAGGTTTTAGGTATGTTATGGTGGGGGCAGGCTTCACTCTAAAGTATGACTCGACAGAGCAGTGAGTTGGGTGCCCACTATGTTGTGATTATGTGATCACCTACAGCTTCTTCTAGGTAGGATGTTGTTTAAGAATGTATGTATTTTGAATTTTTGTGAGGTTTGGTAAGACTTAGAGAAAGAGAAAAGGATAGAAGTGATTTTCTACGATTCATTTGTCAACCATCAGTTGGGCATGACTTCCAGTGTATAGGTTGCCCTTAATTAATATGAGCTAATGCAATAAATCAAAATGGAATGCACTTATTTTTAAACCCAAATCGAAAATGTGAAATTGGATGACATAATAAGATGAAGAGGAAGAGGGATGCTCTTTCACTACAATGCAGAAAACATGAAGAAATGGTTCTTTTTAATTACACCAAAAGAAAATTTTCCTTTAGAGAAAATAGAAAGAAAAGGTGGATTACCAGGGAAGAAAATTAGTGTGTACGCTTTTCAGAAGGGAAACAAACACACAATTTTTTCCTATGAATGAATGAAATGCAAGGAACCCCGGATGGGTCCCATCGGGCATGCCAAAATGTTTCATAATATTCTTAGATCGTTTCTTTGAAGTGTTGATGAAACAGATAGGGTAACGGGTGTAGGAGGAATACCTGTTCAAATGTTGGTTGATGGGTTGCTGCGCACATATGACTTCTGAATCCACAGCTGATCATGAGAGCTCCCTTTTGGCTAGGAGGAACTACCTATAATGAAAATAAGACCACCAGAAGGAATTAAACAATATGGGTAGTGAACTGCCTAAAGTATGCTAGATCCGGGAAGTATGATACTTTTTAGATGGATGTCAGTCCATTGTTTTAAACAATTTAATGTTGTAAACAAAGTAAATCCTATTGTAATTTAAAATGATTTAGGTATCTCACTTAAAAACACAATAAGAAATAGATCTAATATAACAGGCTAAGCTAGAATAGAATCCAAAGGTCAAATGATTGGTATTGGATTCTGCAGGTTTGACAGAGGTATCAGGTAGATCACAGGTGAATGGGGATGAGATGAAATTAGGTGGGTAGGTCATTGTTCTAGGTTATGTGGGAAAATACAGAGACCGGTGTCGGTCGGGGGTGGTGATGATGATTACGTGTATGTGTAATCGGTTCTTATGAGATCTAGAAATATCACGAGAACAAGCTTTTGGTCTCCTTAGTCATTGCACAAAGGACTTTGGTTGGTCAATATGAGGTATTGGGTGACTAGAGTAGGATTTTACGAGGCTTTAATGGGTATATGGAGGTGAAAATGTTAGAGAGGGTCAATAGGGGCAAGATAAACAATGGATGATAAAATGATGATGAAATGAAATAAACCAAGAAAGTATGATGTTATACTTACTTGGATTCCATTCTTGAATGCCTGTGTGTGAGGGATGGAGGTGCTGATGAGGGGTTTGAAGGTTGCAAGTGATCACCAACTTAAAGAAAGCTTCTGTATGGGTTGCATGTACACTCCTCTTTTCTTGGATAGATCAGATCATGACTGGGATGGTTGTGTAGAGGAAGATGCTAAATCTCCTTCCTTGCATGCGGGTTTTTGCTGGAATTTGCTCTTTGAAGATGCGTTATCTCTCTGAGATGTGTTCTTGCTCGTCCACTTTCTCCCAATGTTTTTCCAACCTTTTGTGAAACTTTGAGAATAAGGTAGTTTAGGGGTTAAAAGGGGGTAAAGCGTGCGCGGCATCTGCTTAACCGAAACGGTTAGGGGTAACCGACGTCGGTCAAGGTGAGATTTCCTTAGTTTACTAAACTAGGGAGATCCTCTTGATTTCCTTAGATATTGTGTCATTATCCCATGGATTAGACTAGGAGCTTCTTGTGAGCATGTGGGAATGTGGTTAGAGGGAATGTAGGCATTGATTTTTAGGGTTTGGGTAAGTCTTAGTTAGTTATGACAACTTGCTAAGAATAGTTCTTAGGTTGAGTTGGCTTGGTGAGGTGTCTAAGTGAACTATATGTGTGGATATTATTTAAATAAAATATTAAAATAATAAATATAGTGAGGATAATGCATTAATTTAATTAAATTAATTAAATTAATATTAGTGGAGTGAAGGGGGGTCATGGCTAGGTAAATGTAATAAAGGGTGCTTTTTGGTCGCGGTGCAAAAGGGGAGTGTGACCTGATTTTAGTGTCTAGAGAGAAGTGAACCCACATTTCCCATTAAGAGTTGTGATTCTCCACCAATAACAATTTCCTCATCAATAATTATATCTTGTACCATTTTTAGATTTTTCTTCAAAAGATATTTTTTCTTCTTGAAGGTCATCATTCTTAGTAACCTCACTACGAATGGGCACAAAATTTTCTACCACCAACTTAGTATTAACACATTTTTATCTCTAACTTCAGTTTTTATTACTTGAGGACCTCTTTCTATTTCCTTACTTACTTCAATATTAACCACTAGTGTTAATAAGGGTTCATTAATAAACAAAATGAGTGCATCTAGCATGGATAATCCCTCATCAACATCTATATCAATCACCTCAGTTTGTACATGTACAACCTTGTGCATTATTTAAGGCTGGTGGTGGGTTGATATATTTAACAAGTAGATCTTGGGAAAATTCATACAGTGTAAGACACTTCTGTCCACCGGATCAACTACTGATATTCCCTTGGGAAAATGAGCTTTGAATTCATTCCACCTCTTTTTTCATGAAGAATGAATGAGGGATCATGGGATTTAATTTCCCATACCTGGAAATGATGTATCCTATTGTTTCTAGATGTTATTAGTTCTTTCCACTTCTAGTGGATCAATTACCCCATCCCTGTGTTTGAACTTCTTTGGTGTATGGGAACCTACCCTTACTAGGATTGGCTGGTGGAAAATTTTGGGTTTCTTGTGTGTCCGCTCAAACTACTTCAATTCTGGTGGTGCTCTCTTTTCATCTTTGTGCGGCCTGGGTTGAATGTGACCACTTGAAATGGCTACACTCATTAAATTTTTAGTATTATTTGGCTTAGGGAAAACATTTGGGCTAACCACATGTGATGCTAGACCCTTTCCTTTTTCCTGGAGTGGCATTGCAAGAGTAATAGGGGAAATTTCCATGGACTTTAAAAGCATTTGTTTAGTTTTCTTCCCGAGGGCTGATATGGAAGTACATGTCTCACTAGTAGTTGTTGTCCATTCATCAATAAGCCCATCAGTAGGCATTTTGGAGGGTAATAGAGGGGTTATTCCTCCTTATGGTTAAAATTTATCAAAGCACCCTCCTTCAGAGGTGGGATATCATCATTTATTTTTCCCATATTTTTTTGAAATGATTCAGGACTCTTGTATTTTGTAATAATAAGTCAATATTCATCTAAACTAGCCAATTTACCGTTCTCCTCATGAAATCAGTTATCCTCACATAGGGATCATAGACTCATCCTCATTCCAATCTGGGGGAGCTATAGGTTGACTTTCTATTTTTTGATCAATTTAGAATTTACTTACTATGTGTAAGTCGTCTATAACCCCCTTTGGAATGAATGTAATTTTGAATTCTACCACTTGTGATAAAGTCATTCTTGAAAAATCCCTCAAATGGACTTCTTCTTCGTCCCTACAATTCATCCAGTAGTCCTAAACATGAGGATCATGCTCAAAAGTGTTACCAATATTGTTAAATACCCACCGAATGTCATAATTGGCTCTAGCCTCAAATGTCTCCATTGCCAAATTCTTCATTTCTTCTCCAATTTTCCTAGCCTTTATAAAGGAATGACATGAATACCTTCGATTATGATAGGGAATTTGACATTTATTTTGTGTCTCCCAAAAATTAATTTGTGCACATGCACCATTTTACTTACTTGATTCACATAAACACGACTTGCATCAACATACCTAAGAAATTTAAAAGGTTTTGCCTCAAAACCACTAACCCCGATATAAGTGAAATTCCTATCTTGAATGAAGTAGAACCCATTCTCCATAATTACTTTCCTTGTATGCTTGGACATTCCGTACTATCCCCATTCTCGGTTTGAGCAAGAAAATAATCGGTCTGCAAATAAAGCATCATTTACCAATTCAACATTTCCACTCTAGTTGGTTAATTGTAATTGAGGAAAATTTCATGAATTAGGAACATTTTAAAATTAGAATGTGGTGACAATTAAGGAAAGCGTATGTGTGCTTTGCTGAACATTATAAATCAAATATGTCATCATATAGAACTCCAACTCTGCCTCTCCTATCTCAATCCTTGTTACTAGAGTAATCATATGATCATGGATTGCATCTCGAAATAAAGGCGGCTTGACAAATATTTCCTTTTCTCTCAAGAATAATCCATATAAATGTGGACATCCACTCTTTAAAATCTTTTTAGTTTCCAAACCTACCGTTTGACTTAGAAGCATAATGATATCCTTAACCTCCTCAATGAATTGTTCCTTAACCTACCTTTTGGGGATTTTAGTCGATGACTTTCTCTCTGTAAGGAGCCATTATGTGTTTATCATTTTGGCATAATTATTCTTCTTTGTTTCATAGTCTGAAATTCTAGTTTGATGGCAATAGTAATTTTTTTAGTAATTATAGGTAATTTCAGTAATACTCTAATGCTTGTTGGTGTCAAATTCAGCACTACATCCCCACTCCCATCTAACACTTCCTTCTTCTCAGACTCATAATTCATGGCACAAAACCATACTAGTTCTGGGCATTAAACAAAGGGTGGGATGGCACCTGTTGAGGTGATGTGGCTATCACGTATTGCCTTTAAAGATTCACTCAAATGAGAACTACTTAGTCTTTGATGAAAATCATTTAAGTTGGCGATCATCAAATCATATCATTTACCTTGTTTAGGTCACTCGTGACCTTCGATGTAACAAAAGAAGAAAATGACATAGTCTTCATTTCAAAAACCCTAATTTTACTTCAACTATTTTCATAATAGAACATATGCAATAGACAGGAGTTTGAAGCTCTTACATTTTCTGCAAGCACCAGAAATTCGACTCAAAACATCTTTCACACTTCTTAGGTTCATAAATTTAGCTCCACAATAATTCTAATCACACTTCACTAATAAAAACAACAAGAGACCATCAAAATAACAATAAAGGATGAATACAGTCGTATCCCTTAAGGCCCTTGCTTTGCGTAGGAGCATTAATGGTGCTAGAATTAAATGCATTGTATCACATTCGTTAACTCTACTTTTTGCAACTTTGTATTTGAGCCATCCACGTGGAATATATTCTAACTGAAGTGGGCCTAGGTGTATGCAATTTTAAACATTTTTATCTTCCCATCTTCTTTTGATGTTGTCTCGGATGTGGCTTTACCTAGGAATCGGTCGGGTAACACTTACTTTTAAAAATTTCTATTTGAGTCGTCCATGTGAAGCATATTCTAACTGAAGTGGCACTGGGGTATCTAGTTTTAGATATTTTTACTGCCCATCTAATTTTGATGTTTTCTCAACATGTGGCTTTACAGGGCATCGTTAGGGTAGCAACTTACTTTTAAAACTTTACTCCCCTTTCAAAACTAAGCTAAAATTTCCAAAATGTCCCAGTGACACACTACCCCACTTTTATAATAAACAATTGCCATGTGTCCTTTTGTGGGTATTAGGCATTTACTTTATACTTTCACGCATTTCACCATAATTTATCAAAACATAAAAGGCTTTCCTTTGTGCAACCACTTGATTTACGACAAGTGTACACCTCCTAGGGCTATAGTAAAAATTTTCTCATGCGGCTTCATAGTTGTGAATGTCTAATTAAAATTCATCGCGCCCCATAAGTGACAAGTTCATCAAATAGACCCACCATGCCGCATCAAATTAGAGATGACCACGTATCCACAAATGTTTAGACAAGATTTACAAAAGAAACACAATCATGGAACATGCCCAACTACAAAATTTTCCCCAGAGAGAAAAATGTAAACAATACCATGACTCAGCATGATCCACGACCCTAGGAAAGGAAAACATTTACATATCCATATAGGAAGACTGAAAGTACATCAAACCACCCAAACTAAAAAAATTTAAATGAAAAAGGGCGACATTAAAATTGAGCACCAATAGTACCCATGCATCTAAAGTAAGAACATTGACTTCCACTCTTGTATCAATCAGTATGTTACTCAATAACAACCCATCCACAAAAACATTCGAGTTATTTCTTTGTCATAATCTAGACTATGAGGGGGAAGATTTTCATGCGGGATATGTCGTCTAGTCCCAAAGACTTACGTGTAGAGTTTTTCCTTTTAACCAATTCCCCAATAGTAGAATGATATTCTCATGGCACAACAATTTGTACACTTCTCTCAAGTTATCCATATGAGTTTAGATCATCTCTTATGTTTTCTTTTTCTCTATCTTTCGTGATTTCACCCTTAAAGATTGTATTTCACCTTCAAGATTCCTTAGTACCTACATGGTTTCCTAGTAAACCTCCTTCGATGGGAAAGATATAGGTACCATACATGTAGAACCTCCTCCTTAGTGATGGTAGGATTCTTTGCAATACTTCTTTAGTGCACATTGCTTCATGCGGGTTGTGATATTTACCTGTAACGTCTTGGATTCTCGATTCCAACTTGGGCATCCACTAGTTTTCCATAGCACACTATATCCTAACCATCCATGTGCCTTTATTTTATTTTTTATTCTACTTACTAAAATTCTCATACTAGTCCGGGAACTCCTCATAACTATGATTATTTCCACGAAGAACATGTAATATTCTAGGAAATTCATGCATGTAGTGGTTAGGGGATCTATATGTATAACATATTCTACATGGGAACTCAACTCTTCCACCACTACGGCCTCGTACTTCTAATCCAATATAGTATCCTTGACCTCTGGAATGACCGCCTTCAAAATTCCCTTCATTCCGATCATAGCGTGGCTGATTTTTATCCCGATCCCGATGCTCATTGTTTTCTTTAGAGTAATCTTAAACTCTTATCTGTCATACACCAATATCTATAGCATCATGGATCTGACCAATCGATCGGCGATCTTAGTGTCATGAGTCATGGACCTGTAAATTTTATAGTAGCATGAAACGTTCTTCCTTATTGTGTGTTGTAATAATGGGCAGTAGCTAGCATCATGGTTTAAATGCCATATCACACATTCTAATAGTAATGAGCACACTAATATTTGGGGACAACTATCCTTTGCGTGACCTTCCACTTTTTAATCTTTGCACATCTCATTTGCTAAATTTGATGATAGTTTCTCTAGCTACTTTGCGATATCTACAATTTGTGCTTCTAAAAGGGGCTCACCCCGGTTTCTATACTTCTAACCGCCTCGGTGCGTAAGGTTTCTTTAAGTGCTTTGCATGGATCAATGTATGTTTTATGTGATAGTGCCCTTCTAAAAGGTGTAATCAGACCTCCAACAAACCATTGTGCATGCTTTGGCTTACGTGAATATCATAAGACAACTTAGATAAAAATGTTTTGAAATGGGAATCATACTCTCTGAAACTCTCAGTAGTGCCTTCCTTAATATCCTTGAGCACACCTATACTCTTCTACTCGAACTCAAAGATGTGAAACTCTTTAAGGAAAACATATTCTAAGGCTACATAGTCTATGCAAGTCTAATCAAGGTCAAACTTTACTGTACCATCTTTGTATGTGCCCTTGTAATATAGTAGTAAATTCACTTATCATACACTCATAAGTCATGATTCCTTTTTGCACTCTTATCACCCTCAAAATTCCCCTCATTTTCAAGTCAAGTTTCAAAATTTTTGAGTTGGTGCCTGTTATCCCAATTTTCCCTGGAAAAATTGATCAAACACAACCCCACACAAAAGAAAATTAGAAGGGGCGGTTCAGTCATGCGAGCCCACATTCCAAATCCAAAAATGAAGGGGTATGGTCGGTGAAGGAGGCCAATGGAATCAAAGGAGATCAGAGCACATAGGAGAAGATTGAAGAAAGGGCTTGAAGTTTTGGACTTCACATGCAAGTTGACTTAGGAAAAGAAACAGACCCATAGAAGCCACCACATGCCTCATTTGCATAAATTATAAAGGTGCCACCGAAAGGTAGACCCCAAACTTGCACCAGCCCTCCATGTGTCCAAGGTCCGAAAAGGGACAGAGCCAACCGTTTAATCGACTAAGTATAAGAGGGTCGGTGGAAGCCTCCACGTGCCTCATCAGCGCAACTTTAGAAGTGAGACCTAAGGGATAGACCCCAAATGAGTGCCAACCCTCCATGTGGTCAGAGCCTCAAAAATTTAAATCGGCTGTTGAAAAGTCTAAGTCCAACAGATGACACCATGTCTCTCATCTGCATCTTCAAAGGTCAAAGCCAAATTTGGTTCCCAAAATAAGCACCATCTCTCCATGTATCTAGGGTCTAATAGAGTTCAAAAGGGATAGAACCAGCTGTTTAATTGGTTAAGGAAAGGAGAACCGACTGAAGCCTCCACATGCCTCATGGCATAGCTTGAGAAGTGAGACCCAAGGGATAGACCCCAAATGAGTGCCAACCTTCAATGTGGTTAAAGCCTTAAAAAGTTAAATCATTCTTTGAAAATTCTAAGGCCAGTGGAAAATGCCACGTGTCTCATTGGAGCACCTTCAAAGGTCAAATCCAAAGTTGGTTCCCAAACAAGCGCTAGCTCTCCACATGTCTAGGGTCCAACAGAAGTCAAAAGGGACGAACTGGCCATTGAATTGAATAAGGAAAGGAGAACTAGTGGAAATCCCCATGTGTCCCTTTAGCACTCTTTTAGGGGGAATCCAAAAGTAGGTCCCAAACATGTGCCAACTCTCCACATGTCCAATTGGTGCACCTCAAGGTCAGGTCCAAACAGAGTCTCCAAATGAGTGGGAAGCCTCCATGTGTCCCAAGTCAGACATAAAGCCTTCGCTAAATAGAGGGACTTAGTCAAAACACAAAAATACAGAATAGGCCCACAAAGGGACATGTACCTATGTTTTAATTTGAAGTGGGAAGGTGGGTCGTCGAGCATCTTGGGAATTTTTGCTTTATTTCTAAATGGAGTAAAGTTACAAAAATGAGCCGGAACTTCCCTAAATCCATGTATTGAGTATCCATTGAAAATTCAAAGCGAGAGGTAGGTTTTCAGGGACACTTTAGGAATGTTGGCTTTGTTTCCCTAAAAGGTGTAAAGTGATAAAGTGAACCGAACCCCACTCATGCCAAGGAATAAAGTCAAATGTTGAGCCCGTATCAAAAGTCAAAACGGGAAGGTGGGCCATCGGAACACATTGGGAATTTTGGTTTTTTTTCCAAAAAGAGAGTTAAAAGTTATAAAATGCTCCACAACTCCACTCGGGGTCTTGATCTCACATTGAAAATTCAAAATAGGGAAGCTGGTCAGAGAACTTTGAGACTTTGATCCTTTTTCCAAAAAAGAAGTAAAATTATAAAGTGAGCCACGACTCCGTTACCACTCAGGTAAAGCCACGTGTTAGACCTATATCAAAAGTGAAGTTGTAGGCCTGCAGGGTTGGAGGGAGACATTTTCACTTTGCAGATTTTTTGGTAAAGGCACAATTTGAATTTCGGGCCTGCAGATCCATTTTGGGGAAATTGCATTTTCACCGTTTTTGTACGGATTTGATTCAAATATTCAAATGAGCATAACTTTCGCTCCAATGCTCGAAATTTGAAAAATTTTATATTGTTGGAAAGGTATTGGTCTCCTCTATGCCATGGAAGCATAAAATATTTTTTATTAGGATTTGATGGTTGGAAATATATAAAACATCTTTCACGCCATTAATACATGATCTGATTACTTCAAACAAATCATATTTGATTTGATCTTCCATCCTTCCTTCTCAAACATGCTAAACATACATGGAGAATTGACTGGATATCTTGATTTGGGTGAAAATATGGAAAAAATATTTCATGCCATTAATATGTGATCAGACTTCTTCAACTAGATTAAATTTGATTTGATCTTCCATCCTTCCTTCTTCAGCATGCCAAAGACATGCAAAACCAGATTTGACAGATTGTAGGCGATTTGTAGGGGCATTGATGGTTGGTGGTTGGGCTTCCAAATTATATTTTTGTCCTTCTCTTCTTCTACTCTCTTCTCTTCATCTATAAATGTAAGATCTTGGCTCATTGTAAATGTTGGACTCTGATACTTTTGAAGTGTAAATATAATTAAAAGAAATCAATACAGAAGAATTTTCCCTTTCTCTCTATCTTCATCTACTATCTCTTCTTAATTGCTTGGAATTTGTGGATCATTTATCTTTTGTAATAAGAAAATTTGTGTTCTTATTGATATGATTTCTAGAACTTTGTGTCTATGGAATGATATCTTATGATGTGAATGTTAATGATTCTATTCTATATCACCTTTTCTCAGTACATATAAGGTTATACTCTACTATCTATATTTCCTAAAAGTATTGTTATATTCTACTCTTTCCTTTCTTTAGTTTCTTCCATTCATTTGTATTGATAAGATATTTTGGTAAAAAATCATTTCAAGATGTTAGAAGTCCAGCCTTAAGATGAAAGTTGTACATTTTTATATAAGCTTTGTTGCTTTCTTTCAATAAGGGAACCTCTCCCATAAAGAGGAGGGACTTGTTGTCCCCTGACTATGGTTTTGTTAAAGTACCATTTTAAAACCCAACATTTTTTTGTGACTCCATTGGGGATTTCATTTCAAACGTATCCCTTTCTAGAACAACTTCAAGATCATTTTTGATCTGGCGACTCTACGAGTATACAGGGATCAAACTTCTGTCATGTTCGTTCTCTTGATCTAGGAACCTTCCCAAGAACAAAGGTAAAATGAAGAACACTTGTTGACCCACATCACCAATGAGTGATAGTGACAGTGATGGGGATGATGATTGAGATCTCCCTATTAATGTTTTGAGTTCTAGTCACCCGCATCAAGCTTGGTTTCTCTGAGAACTTCTACAGAGGTGTAAATCCAAGATTGTTTCCACAAACATTGCACAAACTTCTCAAACAAGATGAAGAACACTCAATCAATGAATTTGAGACACCTTGTAACAAAGAGGAGAACATTCAAGTTCTATAATATGCTCATGATTAGGTATTCATTCCTCAACATTATCTCAATTCCACCAATGAATGTCTTCTTGTTGCTCCACCTGATGCATGTCAATTTAATATTCCTTCAAATAATGAAGAAGACAAACAACTTGAGGCTTTCTTTCAACCTGAAATAGAGTCTATAGAAGATATGTCATGTACCAAGGTTGAATGTTCTTGTTTTGAAAGAAGTGCCCCTATGCTGGTGGAAGTGGATGTTCATCATAACAAAATGGACAAGATCCCTCTCTCTCCTATGATTGAAGAATTTCAATGCACTGAGATGAAGATCATCTGTGGACCATTCTCTTGTTGTTTTAAGTTCTCTCAAAGATAAGCAAGTGCCTGTACCCAAAGAAAAATAAATTAATGAGATCACTAGTTCCCCTGTTATATCTATGGATGAGATGAGCACACATGAGCCTTTTTGTAGTCCTTTGAAACAAATAGAAAATGGAAAGCATACATGGAATATTTTCTTCACAACTATGACATCTGTCTTAGCTCCCCCTTTGGAATGCCAAAAAGGAAGAAGAGGATGATGTTTTTGATCAATCTTTACTTAGTCTTGACAACATTTCAATTCCCTACTAATCATGAAGACAAATCAGCAATGCAGCTTGTACCCAAGAGTCACGATCTTCTAGAATCAGGTGCTAATTTTGCAAAAACAACAGGTATGTTTTTCAGAAACATGGTCAAGATTACACCTAATGGTAAACCATCTAGTACCTTTTTCCAAATTCCTCTTAAAGATGATTACAAGGAAAATTCAATGGAATTTTATGTTTCTCATGGGATGTGCCATGGTGATAATTTCAATCTTCATTCATATGCTATCATCATCCAATCAAAATAGGAGTTGACACTATTGGGATTGGATTTTCTATGGATCCAGGTTGTCGAGTTTGGTGATGTGCAGAAATTAGTATGAAGGCAGTCAAGGGTTGTACAAGTCTTTGTATGGCACTATTCATCCACAAAAGAGGAGCCTCAGGAAGATATTCAGTTCTTCACAAGGACTGAATGTTTTTAGTATGGAGTATCACTATCTAGATGGTCTTATTTCCTCAATTTTTATTTTCAAGCCACATAGTGTTCCCATGATATTTTTGTACACCCAACTGCTAATTTTCAATTCACAGTGCCTCATACTTTCACCATGTTGTTCCAAAAAGGTATTTATTTTTCTCATCCTATCTCTACAGTTGTGTAAGTTTCATGCGCTTCTTATTCTTTCCCTTGTGTTGGCGAGAAAATTTGTCTTGTGGAAAAATTTGGTGGGTTTCAAGCCAATTCCATGTGAATCTAATTCCCTCTACTTGAACGGTGTAGCTTCCATATGTGAATGCATGAAGAAGTGGATTTCAATGGTGGCCTTTCGATCGAGAGATCCAACAGGGGCACTGCACTAGCCCTATGGCAAAGCTAGAGATGTCTCACTAGAGAAAAACTTTTCTTGAAAAGGGGAAGGGGAGTGGAAATGGAGGTAGGAGAAAACTAATGTTGTGAGTAGAATATCGATACCCACACACATTAATTAGAAATTTCATTTACATGCATTTATAGTTAGAAGAAAAACAAATCCGTAGGAGAAGCTAAGAGACTGAATAAAACTCATTGGTCACAAAGTACCAATTAATTCCTCAATCAAAGAGGCAAAAATTCCTTCTTTTATTATTGAATTTTGAGCAGAGTTTTTACATAGCTTGAGAATGGAAGAAATTAGAGGAAGAAGAGAAAATAGAAGAAGTGTAGCATTTTATGTCTTTCCCAGGTACAAAGCACTCTGGTCTTTTTTGAAATCAATCATCTGCTCTTGGAATGATGTTGAGAAGCCATTATATTCTTCACAAGACTTTGTTACAACCTCAAAAATCCTCGATGCCTTTTCAAATTCCTCCATTATATAGAAAATGCTCATGGTGGGTTAAAAACCATATCTTGCAAAGCAACCGTCACATTTGATTTTCCAGTTTAAATTAGACCATTTGATTTGCTCCTCTAACTCTGAAATTGGACCATCCACGTGGTAGGAAGGGATTGGAGTGGTTACGGGGGAAGCCTTTCATATTTTGTGATTTTTCATGAGATTTGGCAATTTGGAACAAATTGGCCCGATCCCACTTTGACTTTTCAACTTAGACATGTGGAACGTTCTTATTGGAAATGGGATCGCAGCCCTTTTCTCAAAATTTTAACCTTTTTGGAAAAATGCTCAAAAAATCAATTTTCTCCACAACCCCACTTCTCCAATTTGACTAGGACATGTGGCACATTCTGGTTGGAGACGGGGTCGCAGCTCTTTTCTAAACATTTTAACCTTTTTTGGAAAAGGCTAAAAAACTCAAAGTTATCCACCGTTCCATTCTCCTGCTTTGAATTTTCAATGGTGGGCTCTGCCTTTGACTTTCTCCATATGGGCTTGAACTTTGATTTTCTCCTGCGGGCTTCAACTTTGACTTTTTCCCTTTAAAGCCTAATCAGGGCTGCGGGTCACTTTTTAACTTTTTTCCTTTTTTGCAAAGAGGCTCAAAGACATAAATTTCTCTGTTGATCCACCGCTTTGACCGAACTCTTGACACGTGGCATCTTCTGATTGGAAATGCGGTCGCGCCTCTTTTCTAAATATTTTACCCTTTTTAGAAAAGGCTCAACAACTCAATTTTCTCCACTATTCCGCTCTCCCAAATTGACTTTTCAACAGTGGGCTTCACCTTTGAATTTCTCCCTACTGAGCTTTAACTTTGACTTTTTCTCTTTAAAGCCTGATCGGGGCTGTGGGTCACTTTTTAACTTTTCACCGTTTTCTTGCAAATAGGTTCAAAGACACAAATTTCTCTGCTGACCCGCTACTCCAATTGAACTCTTAACATGTGGCATCTTATAATTGGAAATGGTGTCGCAGCTCTTTTCTAAAAATTTTAACCTTTTTTGGAAAAGGCTCAACAACTCAATTTCCTCCACCATCCTGCCCTCACACTTTTGAATTTTTCAGCTGATTCAAATTTTTAGGTCCCAAGTGTCCCAATTGAACTTGTGTAGCCTAGGACAAAAACTTCTACTTTTTCCGTAATCGACAATTTCAGATTTTTAGGGCTACGGGAAAATTTACCATTTTTGCCAAAAGTGACCAAAAGTGTTAAGTTCACCAAAAATCATGTTCCTCCCCATCCAATAGGATCTGACCATGTACCTGCATTCATTGGGGTCAAAATTTGACAGGGAAAAGATGCCCATCATCCTAACTGTGGAAAATACGCAGAGGAAGAAAACTTCATCGTTTTGAGTCCAATTTTTGAATTTCCTTCACGAACCAGAGGCATGGAGGCAAAAAATGATTTGACGACCCAGCCATAGATCAAGTGAACAATTTTGATAAAAATTGAGGTTGCAAAGAGGATAATACGTATATAGACCAGAAATGGAGGATTTCTAAAAGCGAGAAAAACAAAGGTTTAAACAAATTTCTAAGGCACGACTTTTGATAATTTTTTGAATCTCTAACTTGGCTTAAACACCAATGAAGGGCATGAGCTCAGAAACAATTTAAATTTGGCTTTGAAAATGTAGAGTATTTTTCGGAGACAACAGGTTGGCTCTAGCTTGGGGACATGGCGTGAATCGGGCATGGCTAGGATATGACATGAGGATCCATAATCTCAAGTTTCAAAACATATTATGTTGACCAGAGGCCTTATCCATTAGGCCTTGCTGAATCATGTAAAATTCTAAGAAATAAATATCGAAGAAGGAAACACACAACAAAAACCAAACAAAACTAAAACAGAACCACACAATGAAAAGAGAAAACACACCTATGAAATCACCTATGGCACAAGGCGGGGGGACAACCCACTTTCACTGATGATACGCCAAGTATTTCCCACTTCAAGGAAATTCCAATGGTGTTCCATCCAAGTATAAGAGGAGAAAGACATTCTCACCACAAGCTCCATGAATTTGGAATGGGTCGAGCCATAATGAATCAAACTTTCCATGGCTGCCCTTTGGTTCTCTTCTCTTGTCCCGTAGTAGAACAAAGTCTTCAACCTTGAATTCTCCTAACTTTTCCCTCTTGTTAAATATCTTCTTCACTTTCAATTGGTGTTCTTTAATTCTATCCACCACTTGGCATCTTCTTTCCTCTAGCTTCTCCAGGAAGAGGATCCTCTTGTCAATGGAGTCTTTGTATTGACCATCTTCTATTTCTTGTAGCAACTTGAGAGCTGGCATCTCAATTGTGAGAGGAATATCTTCCTCAACTCCATACAACATTTGGAAAGGTGACATACCTATTTCCTTCTTAGGAGTGATCCTATCAGCCCACAATGCATCATATAACTTCTTGTGTCAATTCCTTTGATTCTCATCTACTAGCTTGCAAACAATGGTCACAATGTTCTTGTTGCTTGACTCATCTTGCCCATTTCCCTATGGGTAGTAGTCAGAAGAGTGAGATAAGGAGATTCCAAAACCATAACAAAACTCTGTGAGATAATTTTAAGTGAAATAGGTGGCATTGTCCACAACAATCTTCTGTGTAGTACTCAAAAACAAACAATGATATTCTCCTTAATGAAGTTACAAACTATTTCGTTTGTCTTACTTGGTCGAGATGGATTCGACCCATTTAGATAAGTAATTAGTTGCACCGAGTACAAAAGTATGCCCTATACTAGAATGAGGATTTAGAACACCAATAAAATCTAGCCCCATTTCTGAAATGGTTCTTCAATCACCACAAACTGAGTGGAAATGAAGAGATTTTTGGCTTTCTAACAAATTTTGGCATGCTTTGCATTTGGAAACCCAATCTTGAGTGTTTGCAAAGATGGAGGGTCAATAATATCTCCCTCTGAGGATCTTATGTGCAGTGACCATTTCTGAGAAATGTCCACTACAAGTTTGATCATGATACGCCCTGAGCAACTTTTCTTGTTGCTCCTTATCTACACACCTAAGGAAACAACCATCTAGGTCTCTCTTGTAAAGTGCATGATTCTAGATTAAAAAATTAGATGCCTTTAGCTTGAGTGTCCTTCTTTGTTTTTATTCAAGATGAGGAGGGCATTCTCCATAAGTGAGGTAGTAAGCAATGATAACATACCACTCATCAAGTAGTGGTGAAAAAGAGCACTTGTGGACCTGTCTCCTTAACAGTTGACAAAACACCATATTTTTCTCCTGCTTTGAGCCTTGAGAGCTTCATCTTCAGCAATCAACTGGCACAAACCATTTCATCTTACCAGATTAGAGGGTCTAATCTCCAAGTCATACTCTTGGGTCTTTACAATCTAACTTCCTCTCTTATCCCTAGGATCTTTTGAGTCAAAATGGACTTGATTGCACTTCCAGGGAATCATCACCACTGTATGAGAATTGAGAATGTAGAATCTAAAACTTTTAACAACTTTAACCACTGCGTAGGCATGTTTCTCCAATTGGCTGTACTTTATCTCATGATTTTTCAAAGGACAGCTCATGAAAGCAATGGGTGCTTCCAAACCTTCATCATTTTTTTGAACAAGGACAACAGAGAGGGTATGTTTTGATGCATAGCAATACATGATGAACTCCTTGTTGAAATATGGAGATACAAGAGTTGGAGCTTTGGAAATGGATTTCTTGATCTCCTCAAATGTTGTTTTTCCTTCCTTATTCCACTTGAAACTTTCTTGAGGCTTCATCATGGAAGTTATATGCTTAGTCAGTTAAGAAAAATCAGGCACAAAACGATGAAGGAAGTTTACCTTTCCAAAGAATGAATGAACTCCCTTCTTGTTGGTTGGTAAGGCTAGTGCTTGGATAGCTCTGATCCTCTTAGGATCAATTTTTTATCCATGTTTGTTCACAATTTGTCCCAACAACTTACCTTCTGTGAGTCCAAAAATGCACTTCTTTGGATTTAGATAAATTCCATGTTTCCTACACCTTGCAAGGACTTGCTCTAAATGACAGATATGATATCCCCTCCTCTTTGAAAAACTGTGAGGTCATCAAGGTAAATGACAATGTAATGTTTCAAATCCTTGAAGGCCAATTCCATTGCTCTCTAGAAAGTGGCTCCAGCATTAATCAAGCCAAAAGGCATTATGTTGTAGGCAAAAATGCCCCAAAGTGTTGTGAAGGTTGTTTTGTTGCAATCCTCTTCTGCCACCTTGATTTGGTTGTACCCTAAGAATCCATCAAGAAAATAGAGCATTTCAGATCCAGGTGGATCAACTTACAAAATATGATCCATGATTGGAAGAGGTTAGTTGTCCTTTAGAGATGCCCGATTCAGATTTTGGATGTCTACACAAATCCTTATTTTCTCATTCTTCTTCCTTCTTGACACAATGTTAGCCACCCATGTTGAATGGTTCATGGGAATATGATTCTAGAATTGAGCATCTTTGTCACCTATTCTTTGATAACATCGGAAATATTTGGATTATAGGGCCTTTGTTCTTGCTCAAGGGCTTAGTTCATTGCTTCAAAGGAATGGAGTGATGAATTTCCTTTGGCTAAAATTATTTGAGTTCATCATAGGAATAGGCTAGGACATCTAAGTACGTTTTAAGAAGAACAAAAACTTTCTCTTCTCTTCGGTGAGAAGAATTTACCAATTTTAACCATCCTTAGATTCTCTCGAAGTGCCAATGTTTTCTTGATCAAAATTAGATGGACACCAATAAGATTGTTTTTATTTCACTTGGATGAACCTGTCATTTTTGTCAAAGAGATCTTCCAAAGAAACTAGGCCTTTGGGGATTTTGTTTCCTTTCAGTTTGATTACTCCCTCTTCATCAATTCCCTCAATTTTTCCTTCTCTTCTTTGGGGACTAATTCACGGTGTTGGTTTTCACTTCCTTCAAAGAAAATATTATTGAAGTTATCCCTTTGTTCTAAGAAGGCTAGGATCTGATTGTCATCATTGAAGACCTACTAGTGATTTACATTATCTGGTATGTTGGGTTTGAACACCATCTCAATGGTCACTTTATCCTTGCCAAAATAAGGATGAGGTGTCACTAAGGAAGTTGAAACTGCTAGAGAATCAGTCTTTTCATTCTTCTCCCTAGGGATAGCTTCAATGGAGAATGCATCAAAGGATTCAATGCAGTCCCATACTCTATTTCTATAGTGCATGAGTCTGGGGTTCTTCACCTGATATTGTTAGCAGACATGCTTTACCACAACCTCTGCATCACCTTTGCATCTCAACTTCTTAATTCCCATGTCCTCTACTGCATTCATGCCTAAGAGTAATGCTTCATACTCTGTTGTATTATTTGTATTGTCAAATTGCAGCTTGTAGGAAAAAGGATATACCTCATTGGAGGGAGAGTATAATACTACACCAGCTCCTGAACCTGCTCTAGAATGACTACCATCAAACTCCATTGTCTAGATTTGGTCTTCTTCTTCCTCCATGAGAAGTGGAAAGTCCTCTTCCTTCTGTGATGTAAGGAGGTAATTTCCAAGCCCACAGATTGAAAAGGTATATCATCTCTTGGACCATCATACTTCCTTGTTGTGAACTTCATTTTTCTAATTGGCAGTAGCTTCTTCATTTCTCCTTTCACTAGGATAGTTGTAGATGACCAATCCATTTTTATTTCTCCACCTAGATCTCTACAAAAACTTATACTCAACAACATACCAAAAGATGTTGGGATGTTTGCCACCAAAATGGTCAGGAGTATCTTCTTGTCAGGGTAATCAGCTAGTGCAACCTGAGCATCCTTAATCCTTCCTACCAATGGAACTTGTTTGGATTCCATTGAGTAGCATGTGCCATTTACCTAGGTCAAAGTGAGGCCAAGAGAATTTGTAAATTTTGCTAGCATCACATTATCTGAGGCTCCAAAATCTATAATGTAATTGTTCAGCTAGAAACCTTTGATGAGAAGTGACAGGTAAAAAGGCTCAACTCTATTGGTGGTGGAGGCACTAAGGGCTAGCATGTTTTGAGAAGATGGTGTGGATGGTGTGGGAAGTAAGCCTTTAGAATTAGAGATTGGGGATGTAGAGTTACCACCCCAGAATTGCCTTGATGAATATATTGAATTGGGCAGGATGTGTTTGAAGGTATTCAATTTTAGAGAGCTAGACTTTGGTTTTGCTATCATACTCTACAAAGTCAAATGAAGTTATGGTAGATGAGGAAGAGGTTCCAAGTGGATGAGGACTTAAATGGTAGATGCATCGTTACTTTTGGTGTTGGGTTCTCATTTTCAAATGTGGAAATTAGCTTGGAAGGAGATGGGGGTGTAGCCTTTGATTGGAATTTATATTTTCTTGCAGAACTAGTATTTAGAAGAGAATTGATCTTAACAACTTTTGAGTTGGGAGAACAATCGAGATAACTTACTTGGCACAACAAAGTGTGATCCTTAAAAATTGGTGAATCTGATTTACGTCTAGCTGATTCCGTGAAAGGTGGTAACGATGATCCCCTGCTAATGATCTTGTTTAGTGGAGGCTTTGGAGAGCTATCTTCTTTGTTCTTCCTACTCTCGATTCAAATCTTTGAGGCTGAAACACCATTCTTGGATTGTGCACAAGTGAAAACAACACATGAAAAACTTGGAGCTTCTTCATCACCTTCCTCCTCATCAGTAATGTATTCAATCATTCCATTGTGCATGCCAACCTCTTCAATTTCAAGATAGTTTTCATAGTCATCCATGCTTTCTTCTTTAGTTTCCTCAATGTCTGCTCCTTCTTTTGATTCCCCAGTGTCACAGATGGCATTGAATGGTGGTGTGTTAAAAGAAATATTATGAGGAGGTGGAGGAATTCTTGGTCTATCAAGAGGATTTGGTCTCCTTGGAGCATTCCTCATTGTGATTTGTGACAGTTGCTTGTTCAAAGAAACTAGGTCATTTGCCATTTTTTGGAACATTGGATCAGTGGTGACTGAATTTGAACTCTAACCTTTTTTCTTTCCATTTGGTCCCTTCACTTTTCCAGAAATAATTAGATCATCATCAGTCTCAATTGAAAATTCTTTAGCTTCCCTCAATGTTCTTGGTTGGGCTTTTCTGAGGAAGAAACCAAATTCTGATGGCAAAGCACTGATGAAGAACCTTTTCAAGTTGTTTTCAGAGGGTACCACATCTTCTGGGATCCTTCTTGTCAACCTATCATACATTACTAAAAATATCTCATTCATTTGCAGGTCTCCTTATTCATCTCGAACCAATTGGACCAGCAGATCTCGACAATATTTTGTGCACTTGAACCTATGTTTAAATGCACTTCTTATATCTTCCCAACATGTGAAAAATCTTAGGGGCAACATGTAGAACCTTTCAGAAACTTTTTCTTGGAGTGACTCCACAAAGAGCCTAATTGAAACATCTTCATCTTCAACTCCCAACACTCCACAAGTAGTGATGAATGCTGCTACATGTTCTTAAGAGCTGAGAACCATCCCCTTTGAATTTTGGGAAGTTCTTTCTTGAGCCTCTTGGGAGCTCATGAAGTGGTTGTGGAAGAGAAAGTGGACCAATATTTCTTCCCCATGGTACATTAGGCCTATGTACTTCACGCTCATGATCACCCATTCTATTCCTGTTTCTAGCCTCAGTCGTCTTGCTAAGGTTGCTTCACACTCTTTGCTCTTTCTTTTGCTTCAATTTTGAGTCTTTCTATTTCTTCAAGTTCAGCCCTTATCTCCTCTTCATCTCTTGCCTCTCTTTCAAGATCTTCAGACATGGGATCAACTTGTCCTCCTTGCCTCAGTTGCCAGTGTATCTTCTATGAGCTAGCTTGAAATTTTATGCTCTTCTTTGGGGTGCTGGAATTTGTCTCTACCTTTCCAATTCGACAACATGTTCCTCTTCTAGGTCTAGAATCCTTACGACAATGAAGTATTGATTGAAACTTTATCTATTATGCCAAATAGCTTTTCTCAAATCAGAAGTAATGTCTTCTTGGATGTGAAATAGTAAATCAGGTCTCTCAACAGGTGGATTTCCTAGAATATTCATTATTTACATCCATGTAGTTTGTGTGATTATTCAATCTCCGAAACTTTTCTTCTAGAATATTTTTTTGTATTTTATGACCCCGAGATTGTTTTTAGGTGCAGATGTTGCAAAATCTGCCCCACAAAGTGGGTGCTAAAAATTGTTGGTGAGAAAATATGTCTTGTGGAAAAATTTGGTGGGTTTTAAGCCAATGCTATGGGAATCTAAATCCCTCTACTTGAACGGCCTTTGCTTCCATATGTGCATGTGTGAAAAATAGATTTCAATGGTGGCCTTTCGACCAAAGATCCAACAGGGTAGTCCATTGACCCTATGGAAAAGCTAACAATGTCTCATTAGAGAAGAAACTTTGTCTTGGAAAGGGGAAGGGAGTGGAAATGGTGGTAGGAGAAAATTAATGTTGTGAGTAGAATATCGATTCCCACACAAATTAATTAGATATTTCATTTACATGAATTTATAGTTAGAAGAAAAACAAATCTACATGAGAGGCTACAAGACCAAATAAAAATCGTTGGTCACAAAGTACTAATTAATTTCTTAATCAAAGAGGAAAAATCCCTTCTTTTATTGTTGAAGATCGAGAAAAGTTTGTACATAGCTTGAGAATGGAATAAATTTGAGGAAGAAGAGAAAATAGAAGAAGTGTGGCATTTTCTATCTTTTCCAAGTACAAAGCACTCTGGTCTTTTTGAAATCAATTACCCACCCTTGGAATGACATCGAGAAGCCATTATATTCTTCACAAGAAATCATTACAACTTCACAAATCCTCGATGCCTTTTCAAATTCCTCTGTTGTGAAGAAAATGCTCATGGCGGGTTAAAAACCAGATCTTGCAAAGAAACCATTACATTCGATTTGCTAGTTTAAATATAGACCATTTGATTTTCTCCTCTAACTCTGAAATTGGGTCATCCACATGGCAGGAAGGGATTGGAGCGGTTATGGGGGAAGCCTTTCACATTTTGTGATTTTTCGTGAGATTTGGAAATTTGGAACAAATTGGCCCGCAACCCTAATTTGACTTTTCAACTTAGACATGTGGCACATTCTTATTGGAAATGGGATTACAACCCTTTTTTAAAAAAAATTAACCCTTTTTAGAAAAAGGCTCAAATACTCAATTTTCTCCTCCGGCCCAAAGGCTCTAATTTGACTAGGACACATGGCATGTTCTGGTTGAAGACAAGGTCACGGAACTTTTCTAAACATTGTAACCTTTTTAGGAAAAGGATCAAAAACTCAAAGTTCTCTGTCATTTCATACTCTTGCTTTGAATGTTTAACGACGGGCTTCATCTTTGAATTTCTCCCGGCGTGCTTCAACTTTGACTTTTTCCCTTTAAAGCCTGATCAGGGCTACGGGTCACTTTTTTAACTTTTCACCTTTTTTGCAAAGAGGCTCAAAGACAAAAATTTCTCCGCCAACCCGCTGCTCTGATTGAACTATTGACACGTGGCATATTCGATTGGAAACGGGTCGCGACTCTTTTCTAAAAATTTTAACCTTTTTTTTGGAAAAGGATCAACACCTCAATTTTCTTCGTCGTTCGCTCTCCTGCTTTTACTTTTCAATGACGGGCTTCACCTTTGAATTTATCCATGCGGGCTTCAACTTTGAATTTCTCCCTATGGACTTCAACTTTGACTTGTTCCCTTTAAAGCGTGATTGGTGTTGCGGGTCACTTTTTAACTTTTCACATTTTTTTGTAAAGAGGCTCAAAGATACAAATATCTCTGCTAACCCGATGCTCTGATTGAACTCTTGACATGTGGCATCTTCGATTGGAAACGGGGTTGCGGCTATTTTCTAATTTTTTTATCTTTTTTGGAAAAGGTTCAAAACTCAATTTCCTCCACCCGCCCGCCCTCATGCTTTTGAACTTGTTAAGCTAGAACCATCGTCGATTACTGTTTAACCCCAAAACAACCTTATTCTCAAGTTGGAAGTTGGAAGTTGGAAGTAAAAAGAGGTTGGCGAACATTATCACATCTCAAAGAGATAACACATCTTCAGAGAGTGAATTCCAGCCATCCCAGCCAT
Organism: Taxus wallichiana var. yunnanensis; assembly: GCA_018340775.1. NCBI lineage: Eukaryota > Viridiplantae > Streptophyta > Pinopsida > Cupressales > Taxaceae > Taxus > Taxus wallichiana. The sequence goes on from CM031242.1 coordinate 626,772,958, forward strand.
GATATGATCTATCCAAGCCAAGAGGAATGTACATGTAGCCCATGCAGAAAATTTTCTTCCATTGGTGATCACTTGCATCCTTCAAACCCCTCATCAGCACCTCCATCCCTCACACATAGGCATCTAGGACCAGAATCCAAGTAAGTATAACATGATAATTCTTTGGTTTATTTCATTGCATCATTATTTTATCATCTATTGCTTACCCAGCCACCTATTGACCTTCCCCAACATTTCCACCTCCATATACCTATTAAATCCTCACCGAATCCTACCCTAGTCATCTAATACCTCGTCCCGACCAACCAAAGTCTATTGTGTAATCACAAAGGAGACCAAAAGCTTGTTCGGTGACATTTCTAGATTTCACAGTAACCAGCACTAGTCACACTTGATGCCATTGGTTACCCTTGACCGACATCGGTCTCTGTATTTTCCCACACAACCCAAAACATAGACCTACCCACTTAATTTCATCTCACACTTATCCACAGTGATCTAACCGAGACCTCTGTCAAACCTGCAAAACCCGAGAACCAATCATTTGACCTTGGATTCTATTCTAGCTTATCCTGTTAGATTAGATCTATTTCTTATTGAGTTTTTAAGTGAGATACCTAAATCATTTCAAATTACAATAGGATTTACCTTGTTTACAACATTAAATTGTTTAAAATAGTGGACTGATAGCCATCTAGGAAGTATCACACTTCCCGAATCTAGCATACACTCGGTAGTTCACTTCACATATTGTTTGATTCCTTCTTGTGGTCTTGCTTTGTATTGCAGGTAGTTCCTCCTAGCTAAAAGGAATCTTTCACAATCAGTGTGGATTCAAAAGTCATACGTGTGCAATAACACATCAACCAACATTTGAATAGGTATTCCTCCTATGCCCGTTACCCTATTTGTTTTATCAACACTCCAAAGAAACGATCTAAGAGAAAGGTGAAACATTTTAGCATGCACAGTGGGACCCATCGGGGTTCCTTGCATTTCATTCATTCCTAGGAAAAGTTGTGTGTTTTTTTCCATTCTAAAAGTGTACACACTAATTTTCTTCCTTGGTAACCCACCTCTTCTTTCTATTTTCTCTAAAGGAAACTTTTCTTTTGGTGTAATTAAAAAGAACCATTTCTTCGTGTTTTCTACGCATTGTAGTGAAAGAGCATCCCTCTTCCTCTTCATCTTATTGTGTCATCCAATTTCACATCTCAATTTGGGCTTAAAAATAAGTGCATTGCATTCTGATTTATCGCATTAGCTCACATTAATTGAGGGAAACCTATACACTGGAAGTCATGCCTAGCTGATGGTTGACAAATGAATCGTAGAAAAGCACTTCTTTCCTTTTCTATTTCTTTGAGTCTTACCAAACCTCACAAAAATTCAAAATACATACATTCTTAAACAACATCTTACCTTGAAGAAGTTGTAGGTGATCACATGATCACAAAGCACAAAGGGCACCTAGCTCACTTGCTTTGTCGAGTCATACTTGAGTGAATCCCACTCCCACCATAACATACCTAAACCTCACCTTTTAGATCTCCTTCTTTGTAGGAAATAATCCTCACCAAAAAATCTATTTCACAATTCATGTGTCAGTCCCTAAATAGCATAAGCTAAACAAACATAATAGAAAAGGCACTCCTAGGATCACATTTTCTTAGTGTTTCTTCTTGGCTTGCATTTTGAGGTGAGAGATCACATTCTTCACTTTTTTGTTCATCCTTGTATGCTCCTCATCACAGTTGGTGTATTCCAGCTTCACCTGAGTGTGCTGGGCCATATCATCATCATTCTCGAAATTTTGGGTCGATTATACATCAAATTTTAATTGACAACCACTTTTATTTCATCATTGTTTCAATTTCACAGGTAACCATCATCGATTACCTCTAACTATCGTCGATTATACCCAACCGACATTATTTCTAAGTACTTTTGCTAACCTAACAAAACAACATTTTCATTCATTTTTTTCACTTTTCATAATCCTGTCACTACCATTATTCCCATTGATGTTGTAAACATCATTACATTTGGCATACATATCATATTTTACCTTCTGCCTTGTTGTTCACTCACTTTGTGCATTTTATACAAGATGTCGGAATCGGTTACCCCCGACCAGCGACAGTCGATTTTCCCTAACCGGCATCGATTAGCCTGTTTCACATTCTAGCCACCATTTGGTACTTAATTTACTTTTTGTCACCAGATTCACCTGATCCTACTATTCTTTGTGTCATTTACAGAGAAGCAGCCCTACCTGATCAATACTGGTTCACATGGTGATGATCCAAAGACAAGAAAGTGCACTCGTATTTCATGCGAGTTGTCAACCACTCCCACCTAGTCCTTCACCATCTTCCATTTTATCACCAGCCATGCATCCCATCTAGCCTATTACTATCACTACTAGATATGAGGAGTTCACACGAATCCTTGACCAAAACCCTACCACCTTGTAGTTTTACCTTTCCCACTCGTCCACTCGAGATGCCTCGGGTTAGTTGATATATGGAACACTTGTATCTATCCCCCCGAATCTTGCACCCACTCCCGCATCAGCCCCATCTGGCTCTATGCTTCCCGCATCTACCTTACCCCTAGTTGTTTCACAATTAGGTCCTATACCCACTATGACTGCCGCATCTATTACCTCCGTGGCACCCGTTACATCCACCGTACCCTTGACAACTACCCCAAACACAACCTCATCTACCCCTAATGTCTCACACATACCCATAGCTACATTACTACCTCCAGTGTTAGTGACCCCTACCCCATTTCAAAACATGGTCCTTTCCATTCCATAATCATTAGCCCATATTTCTACTAGGGTTACCACAACCCTTCCACCCCCATATACATACTATCAACAACCTCCCATTTCATCCATTATACATTCCGGGTATGTACCCCATGTTTCACTTCCTTCTTCCCAATCAACCTACATGGTAGCATCATACAATGGAGTGCCACCCCCATTATATGTCCAAAACCAACCCTCTCATGCTATAAGAGGCATCTAATCATCACAACCTACCAAGGACCTAATTAAATTGATGTTGGACAAGATGCAGACATTGGAGGCATTGGTTTCTAGCTCCCATAACACTCTCACCTACAATTAGATTTGCAACGAGCCCATTCACCCATCCATTCCTATCTGTTCATGCCCCATACATTGGGAAATGACTAAATTCAATCATTTTAATGGAAAAGAAGACCAACAGTAGCATTTGTGGTTGTTTAAACATGGGTGTTATCTGATCACTCATGATGATGCCTTGCTCTTGAGAACCTTTCCCATGTCCCTCACTAGACCTACATTAGATTGGTATAGTGGGTTACCTAAACACTCTATATTCTCATTTAATCAGGTATCCCAAGCCTTCTTGGATCATTTCTCTATCAATATCATCAAGAAGGTTACCATGACCAATCTATATTCCACACGTCAGTATGAGGACGAATCTATCGCAGATTTTGTCACTCTAGCACAGCCTGATCAACCAACTTACCTTCCAACTACCACAAATAGAACTCATCAAGCTCTTCACATGGGCTTGTGCCAAACATATCTCACCGACCTTATAGGTCCAAACCTTCCAAACATTCGATGAAGCATTCACTATGGCACGAAATTTAGAGATTTGGGCCATCGAAGAGAAGAAAATCTAGTTACACAATAAGAATTTGGCATTCAAGTCGAATGATACCTCTTCTTCTTCCAAACCACAGACCAATTATTCAAAAGCTAAGGGCACTACTAACACAGTGGTACTTAAGGCTGCCTAGTGCATCCGTCAAATTAGGCTACCCCTCATCTAATATCTCACTGTCCAAACTTTTCAATTCGGATGAGAATAGTGAAATATACCCCAATCGAGGAGCCTTACTCTTCTATCTTAGAAAATCTTATCAAATCCAAAGCCATCACCCTTTCACCTATAAAACCACACACTGGTTTTGACCCTGCTCACCCCATGCCCATATAGTATAAAGAACATGATTTCTATAATTATCATCGAGTAAAGGGTCATAGTGATGGCAACTGCCTCACTTTCAAAAATATTGTCCAAGAAATGCTCAAAAGGTGAAAGTTAACTATGGATAATCCTAATGCACCTGCCAACCAAAACCTACATATCTTCAAGAAACCATTTCCTAACCATGCCCCTTCATCTGATCAAACCGGTGAGACCTCCACTCATGATACCCATACCCGCGAGGTTCACGCTATCTTTAATGATGTACCTGTCACCTCCCAATTAACCAATATTCCTTCCATAGAGGAGATCCTAGCCCAAAATCCTCCTTCCATGTCGAACCAACCTTTCTTGTTCCTTCACCAATAGAGGAACATCTTTCATCTCCTTCATCACCTACTAAGGAATCTTTTGCTAACATTGAGACCATCTCACCCTTGGCTTCACCACTTAAAGAGCCTTTAGCTACAGTACCTCCTCCACCCATAGAGGAGCACCCCTCATCTATAGAGGACACCCATCATCCACCTATTATAGACCTAGTTGAGATACCTTTGCCTCTTGGTGAGCATTCTCCATCAGCCACTCAAGATCCTACATACCTACTTTTGGCTCTCTTACCCATGAGGTTGAAGCTAGCCAATTCCCCATCTCTAAGACACATTTTACGGGAATTTCCATTAGGTCCTCACCAACTCCACCTATCGACATTCCATTCTCACATTTGGCTAATCACTTAGATTATGTGGATAGGGCTCTACTATGGGGGTGCCTTTTACTCCCCGTCTCAACACAGATGTAGAGATCCCTTGCTGATACCTCCACAATCTACCCAAAAACATTTCGACCAATTGAACCAAACACAATCACCTCTATCACAACCCCTTCCATGACACTTATTATAGCTCACACCGCACCCTTACCCATAACTCAACCTACACCTAAACCCAAACCTATACCTACAACATTTTCTTTGATTAAACCCATTACCACTTTAGGGGTCACCCCGACCACCAGCCTTACTCATCCACCTATCAAACTGGATTTAGCTACATCCTCCAAAGTCAACACCATACCTATTCCGACACCCAAATAGAAGCACCAAACCCATAGAACTCATACCCTAGCTGCACCAATCACACCTACACCTATCCCATTTGTCTTAGGATCTTAGCTTCCCCACATGGTTAAGAAACCTCCACCCATCAATAAACCAAAAACACAACAGCCATTCCTTCCTCACAAACCTCTAACCTACCCAGACACCCAACCCGACTTATGCCTAAACCTGCTGCCTCTTTACCACTTATACCTCCGATGCCCTCATTATTGTTTCACTAACCACTACACTTCATTCATTGTCTCATGCACCTCAAGCATGACCTACATCATCTACCTTCACAAAGACCCCTGTTATCCCCATGGGTAACTCACCCTCTTCCTCCATCAGCTTTTCCTTTGAGGCCTCATACACCCACATCACCTTTACCCAAGAAGGTGCAACCTAAATGACAAAATCCACTACCCCACAATAAGGTAGTAAAAATGACCACACACCCTCCTACCCATCCATCTACTATACCCATACCTAAACAAACACGACCGACACCTAAAACCACACACCCAAACCCATGGCTCAAACCCCTCCTCTTCTAAAGACTGTTCCTCAACAATCACCTACACCTACACCCAAACCCACATTTACTTCCCATTGTGATCCACTAGTAGGGTCTTATGCCAAAATTTTAACCAACCTCCTTGAGACCTTTGTCATCACATTACCACCACTCAGACCTTATAACCCCCTCAAACCCAAGCCAAAAGGGTTTGACGATACTAAAATTTGTGCATACCATCATGTGCCAGGACACGATGTGGAGAACTACAAGGCCTTGAAAACCATTCTTATCCAATTGTGTCCACCAAAAACCAACTTTGATGACAAAGACCTTCTCGATGAGGATCCTACTTTACCAAAACCCATTCCCACACTACCCACTCAACAACCACAACCTCCACCCTCACCTCTCCTAAAGCCATCCCAAATTTTTCAAATTAACATGGTTCACATCGGAGAAATTACCACGCCACCACCACCCAAATGTCGTTGCACCCAACTAACCTCACAGGACTTTTCTCCTCTTGTAGGTTTTTACCCGTCGTGTCGTTATACTACTCACCCTACACCTTCTCCATTTTCCAAATCCCCTCAAATCAACATGATACACGTCACTACACATGCGCAAAGAAGGGTAAAGAAAAGAAAGGCCGACCCACCAACTAATCCTATACCCAACATACCATTTGCACCTATACCTAAAATAACTATCTCATGCCCCATACCCCATTTCTAATATCATCACACATCGAACCATGCTCAAATAATTACACCAATCACCCCTTAAAATGTCCTTATACGACCTCATCCAAACCTAAAAATCCCATTGTCAAGCTCTCATGGAGGTTCTTCAATCAATTGAGGTTTTACCTAATGACCCTACACCTATAGCCTCCATTATCACACCCCATCATGTAGCCTCTCTCACTAAATTACCACCTTCATCTTCACTCCACCTTGTTCACCAAGTGGCCTCCCTTAGCTTCTTAGAGGAAGAGATCGTGCCACACCAAAATGATGACCTAGACCCAACCCTCTTCATCTCTATCCACATCGATGACATACGGGTATGTCGTGTGATGATTGATGGGGGTGCTAGCATTAACATCATTTCATCCCATGCATTCACTCAAATGCACATACCTGATAATTACATGCATAAACACCCGGTCATGTTGCGTTCATTCAATGATGTTATCACCTCTACACTAGGCACCATCATCCTCCACATTCGCGTGGGCCCCGCACTATTCCCAAATTGTTTTACATTTTGGAAGGGGAATTCTAATATAACCTATTGCTTGGTAGACCCTGGATCCATGTCATGGGTTGCGTTCCTTCCACTTTGCATCGTTGTGTAAATTTTGAACATGAAGGACACACCTATACCATTCTAGCTAACCCATCACCTTTTAAAACATGTAACATGCTTTATCGACCCAATGATGTGCTCATACCTATCAAGCCATCTTCCTCCATGACCACTAGCACTTCACCTACACCTCCACCTACTAGTACAGCTACTGCTTCTATCACACATACATCCTCCATACCTACTACTTCCATAACCTCCATGGCTAACCCATCAGTTCCCAATCTATTAACTCCACCTCCGCTCAACCTCCAACATCCATACCAGCTACCTACATACCAACCACTGATCCCTTGGAATGTGTTTTTCAATGCCTCACTCTGGGGAGTACCGCCTATATAGTTTCAACACATTTCTTACTCCACAAGAGTATGGAAGCCTTCACTAACACCCTCGCTATGATCACCATATAGGAGAACGTCTCCTTTATGGTCCTCCCCACCTTTGTGCTAGTCTCACCTATGGGGGACTTGATACTACCACTTACACACCCGAACCACCATCACAAACCCACCCATTTTTCACTGACTTCCAATCACTTACCAATCACCATTTCACCCACACCTTCCTACACCATTGTGCATGGAAGGGTTTTGGTTTTGGCTTTTACGAGCAAGGCCGCCATACCATTATTCCATGTACCACCCAAAACATAATGACCGAAGTGGTATCGGCTTTCCCAAACCACCTACCAAATAGGCCCGCATTGAACTCATTAAGGACACTAGCCCTTCTCCACCTTCTTCACCCACTCCACCTTCATCACCACCTTCACCGACAAAGTTGATGGATCTGAATCTATCCCTCCTAACTTTTTTTTTTTTTTTTTCATAAACACCATTTCCTTGGGGCCTTTGACTTATTAGCGTGAGGCGAGGCCCCTTCTACTCTTCCCTTCCTGTATCCCAAAATGATCGATGATGACACACCTATAATTAATGTTATTCAATGTCAGGATGATGAATCCATACTCACCTACCTTGATGCAGAAGACTCATATATTCATCAGTCATTACCCTCTAAGATGCAAACCATGTTGAATGAATCGACTATCGAGATCAACATTCATACTCAGGATAACCCGCACATCCTAAAGATCAAACAATCTTTAGATGTTGCTGAACAAGAAGCCATCACTTCTTTTCTTGAAATTATAACCATGCTTTCACTTGGTCTTACGCGAGACATGCCAAATTGACCTATCCAAAATCAAACCATTCCCGATGCCAAAATCACACAAAAGCTAGGAAAATGCACCTCGTATTTCTCTTCTTAAAGAAGAACTTCAACGCCTTCTTTCTCGTTTCTTCATCTTACCCATTGATTATCCTCGTTGGATTTCTAACATTTTCCCTATTACTAAAGCAACAGGGGACTCTGCATTTGCATGGACTTCCGTGACCTCAACCTAGCCTACCCGAAAGATGACTTTCCCTTACCCGGTATTGATCAGTTGGTTGACCTCACCGCTGGTCATGAGATGCTATCACTCATGGATGGCTTCTCGGGTTATAAAAATTTTTTTGCCCTAGAAGATCAACACAAAACCTCATTCATCACCCCATGGGGGACCTTCTACTATCGAGTCATGCCTTTTGGCCTTAAAAATGTTGGTGCCACATATCAATGGGCTATGAATTACATCTTCCATGACATCATGCATCACATATTAGAAGATTACATGGATGATCTCTTGGCCAAATCTAAACATTGCTCCAAGCACCTTGCCATCCTCAAAACCATATTTGACCACCTCATTAAATATTACATCCGCCTTCAGCCTAAGAAGTGCGTCTTCACGGTTCTCTCGGGAAAGCTCCTAGGATTTATCGTTTCCCTCCATGGTATAGAAGTTGACCCTACTAAATTCAAGGCCATTCTGGAAATGCCTCCACCCACTAACCTTAAACAACTCCATAGCCTACAAGGTAAGTTACAGTCTATTCGCCATTTCATTTCACAATTATCAGATCGGTGCCAACCGTTTCATCATCTGCTCAAGAAGGATGTCTCCTTTCAATGGGATGATGATTGTCACAAAGCTTTTGAGGCCTTAAAATAATACCTTCTCCAACCACCCGTACTTATCCCACCTAAAGATGATCAACCTTTTTATCTATACATATCCACTACTAATCATTCCTTGAGAGCCATGCTTTCATCATCGTGATGAATAACATAGGGATCAATCGGTTTATTATATCAACCGTACTCTTTTGGACTATGAAACCCAATACACCCATCCCAAATTTTTTTCTTTAGACTTAGTTTTCGTTGCCACCAAACTCCATCATTACCTACTCAACCAAAAAACCTATGTTGTGACCAACACCAACCCCTTACACTTCATGTATGCCAAACCTTATCAAAATCAGCATGCCACACGATGGCTTATGCTTTTAGATGATCTTGACCTTGAATTCATTCATCAAAAGTCCATCAAGGGCCAAGCTATCATTGATCAATTGGCCGATGCACCTATTTTCGGGATCAACCTTCTAATTTTGACTTTCCAGATGAGTCAATTGCTACCCTTTCCTTGAATGAACCCCTTACCAAATGACACTCTTCTTTGATGGTTCCAAATGTCAACATGGGGTTGGGGATAGTATTATCCTCATTCCTCTTGATGGAGAACCCATGCCTTTGTCTTTTAAACTAGATTTTGAATGCATCAACAATATTTTCAAATACGAAGCACTCGTTATAGGTCTCCAAGCCGCCTATACCCTAGATGTCAAATCAATCAACATCTTTGGTGATTCTCAATTGGTCGTAAACCAAGTCAATGGTATGTACCAATGTCGTAACAAGATACTTCAAAAGTATAAACATCATGTAGACATAATTTTCACCACCTTTGATCATTACACCCTTCAAACCATCCCACGTTCCACCAACAAATTTGTAGATACCATGGCCTACTTAGCTTCCCAAATACCCACTTCACCCACTGATTTCAAAATATTTTCACCGTATAATGCCTCCATTCACCTTCTTATTTACCTCATGATGTTTACTCGATCGGAACCAACACCCTTGACCTGAGTGACCTTTGGTATAAACAATACTCTGACTACCTTTCTCTCTCCATCTTACCTCCTGATCTCACCCATAACAGACAACACACCTTCCTTAAAAAGGTCTCTCATTACGTTATCCTGGGAGGACTCCTTTATAAGCATGGATTTTATGGTATTCTCTTATGATGCCTCACAATTTCTGAAATTCCTTATACCATTAAAGAGGTTCATGATGGAATATGTGGAGGTCACTTTAGTGGCCTTGCTGTTGCTAAGCATATTCTTTGTCTAGGCTATTATTGGCTGACCCTTAACCATGATTGTTGCGACTATGTCAAACATTGTGTAAAATGCCAACAACATTCCAATCTTCATCATATACCCAGTCATGCCTTACAGTCACTCTTGACCTTTGGCCCTTCTCTCAATGGGGTTTGGATCTTGTCAGAGAAATCAATCCTCATTCTTCCCAACACCATCAATGGATCATCACTACTACCGAATATTACACAAAATGGGTAGAAGCCATACTATTCATTTCCATGAAATTCGAGAAAATATGTGAGTTCATTAACCACCACATCATCTGTCACTTTGGTGTTCCTCATCACCTCATCACTGACAATGGAAAACAATTCAAAAACAAAACATTTCAAAAAATTTGTGACACCTTCCACATTTAACTTAGTTTCTCATCACCCTACTACCCACAAACCAATGGCCAAGACAAATCCACTAACAAAACCCTAAACAAAATTCTTGTGAAATAAGTTGACGATCTTTGGAAGGATTGGCATACGCACATTCCTTTTTCCATGTGGGCATACCGCACTAGTATTCATACTTCCACTTTGTGGCCACACCCTTTTCTCTGGTTTATGGTGCGAGGTTGTTTTGCATCTCAAAGTCTAGATCCCCTCACTCTGTATTTCTCTCCATGACATGCTCACTGATGATGAATTTTGTCAGGACCGTTTATCACAGCTAGAGTTATTAGATGAACTTCATCTTAATGCTCTAGATCACCTTCAAGTTTACAAACAACGTATCAAACATGCCTATGAAAAATGTGTTCATGAGTGAACCTTCCAAGTTGGTGACCTTGTCTTAAAATAAAATCAACACGTAACCAAAGTAGGAAAAAGTAAACGGGAAAATTTTCTCCTAATTGGCTTGGACCATACATCGTGACTCATACCTATGGATCAGGTGCTTATCATTTATATTCTATCGATGGTAAACCTGATCCTGAGTTCCTAAACGCATTGCATCTTCAACCATTCTATTGTTGACTCATTGTCCTACCTCACCCTTTGTCTCTCTCCAGGATTTTCCCTTGAGCGCTACCTAGTCCATACACCCCCTAACGATTAAACAAGAATCATGTGAGTCCCCATCACTCGTTATCTTCTCTTACATATGTGTACCATGACACTACACATAGCATGATTCTCATGGATACTTTTCATCTATCTCTAGATGAGATCCCATGGTCATTTCACCTTGCCCTTTGAACAAGAGTCCTATCTTTCACCTTGGTCTTGTCCATGAATAAAAATACCTCACAATGGGACCAAACTCCTTGATTCAAACTTCTAATAAAAAGATGACTCCCTCAAAAGGACATCTTCCTCTCGACCAATTTTTGCTATAAATAGACTGCTCCCATGAAGGACAGCTATGTAAAATCTCTTCAAAAAAAGAGAGAGAGAGCAACCGAAGCTTCGCACATTGATCGCTTCACGAAGACCTCAAAGAGTTCAATTTTTCCCATATAGACTTCCCGCATCGATCAATCTATCCCAACTATAAGTCAAAACAAAAAACTTTTTAGTCATGGAATTGCCCATTGTGACCTAGGACCTCTTTCCCTAAGGGCCTGCTACCTCATACCAACAAAAAATTAATTAATTAAAATTAACTACTCTTCACCCTATGAACCATGCCCATTCTCATTTCCTATTGCCTCAAGGGACATCTTAGAATTTAGACATTTGGTGATCCTGTGACTACATTTCATCATAGAATGTCCATCATGAAATTGATTTAGGTTTTTATGTTCATCACCTCCTCCAAGGTATGATCTAATTGGTATGATCCTACCCAATCATGTGGCTTTATTGCCCCTTTTATCCTTTAACCATCTTTGTTTATGTTTTGATTACCTTATACAGGAATTTTTCCTCGATGCTTACTTTGGGGTAATATCTTTCTTTCACCACAATCATCCCCACCTACATCATTTTTCCTACAATCTACCCACACCTAACAAACCTAAACCCACAACATGCCCAAACAACTATCGACTCATTTTCAAACCTTCTCATTTTCTTTCCTAGCTTATGGGAGAACTACATTGGCTTGAGGTTCCTTTTCACCGGGACTATGTAGGTACCACACCGAGGGCATGGGGCCCTTGGAGGTTAGCTCATCCATTCTTTACACTAAACAATTCCTCAACCATGCCTAACTCACCATTTACATCACATTTCACTTAGTTCCCCTTTTATATAAAACATTGGAAATTAAGCCACATACATAACCATTTGCTACATATTTTATACATTTATTACCTACCAATTCTCTATCATCATTATGCATGGATTATACCACATCTCACATATGACCCATAGTATCATTCATTACAAACAAATAATAAATCACAACTTCACCTACTTTCAACACAACCATGCCTAACAAACCTGACTTAATCCATGCCTATAACCTAACTCAACCATGCCTAACCAACAACCATGCCGACTCAATTCATGCCTAGCCAAACCTAACTCACCCATGCCTAACCAACCTAAGTTAACCATGCCTAACCAACCTGGCTCGATCCATGCCTAAATTGACCGACTCTATCATGCCTAACTCACCTAATTTCCATCCATACTAAAACAAAAACCCATATCTCATCTAACACAAGCCATAAAGCAATATCTCATAAACACATCAACCAATCACCAAATACCATGTATCTCATCATATAAATCAATATATGTGTGGCTCAATATACATGCCTATCTCATCATGTCCACCATCTCAAAATGTTGGCACGTAGATCGATATATAATATAAAATGTCATCGGCATGCGAGCCCGGTATCATATATACAATAAAGAATGATTCAATACAAAATATCTTCGGCACATAGGCTGGTATATCCTCAAAATGTACTAATCACTCATAAATCCTCACTTTCTTCAGCACATAGGCGGTATGTGATAAAAAATACAACTATATTCAACATGACGCAGCCAACATATATATCAAAAAAATAACTCATATACATAAAAAATTAGGTGATTGCATATCAGGCATCTTGCCAGATGTCCTCCATCTCTATGTCACCTGTACCCTTGGCCTATTGTGTCCCTGCTAGCACCTCACCTAGCATTGATCACCATGCACTGGTGGCCTCTCCCTGATTAGGCCTTAGAGCTCGCTGACCTCCTGTGCTCTCCACACTATGCGTGCGGGATCTCGTCCTCTCACTGGATGCCTGATGTGCCTTGTACTCGGCATAAGATATAAAATCTATCCCGGATGCCATAATCTGGTCTTGATAATATCTCACCTCACCTAGGGCATCTCGTAACCTAGATACATGCATGGTCTATGGTGGTACCATAGGTCTCGGCCCCTATACTTGCCTGCCTGTAACAACCTACCCTACGCTACTACTGTGAACTAAGACCTACTCCTGGTGCCTATGGTGGTGCCCCCTATCCCTGTGCCTATATCTGGGCTGTAAGGCCCCAATCTATGCCTGGGATATGGCCAAATGACCCTGTAAACTTGCCACCTAAGCCTGTAAGGCTGCCACCTAACCATCCCCCCTGACCATCTCCATCTCCCCCATCTCCTCCATCCACCATCTAGGCCTATAGGCTAGCTACCTGTATGTGTAGCTCTACTACCTCCACCTCTCGAGCCCTCTAGCTGGGTCTCATGATATACCTAATTGGGTAATCAGCGTAGCTACCTACCCCTGTAGGGCGTCTCTCTGCACTATAATGGTAGCTAGGTCTGCTTTGCCTCACTGGTTTGGGAGGTATGGATTATAATTGAGCCACCCACCATTTCCTATATATCTGTTTTTACATCCAGCGTCATCTATCTTCCAATCCACTGGCTACTCCTCCTCCCCTGTGGGAATTTTCACATGTGGTAGAGGTAAGGGCCTCTCCACATCATCTCTTTGATATTGTGGGAAGGGTGGAGGAATGTCCTGTAAGAGCCCGAACTGCCGTCAGACTCTATCTACCGAGATCATCTCATGCTCCCTAGCGATGGTGGTGACCACAGTATCCACCTCTCTAGCTAGAGATCATCTAGCTCCTCATGCATATGTCTATATGAGGCGAATCCCACATATGGCATCCATATAATGTCCACTCTGACAACCCCTCTAGTAATTGGAAAAAATGGGCCACATCGTGTGTCATCCTATCGATTTCCACTCTCCTATCATCAACACCCATCTCCTATATCCTACCCGCACAAATCATCTGGGAATGCATCTGCTTGGGGCATCCCTATAGGTCACACACACACACTATGTGCTCGTATGCTCATAGTGTAGTATAAATGTACAACATAGGCTAAACCTGCGCAACTGCCCATATGCCCACAACTCTTTGTATAGCTACACTAAGAATGTTGGTGCCTAGGTAAAGTGTGTCTCATGCACCATCATATCATGGAGTACCCCCATCAGTGATTGGGGAAAGTGTCCACCCTCTACATCTAGCAGTGCATAGCAGCACACTACCTCCATCAACAAAACCACTAGCCTTGTCTCATCCAGACGGGCTAGGTACATCTCTCCATAGCTCAAACTGGTGCTATAAAATATCAAATCAGCCACCCCCTTGCCAAAGACAGTCCCAATCAACTCCTCTGAGGCCTCAAAGGAGATAGAATACACCTAGGCACCCAATATGGGTAGCCGTAAAATCTGGAACACATCCTCCAGGGTGATAGTCATCTCACCCGTCGAGAAGGTGGAATGTGTTGGTTGTGGGATCCCATCTATCGATGAGCATGACCATCAAGATGGGATTCCAAACAACATGTTGGTAGTGACTAATCCCAATCAAGCCCACTTCCTCCATATGCTAGAGCTCCAAAGGGGTTGTTATGCCACGTAATGTCACCAGTTAGAGAGGCGGAACCCTGTCCCACATATGTAACTGTGATCTCCCCTGCATCCAATCCAAGCACAACATTAATCTACATTTACCATGACCATATTCACCAATTATCATTACCCTCTACCCTATTTTCATTCTACCCATTTCAACTACCTAGCCCACATCATTTTTGCACCCTTGTTCCTAAAATCCTAACTGGTACTTCAGTTCTTCCTAACCGACATCGGTCACCTATTTGGTGATGACACCGGTTCACCTCTACCACCATGGTTACCATGTAATCGGAATCATTCACCTATTTGGTGATCTACTAGTTTTACCTAACGATGCCAACCACACTTGACCGACGTTGGTCAGCATCATGCGAAAAACCCGCGACTTCCCAAAATCCCCATTTTCTAAAAATCACGCCCTTTCCTTTTTACCCCACCTACAATGACCTAGACTACCCTGGACCTCTACCCACCCCACTTATACCATTTACCACCCTTCCCCTCCCTCCTTTTGCCCTCTATTCCACCCATACCCTAATTTAATTTTTACCCACCCAAAAAAAAAAAAACCCCACAAAACCCTAAATAACAATACTCTAAGCTCCCAATCTATCTAATCAACAATGTCGCGTTGGGAAACTACCTCATCATTCTTCCGCTATATCGGTGGCACATCTCGGCCACTATGTTGGTGGCCCGCCCAATCCATCTCCACCTCTACCATACCCGAATAAATACTCGATAACCTCCGCCCAATCAAATCTCTCATCCTGATCCCGTGGACCCGCTGCTCACCAACCCAACCCTCATCCAATCACACTACCAGCTCACTGTCCCATTTCCTTTGGACACTTTTATCTCTTTTCTCTCCTTTTTTCATTTTATCACTTCACAAATAACAAATGAATAATAAAAACATGGATTTTTTGTTTTTATAACCATCCTGACCTAACCAACATTGGTTACCACTAAACAAAGATCGGTCACGTGCCCTACCTCACTGTCAAATCGATTTTCCTATACCGATGTCCATTTTCCATGACCGTCATCAGTCATCCTCACCTACACATTGCCCTCAATTAAGCCCCTTCTACCCCACCCCTCACCCCCGATCCATTGCCCAACCCATTTACCTTACCTTTTTGACCTCCTCCTTTACTACCTCCAAAAATTCCTCCTTTAGGGACTCATTCTTTTACCACTACCTTGGCCTTACCCACACCGTGACCTTGATATTTAGACCTGGACCATCGCTAGTGAGCTTTGACCTCATGTGTTTTCTATACCTTGTGGCACTGTTACCTATGTTGATTGACCTGATGACCTTACCTAGCCTATTGTCGTGACTGTTTATCCTAAATCTACCTTTGGTGCACCAAAACATACCTAAATGTTCCTACACCTAACCTACGTTGTGTTTCCTAACCATATCCTATACCTTGGATACCGAAATCACTTCAACCTTGTTTGGATAAACCTATCAACCTTAGATGATGTAGAGTTTGTCTACTCTTTAACCCGGTAGTGTGCTGCAATTTATACGTGTGTGTGTGTGTGTTTGACTATTGCTACCTTTAACCCAAACTTATTACCTGGAATGGCCCGAGTAGACCTTTTACCCTTTTTTTTCCCTGATCCCAACTACCTTTTCCTTACATTTACCTTTTTATCAAACCACTCACCGATTCTGCTTGCTGCCTCATCAGTTCCTAGTTTGAGGGGGATCACCTTCACCCGCACATGGGGCAACAACATCTTATTTTTGTTAGCGTCGCTTACCAATACAAGCTACACAACAAAAAGGGGCAAAATGTAGACACTAAAATTAGGTCACACTCCCCTTTGGTCCCTCGACAAATAAGCACCCTTCATCACATTCACCTAGCCATGACCCCCTTCACCCGACTAATATTAATTAAATTAAATTAATGCATTATCCTCTTTATATTTATTATTTAAATATCTTATTTTAAATAATATCCACACATACAGATTCAATTAGACACCTCACCAAGCCAACTCAACCTAAGACTTGTTCTTAGTAAGTTGCCATAACTAATAAGACATACCCACACCCTAAAAATTATTGCCTACATTCCCTCTAACCACATTCCCGCATGCTCACAAGAAGCTTCTAGTCTAATCCATGGGTTAATGACATGATATCTGAGGAAATCAAGAGGATCTCCCTTGTTTTGTAAACCTAGGAAATCCATCCTTGGTGATGCCGGTTACCCCTAACCATCGCAGTTAAGTTTGGAACCACCATCAATTACCTGTTAACCCCAAAACAACCTTATTCTCAAGGTTGGAAGTTGGAAGTTGGAAGCAAAGATAGGTTGGCAAACATTATCACATCTCATAGAGATAACATGTCTTCGAGAGTGAATTCCAGCCATCCCGGTCGTGATTTGATCTAGCCAAGCCAAGAGGAATGTACAAAAAAATTCTTCCATTGGTGATCACTTACAGCCTTTCAAACCCCTCATCAACACCTCCATCCCTCACACACAAGCATCCAGACCAGAATCCAAGTAAGTATAACGTTATACTTCT
Source organism: Taxus wallichiana var. yunnanensis (assembly GCA_018340775.1). NCBI lineage: Eukaryota > Viridiplantae > Streptophyta > Pinopsida > Cupressales > Taxaceae > Taxus > Taxus wallichiana. The sequence continues at coordinate 626,790,680 of CM031242.1, forward strand.
TTGGTTTATTTCATTACATCATTTTTTTATCATCTATTGCTTACCCACCACCTATTGACCTTCCCCATCATTTCCACCTCCATATACCTATTAAAGCCTCGCTGAAGCCTACCCTAGTCATCCAATACCTCATCGCAACCAACCAAAGTCCATTGTGTAATCACAAATGAAACTAAAAGCTTGTTACGTGACATTTCCAGTTTCACGATAATAGAAGCCTCCATGTGGTCAGAGCCTCAAAAATTAAATCAACCATTGAAAATTCTAAGGCCAACGGATGACACCACTTGTCTCATCGATGCACCTTCAAGTGTCGAAGCCAAAGGAAGTTCACCAAACAAGCGCCAGCTCTCCATGTGTCTAGGGTCTAATAGAATCCAAAAGGGGTAGAATTATTCGTTAAATCAGCTAAGGAAAGGAGAACCAATGGAATCCTCCACATGCCTCATTAGTGCAACTTCAGAAGTGAGATCTAAGGGACAGAACCCAAATGAGCATTGGCCCTCCACGTGGTCAAAGCCTCAAATAGCTAAATCAGCCATTAAAAATTATAAGCCTAGCGGACGGTGCCACATGTCTCATCGGAGCACCTTCAAGGGTTGAAGCCAAAGGCGGTTCCCCAAACAAGTGCTAGCTCTCCACGTTTCTAGGGTCTAACAGAAGTCAAAAGGGGTAGAACTGGCCATTAAATAGGCTAAGGAAAGGAGAACCAATAGAAAGCCCCATGTGTCCCTTCAACACTCTTTAAGGGAGCAATCCAAAAGCTGGTCCCAAACGTATGCCAACTCTCCATGTGTCCAATCGGTGCACCTCTGAAGGTCAAGTCCAAACAAAGTCTCCAAATGAGCAAGAAGCCTCCACATGTCCCGGTCAAACATAAATCCTTTGCCAAATAGAGGGACTTAGTCAAAATAGAAAAAAAAAGTCCCGCAAAGGGACATGTGACCATGTTTCGATTCGAAGTGGGAAGGTGGTTGTTAGATCCTCTTGGGAATTTTATCTTTATTGCCAAATGGAGTAAAGTTATAAAAATGAGCTACAACTCCCCTGAAGCCATAAAGTGATAAATTCAAAGTGGAGAGGTGGGTTTTTCAAGACACTAGGAATTTTTGTTTTGTTTCCCTAAAAGGCATAAAGTGATAAAGTGAACTGCGGCCCTGCTGATACCAAGGGATAAAGTCAAATGTCAAGCCCGCATCAAAAGTCAAAATGGGAAGGCATGTTGTCGGAGCATTTTGGGAATTTTTGTTTTATTTCTAAAAAGAGAGTTAAAAGTTATAAAATGCTCCACAACTCTGCTAGGGTCTTGATCCCGCATTGAAATTTCAAAATGGGGAAGCGGGTCGATGGAGAAATTTGAGATTTTGAGCCTTGTTTCCAAAAGAAGTAAAATTATAAAGTGAGCCATGACTCCGTTACCACTTAGGTAAAGCCATGTGTCATACCTATATCAAAAGTGAAGTTACGGGCCTGCGGGGTTTGAGGGAGACTTTTACACTTTGCATATTTTGTGCTAAATGTGCAATTTCCATTTTGGGTCTGAAGATCCATTTTGTGGAAATTGCATTTTTGCCATTTTTGTTTAGATTCGATTCAAATATTCAAATGAGCATAACTTTCACTCCATTACTCGAAATTTGACAAATTTTATACTATTGGAAAGGTCTTAGTCTCCTCTACACCATGGAAGTATAAAATCTTGTTTTTAGTAGGATTTGATGGTTGGAAATATGGAAAATGTTTTTCACACCATTAATATGTGATCTTATTGCTTCAAAGTTTAGATTTGATCCCATCTTCCATCCTTCCTCTCCAACATGCAAAAAAATGGACATGGAGAACCGACTGGATATCTTGATTTGGGTGAAAATATGGAAAACATCTTTCATGCCATTAATATGTGATCGGAATGCTTCAACTAGATCAAATTTGATTTGATCTTCCATCCTTCCTTCTTCATCATACCAAAGACATGCAGAACCAGATTTGACATATTATAGCAGCTTTGCAATGGCATTGATGATTGGTGGTTGGGATTCCAAATCATATTTTCTTCCTTCTCTTCTTCTCCTCTCTTTTCTTCATCTATAAATGTAATATCTTGGTTCATTGCAAATTTTGGACTCGATAATTTTGAAGTTTAAATAGAATCGAAAGAAATCAATAAAAATAATTTCCCAGGGCTTTCTCTCTATCTTCATCTATTGTCTCTTCTTGCTTGCCTAAAATCATGTTGATCATTTATCTTCCATAATAAGAAACTTTTTGTTCTTATTCATATGATTTCTATAACTTTGTGTCTATGGAATGATATCTTATCTTTGTGAATCTTAATGATTATGTTCTCAATATCACCTTTGCTTAGTATGTATAAGGTTATACTTTGTTATCTATATTTCCTTAAAAATCTTGTTATATTCTGCTCTTTCAAAGCAAATGAATCTAGCATTCTAGACTTATATGAAGGGATAGTAACAAGGATTGGTATACCTACCACTATAATATCGAGATAATGGTTTGGCATTCATAGGATCAAAGGTGACTGAATGGGCATCAAAATGGGATTTATTTGAGCACTTCATCAAATTATTACCCTCAAGGTAATGGCCAAGTGAGTCTACAAACAAGAACTTGTTAAGAATCATCAAGAGGAATATTGATGAAAATCGAGGACTTGGCATACTAAAATGAAATCATCCTTTTGGGCTGATAGGAAAACTCCCAAGAGGTCCACAGGTAACTCTCCACTCAAGCTTGTTAATGGAAGAGAGGCAATTTTACCCATGTCACTTGAGTTGCCAACGTTGGAACTCATGAAACAATTGGAGTTGTTAGAGTTTGAACCCATGGAGATTAGATATGCAGAATTGATGGAGCTCCAAGAGATCAAAGAACATGCAGCCCAAGCAATGGAGAAGGATCAAGCCTTGATCAAGAGAACTTTTGATAGAAAATCCAAGCCTAGAACCTTCCAAGTTGGAGATCTAGTGATGAAATTGGATGCGGTGAGCAAAGCCAGGAAGGAATTCAAAGTTGGATACCATTTGGAATGGCCCCACATGGTCACAAAGTGTAAGAACATCAATGCCTTCTAATTGTCTACATTGGATGGTGAAGAACTACAAATTCCGTTAATGGAATTCATCTAAAGCATTCTGCTACTAGAAAGGAAGATATCCACCTTGTAAATATTAGCTTATATTTTCTTTCCTCCAATTATTTATGCAGATTGTCTTGTTATAGCTTAGTTTTCCATTTCCTAAGTTCTTTGGGACAAGCTTTCACAAGAACATGTAGTTTTGCGGGCCATGTTCCAGATCAAGTGATTATTCTACTCTCACAATCTTCCTCATAATTTTCTAATAAATTGGGGTACCAAGCAGAGAATTTTATTACTCCATGCCCAATGGATTACTTCAAGCAATTTTTTAATTCATCTGGCAGGTAGATGACCCCTCTGAGTCACCAAAATTGTTATCCAAAATAAGCTCCTTGCTTATTTTTTTGGCTAACTCCCTTCATTCCTTCCTTCCTTGTGTCTCAGTCAGAATTTTTTATCTTTTAGGCACTCAAAACCTTCTAGAAATGGTTTCATTGGATAGAAAATCTTCTCAGCTTTCCAAAATGGTAAAGTTTTCCTTCTAACTCCTTGTATTTTTCAAGTTATGGCTCGACGGAGTTTTGGAGGGAAATTTTCCCATGGGAGGTCTGCGATCCAATCAGGACGTGCCACGTCATCAGCAAAATGATGGGGGTGGAGGTAACTTAGAAATTTTTCATCAAATATTGGCGGGGCGTGCAAAATGATTTTTGGCATGAAGGCCCACCAACCAAGAGGAATGTGCCATGTGTCCTCAGGACTGTTGGAGATCAAAGCGGCGAGAGGAGGTTGGAAAATTTTCCAAGGTTGGCGCAAAAGGAATATCTCGGCCCAAAGGCCCGCCAATGAATCACAGCTTGCCACGTGTCCTTAGAGCATCGGGAGGTGGAGGTATGAGGAAAATTTTCCTTTAAGCCAAAATAGGGAAAAGTATGGAATGAAAGCCCACTGTGATGGCCCGCACCAACCAAAAGCTGCCACGTGTTCACGTGGCCGGCAAAATTTTTAAGGCATGTCCGCAGAGGAGAAAGAGCTTGTTCAGGCCCAAGCCAATGACAAAGTGCCATGTGTCCCATTTGGGGAAATGGTTAGAGTCAAAGGAAAATTTGGAAGCATATGCTCGAGGGCCAATTAGAACACGCCACGTATCATTAGAGCATTGAGCCGACGAAGAATTTTTGGAAAATTTTCCAAAGGATGAAAAGGCGTAAAAAGGTAAGGGGAAGGCCCATGACAAATCAAAAGGTGCCACATGGCATCAGAGGATAGGAGGAAGAACATTTTGGGGAAATTTTCCCAAAGTCAAAAAAGAGGAAAAATTCTAAATTTCGGGCCCGCCAATTCAAATTTGCCCTAGTTTTTCCCTAAATCTTCAGAAGGGCATAACTTTTGATCCAGAGCTCAGATTTTTGCGTTCTTGGTGTCATTGAAAAGATGGTGAAATTCTCTACACGATGGAGGGCTCATTTTTTTGTTTTGGTGGGGCTTGGAGAGAGAAAATCAAAAAATGCCTCGGCATGTGGAGAAACAGAACTGACATCTCAACCACCATTTTGATGAAGTATAGTTTGCATTCTTCTCCAGCATGGTCAAAAACATCGGGAATGAACTTGCAAGGGTGTCCATGTTGTTTTAATGCAATTTTTCAGATGGTTGAAGCATCCTTTCACATTTTCCTATGTTTCTCCTTCCTGGGCTCAAACCTTCATTGTTAAAATCTAGATTTGGCTCATTTTGTAAAGGTGGAACATTTTTATGAACTACAGGCTCCCTTCTTCACCCTAGAAAGTGATTTTGTGGAATATCATACCTCTTTCAGGACTGCAACATGTTTTCTACCTCTCTGCTATTGTAATGCATGTATTTTTGATATTAAAAATGGCAATGCAAGCTCTGTGAATGAGTTTCAGTCCTCTTCTTGTGTTGTTTGCTTCATTTCTGATCTTCATTACATTTTTATCAGTTTGTGCATGATGTTTTGTTGCATTCTCTTAATCTGTGTCAATTTGCAGAAGTAAATGTTCACCACTCCTTTGGTGTATCACCTTATTAGTCTTAGTTTTATTTCTTTTGCATGCTCTACCCTTGTCCCTTGGAATTTAGAGTAGGATTTTGAGTTTAAACCTCTGTAATTTTAAAGCAATACATCTGATCAGAGGAGTTGAGGAACCAACCTCTAATCTAGAGATTCTTTTCCCATTTTTCTAAGTCCCACACTTGGGGAAAATATTCAATGTTGTGCAATCACACTAGGTGTCCATTATCAAACTAGAAATTTGATAAACATCTAGGGGTGTTGTGAATCTACACTAACAGAGTCACGAAAGAAATAACCGTACTCTAAAGGAGATGGCCACTTGTATGATTCACTCAAAGTCTCTTCCTCCCCATTATTGGGCTGAAGCAATGAATTGTGCAAGTTACATTCGAACCATGTTCCACATAAGGCAGTAAGAGGGATGACACCCTTTAAATCCTGGTTTGGATGCAACCACGATGTTGAGCACGTTTGATTCTTCATATCCAAGGCTATAACATGGATTCCCAAGAAGAAAAACAAGGATTTGGAACCACAATCCAAACCTTGTATATTTTTAGGGTATCCCGATGGCGTGAAGGGATATTGATTGATGAATCCTACTTCACAAGATCTGTATATTGAGAGAAGTGTTAAGTTCAATGAGTCTTCTTCAACTTCTACTTCTCTACCTATTGAGGTTCTTCACTTTCGGCCGACTCAGATTCGATTCATCGATGATGATCTTGTTTAGCGATCTCCTCTTCCGGATCCTCCCGACCATCAGACCTTTGAGTCTTCTGATTCTAATAATAGTGATGACAAGGACTATGTCCCTTCTCACTCAAGTGAATAATCTTTCGACTACGAGCACGATCCTCCCGGTCCTCTTTGGACTAGGAGAACTTTGAAATCTTTGGAGATTTAGTTAGAGATACTTTGGATATGAGACATACTCACTCGAGATTTCATTGGACCCCACTCTTTCTTCACCTATGCTTCGATCCATAAAATTTCCAAGAGGCTTCGGTATTCGTGAGTGGGATTCTCGCCATGGATAAGGAGTATTCCTCTCTCATGAAGAATTATAGTTTTAGAGTAAGAATTTTGAACCTAGGAATTTGCTTTTCTAAGGCAATGTCATTTGGTGTGAATGCACAACATTGAGCTTTCCCAAAGTGTGGGACCTTTGCAAATTTGGAAGATCTCTAGATTGAAGTTGGTTCTTACTCCTCTATTTAGGTATATGCATGTAATTCTTACAGAGGTTTTGATTCAAAATTCCTACTCTAAAACTACCAAGGAGATAGGTTGAGAGAAAACATGGAAATGGAAACAAAGCTAAGAAAAAATAGAATGGTGATACACAAAAGGAGTGTTGGACCTCTTACTTTGTAAAAATAGACACAGAATATAAGGATGCAACATCAAAACATGCACAAATTTACCAAAATACAATGAAATATCGAAGGAAACAAACCAATGTAAGAGAGGATTGGAAAATCAATCACAGAGCATGTATTGTCAGTTTCAGAATTGATACAATGCATTGCAATAGCAGAAAGGAAAAAAATGAGCTATAATCTCCATGGGAGGTCTAAAACTCCTTCAACTCCACCTGCTAAGAAGGAAAGAAGATCTTGTAGAAGCGGGAACATCCAACCCTTTACAAATGAGCCAAAATTGGCTTTTAACACTCAAGTAAAAGGAAAGAAAGGTGAAAACGTGGGAAAATCTGATTTACCACTCCAACCACCAACAAGATCCATTAAAATATCTTGCAAAATGATGGGCTCGATGCAAAATATCATATTTCCATGCATCTACTTCGCAGACCAAAGAAAATGACCCATACTTTATTAAATCTGGTAGATGGAAATCTGATTTTTATCTTTTCCAATATCAAAGACGTTTTTCAATTTTTCTCACATGAATATTCAAAAAAATCCAAAATTTATGGATCCAACATGTAGAGGATTTCATAATATTTCCAATGATATAAAGAATGTGAAAATATGAGCTCGGGGTTGAAACTTATGCCCCTCTGAAGATTTAGGGAAAAAATGGTGAAAAACAGAGTCAAAATTGGGTCGGCGGGGTCAAACTTTAAAATTTTCCCTTTTGGAAAATTTTCCCAAAAACTCTGCGCCTCCACCACTCTGAGACACATGGCATCACCTAGTTCACTAATGGAATTATGGGCTCAAACTTCACCTTTTTCCTTTTGATTTCACATTGGGAAAATTTCCCAAAATTTCCCCGCGCCCGCTCTCCGGTGACATGTGGCATCTCCTAATTGCTTGGGGGAATGTGCTTCAACTTTTTCCTTTTGCACTTTTTGTAACTTTGGAAAATTTCACCAAATCCTTCCACCACCCCGACTCCTCCGCTAACTGGACACATGGCATCTCCTGGCTAGGCATGGGCCTCAAACAATTTCTTTTCCTTCTCCTCCACGGGCCCGCGGAAAAACTTTGCCTTTGCACCTTTTGACCAAAGCACTAAAAATTTAACTTCCCCGACATCCGCCACTCTGCCATCACACGTGGCATTGTTTCATTGGCTATGTGCTTGCCCAATGAAAATTTCCCCAAAAAACTTCGCCGAGCCATAACTCAAAAATTACAAGGAGTTAGGAGGAAAATTTTACCTTTCTGGAAAGGTGAGAAAATTCTCTATCTGATGAAGCTAGTTCCAGAAACCTTTGAGTGCCTAAAATGTGTAAAATTTGATATTGAAGCACAAGGAAGGAAAGAAAGAAGGAAAGTTAGCCAAAATAAGCAGGGGGCTCATTTTGGATAACAATATTGGCGACTCAGAGGGGTCATATGCTTGGTAGATGAATGATCAGTGGCCTTTGTTGCATCCATTAGGCATGGATTCAAGCTTGATAAATTGATTCTGATCTGAACTATGAAAATCTAACCTCTGAGCCACTTGGAAACCCACTGAAACTTGGAGTTGATCCTCACCAAAATGCCACTGAAATGAACTGTGTAAGAGTAAAAACCAACACCACAAAAACTATGTACAAACTTAAAATCATACATATCCCAAGTGAGATATGTAGAGTGTGTGCAAGCACTTATTCTACTAAAAACAAACCTACCTACTCTACTTTAACTAGAAGCAAAGGTAAGCTAAACAAACCCTACAACTGGTTGTGCAAAGTAGCTTCCTTTCTTCAAAATTGGAAGCCATGAAAATGATTTGGAGCTGAGTATGGCTTCTTGGATGAGTGGAAAATAAAAATAAGTTGGTCTTCTACCCAAATTAGCAAGGTGCGGTTGAAAGCAAATTGAATACCTCTTTTAGTTGCTCTGCATTTGGATTGAAGAGGTATTGTAGCTGATCCTTGGTACTTTTTACCTCATCCTCATGCTTAGAAGCAAGCATGACTAGTTTTGACTTCTCCTTTGGCTCCAGTTAAGCCAAATACCTTATTGGGAAAGGTATGGTCCTTTGATTGTGCCCATAGCTATGAATTTCAACTCCAAGAATGGAGCCTTCTTGTGGACCTTCTTGGATGGATGGTGTGGAAGAAGTGGTGAAAATATCTTGCTCTTCCCCTTCCTTTTCCCATGAAGTACATGGAAGATTTAAATCTTCCAAACTTGGTTCCAATGAGCTGTCACAAAACATAGGCTACTATTTTTCAATGTTCTCCTTTGTGGCAACAGGCTCTTGATGTTGGAGAATGAATGGTGAAGAAGAAAATGTTGTAATTTCAGTTGGCTCCTCATCCAAACATTCTTCTAAGTCTGATAAACAATCAAAATCTTCGTTGTCTTGCTGCAACAAAGCTCTTCCATCTTGCATGGTGACCTCCAAATCTACATTTTCTTCACCATGTGCAACTTCATTTTCAAACATGAAACTTGTCAATTCGAACTCATCCAAAAAAATAGATTTTTGGAGAGATGAAGTGGGAGAGAAACATGAAATTTCTTGTGCCTCTTGTTCACAATTTGGACCTATTTTGTTCACCTCCATAATGGCTTCATCAATCAAATCAGCCCCTTCAAATGAAAGAAAAAATGTATCAATAATGCTTCCTTCTTCTGCTGTTGCAAAAACTGACTTGATCTCATCCATTTGCTCCTCAAAAATGGGATTTTGAGCTGGTTTTTCTTCCTCCATGATGACTGATTTTGCAGTGTAGATTGGATCAGCATTTTCTTTGGGCAAAGTGCCAACATGGACACCCAACTCATCACCAACAAACTATTGATTCTTTTCCTCTTGTTCTTGTTCTTCTTCTACAAACTCAGCCTCAACCACCACTATTTCTTCAACTCCAACTTCCTCTTTTGGCTTCACCATCAAGGGGATTTTTGTAATCCTGAATTTGAGAGCCCAACTCTTCAGATTGTCTGTCATTTATTTTCTGTTGGGCTCCTCTTCTTGCTGTCCTTGACTGATTTTTGCAATTTCTTCTTCCCTACATGGAATTGGGAAGACAAGAGGAGAAATAGGTTGGAGTTCAACCAATTTTTCATTTGTTTGTGGTGGGGAGGGAGGTGGAAATTCTAGCTCTTGTTTCTTTGGAGGGAATGGTTGTTTGGAAGGGAAAAGAGTAGAGAAATTGAGGTGGGATGGGAGACTAGGAGATGGAGAAATGGAATTAACACTTGGGACAGTAGATGGGAAACTTGAAGCTTGACACTACTGAAATGATAAAGCTTGAGAGGGTGAAAAAGAAAGACAAGGAGTTGTTGAATGACTTACCCATTAACAAGGTTGATTCATATTTAGCTCATATGCTTCTATCTCCTCAATCCATTGTGCAAGTTGGGGCAGCATTTCAACCATGAAGTATATTTTCTCCTGAGGGCTATAATGTCTTGGAAAAGGGCCTCCCCATGGACAGGGTGCTCTGAAACCAATCTGAAATGCCTTCATTTGTGCTTGAGCCTTGGATTGCACCATGTTTTCCTCCATCTTTTGGATCTTCTCTAGCAGGTCTGCATTTTCTTCATGAATGCCCTCACAATCTGCATAGCCTTGTTCTTGACATACTTCATAGCTAAACTAACTTTGGCATTGCTCATAACGGTATACATATTGGTTTTGGATTTGATCAAAATGTTGATCTAGAGGATTTGAACAACATGTTAGAGGTGGGAAACATTTTTTTTTCTGAAATTGTAGATTCCATGGGGGAAATGAAGTCATGATTGCACAACTTCATGGAATGGAAGAATATGGAAGAGATGGAAAGAATAATGAATGGAAAATAGGTCTACAATTTAGAGAATGAGTTGTTTACTAGATGGAGTCACCAGATGTGCTTTTAAATATGCCTCCAAAGGATGAATCTTTAACAAGAACACACAAACCTATAAAAATAAAGTGGAATACCTCTAAGGTCCCACCAGGTGTGCCAAAACTATTAGTGAAAACTCACAAAGCACCCCCAAAATGACCTAGGGATTTTCTTTTCTAACGCAATGTCATTTGGTGTAAATGCACAACATTGAGCTTTCCCAAAGTGTGGGACCTTTGCAAATGGGGAAAGCTCTCCAGATTGAAGTTGGTTCTTACTCCTCTATTTAATTGTATGCATGTAATTCTTGCAGATGTTCTGATTCAAAATTCCTACTCTAAAACTACCAAGGAGATAGGGTGAGAGAAAACATGGAAATGGAAACAAAGCTAAGAAAAAACAGACGGTGATACACCAAAGGAGTGTTGGACCTCTTGCTTTGAAAAAATAGACATAGATCATAAGGATGCAGCATCAAAACATGCACAAATTTACCAAAATACAATGAAATATCAGAAGGAAACAAACCAATGCAAGAGAGGATTGGAAAATCAATCACAGAGCATGTATTGTCAGTTCCAGAATTGATACAATACGTTGCAATAGAAAAAAGGAAAAAAATGAGCTACAATCTCCATGGGAGGTCTGAAACTCCTTCAAATCCACCTGCTAAGGAGGAAAGAAGAGCTTGTAGAAGCAAGAACATCCAACCCTTTACAAATGAGCCAAAATTGGCTTTTAACACTCAAGCAGAAGGAAAGAAAGGTGAAAACGTGGGAAAATCTGATTTACCACTCCAACCACCAACAAGATCCATTAAAATAGCCTAAAAAATGATGGGCTCAATGTAAAATCTCATATTTCCATGCATCTACTTCGCAGACCAAAGAAAATGACCCATACTTCATTAAATCTAGTAGATGGAAATCTAATTTTTTGCCTTTTCCAGTGTTAGAGACATTTTTCCAATTTTCTCCCATGAATATTCACCAAAATCCAAAATTTATGGGTCCAATGTGTAGAGGATTTCACAATCTTTCCAATTATATAAAGAACACAAAAATATGAGCTTGGGATCAAAAGTTATGCCCCTCTGAAGATTTAGGGCAAAAATGGCAAAAAACAAAGTCAAAATTGGGTCGGTGGGGTCAAACTTTAAAATTTTCCCTTTTGGAAAATTTTCCCAAAAACTCCATGCCTTCACCACTCTGAGACATGTGGCATCACCTGGTTTGCTGATGGAATCGTGGGCTCAAACTTCACCTTTTCCCTTTTGATTTCACATTGGAAAAATTTCCCAAAATTTCCCCGCGCCTCGCTCTCCCGGTGACACATGGCATCTCCTAATTGCTTGGGGGAATGCGCTTCAACTTTTTCCTTTTGCACTTTTTTTCAACTTTGGAAAATTTTGCCAAATCCTTCCGCCACTTGACTCCTCTGCTAAATGGACACGTGACATCTCCTGGTGGTGCGGGCCTCAAACAATTTCTTTTCCTTCTCCTCCACGGGCCCGTGGGAAAAACTTTTCCTTTGCACCTTTTGACCAAAGCACCAAAAAATTGAACTTCCCCCTGACACCCACCACTCTACCATGACACATGGCATTGTTTCATTGGTCATGGACTTTCCTAGGAAACTTTCCTAGAAAACTTCACCGAGCCATAAGTCAAAAATTACAAGGAGTTAGGAGGAAAATTTTACCTTTCTAGAAAGGTGAGAAAATTCTCTATCCGATGAAGCCAAATCTAGAAACCTTTGAGTTCCTGAAATTTGTAAAATTTGATATTGAAGCAAAAATAATGAAATAATGAAGGAAAGTTAGCGAAAATAAGTAGGGGGCTCATTTTGGATAACAATAACTTTGTATAAAGACAAGCTTATGCTATAGTTAAGGGTCTAAAAATTTAGGCACCTTGTCACTCATAGTAGAATCCAGGTCATGGTGGCTCACTCTAGTGTCAAAGAATATATAACAGAGGGTGAGATAACTGATAAAAGAGCTAACTGGATCACTAAGATCCTCAAATACGACATTGAGGTAAAACCTACCAAGATAGTATGGGGAAGGGGCCTATGTCAATATTTAATTCAGGACCCCATGCCCTTGATTAATGAAAATCTTGAGAAGATATTTTATTTCTAAGAAAGTAACTCGAGGTAGCTAGGTTTTGGATAGGATCGATTCATGTAGATAGGGAAATTCCTAGGCCATCTCCCCCTAAAAAAGATGAGGTACTATAGGCAACAAGGATCCCATTTCACCATGATTGTCGATGTCCTTTTCAAATGAAACTTTAATGGAATCCTGTTAAGGTGCCTTAAGAATGAAGAAGTGGAAAGAGTCTTACGTGAGTGACACCATGGGATATTAGGAGGTCATTTTCTGCCCAAATCATAGCCATAAAATTTTTGCAAGCACGATACTTTTGGCCGAGCATGTTTCTTTGCGACAATCAAGTAGAGACAAATAGATGCAAAGTGTGTCAATTTTTATGGGTTTTCAAAGGAATATGGAATCACCTCTTAATCCCATCCTAATAGAGGAACCATTTGCACAATGGGGTCTAGACATCATCGGAATGGTCAACCTAACTTCTACTTCCAGGAATAAATGGATCCTCGATGAAACCGATTATTTAACTTTGATGGATGGAGGAAGCTCCACTAAAAGAGGCCACCAAGAATGTAATCTTGGGACTCCTACATGATATCACTACCCACTTTGGACCCCCTGCACTATTATATCGATAATGCGAAGGCCTTTTTGGGAGCCAAGGTATCGATTTCACTATAAAACATGGAATCTATCTGAAAACATCCTCCAACTATTACCCATAAGGAAATGGTTTGGCAGAGTCCACTAACAAAAATCTGATCAAGCTCATAAAAAGAATGGGAAATGAGCATAAGAGGCTATGACATGAACATATCAAAATATCCTTATGGGCTGATCGGATCACACCCAAACAGATCCTAAAAGCCTCGCCATATGAGATAGTCTATGGAAAAAGCATTATAATTTAAATTTCCTATAAATCACTGCATTACAATTATTGAAAAAAATTGAGATAGGGGAAAATGGGGTGATGTAAGTGAGACTCATTGAGCTAGTAGATCTCCAAAAGAAGTGGGAGGCCACTCATGAAGCCATAATTAGCCATCAAGCAAGTGGTGAAAATATGGTACAATCAAAATATGTCGCAACTAGAATTCCAAGTTGGTGTTACCGTTTTGAAATGGGATAAAAGGGTGGAAAGCATGGAAATAATGGAAAGTTCGACCCATTAAGGATAAGACACTTCAAAATCATCAAATACAAGAAACACAATTTATTTAAGCTTGAAACCATGGAAGGTGACCCCTTGGCAATTCTGGTAAATGGAATTCACTTAAAACCTTTCATGTGAGTCTCTTCATTAAATATTGTATCATATGTATAGTATTTCTTTTCCTTGTTCTTCTACTTCATTTTGTTTTTTCCCTTTTAGTAAGTGTCTCGAAACGTGTCCCTTATGGATCCCCCTTTCCTATTTTTGAAATTTTTGAGGGAGTGTACCTTCCTAATTTTCCTTGAAATTAATGATCCAATGACTTCCTAGGACACTTGAGAGAAAAATATTTAGAATTGATACAAAATCTCTCAAAATCATAGAGTTTGGTGCTTAGGGTCATTAATTAAAAAGGGGTCATTATGTGAAGTGACTCTATGTATGCATGAGCCATTACTCTCCAAGTTAGGGTGGATATTTAAGATATATGGGAGTGTCCAACAAGATCATTTCAAATGCTAAAGTCTTCCAAATCATTCATCAAGTGTCGAAGTAAAAGAATCAAGCCTTCTCCTAGTTCCAAAAACCTCCATGGTAACTTCACCAATGTTTAAAGCCTTATCCTAGTTTCAAAGGTGACCCTTTTGTGGTATCTGAATTCACCGATGAAATATTTGAACCTATTATCAAAAAGAAACCAAAAGCCTTGAGAGATTCAACCTTGGCTAGGTTTTTTAACTTGGGAAATTTTGAATCATTTGGCTCAAGAATCTAGAACATGATAATTGCCCAATATATGGTTCCTCTCATGCACCCATACCCAAATCACATATAGATGTATGTGGGTTGTTATGATTCCAACACCAACACCATCTATGGAAGGAACAAAATGGTGGTAATTATGCCTCAAGATGTCGGGGACATGTTGGCTCTAACCTACGACCTAGCGGCCTATTTCTATGATATGGAAAAAATCCAAAGCATCTTAGCTTGGTGCCATAATAAAGATTCATTCCTTAATAGTGAATTGAGGTCGATAGATTCGGTAGTTTGGGAACCACAAGACTCCCATTCCCTTGAAGTTACTCTTGGTAAATTCTCAAGATACTTGAAAAGAATGTTGATGTTTATTTTGGGCCAATATTTAGATAGGAACTTCTAGGATTAGTAGATGGTAGGCTTGTTCAAAATGAGGTCTATAAAGAAAGAGAAGGCAGACCACTTCAAATTCACCGAAGTTATTACGAATCTATCTTGGAATAGCTCGTCGAGTTCCTAGTAAATTGTAGCTTCACGTATTCGTCATATGTTTTCCACCTTATTATGTATCGAATGCCCAATACTTTAGTTAGTTCATGAATCGACTCAATGGGATGCGGAGGTTGATCCCCAAAATATCAACCCTAGTTCCTTTTTCTTTATGTTATGGATCAGATCTACTACTTGTATGATGTTTCTTTTGTTATCTAAATGGGTATGTTGGTGTAATGACTCATCCTATGCTTTTAGAATGTAGGAATGATCATTAATTTTCTACACTTAATATGTCATCAATGACAACATCTTCTCCACTGACAATGCTCACATAAAGAAGAGGCTTGATATCTGCGCATGCCTCGGGTGAGTGCCCAACACCCGTTGGGTGATAGGCCGACATGTAAGGAATTAGAAGGTTATTCTAATGGCATAAAAATTACTACACCAATTCCATACAGGATTAATTATGCTTGCAAAGTACATGGAAGAGAGAAACAAAGGATAACCACGAAAGGGAAATAGAAGAAGTGTAGCTTGTATTCCATATGTATTGATGAATACAAAGCTTTATCCAAGCTATCACAATGGTGCATAGTAAGGGTTCTTCAAAAATACATAATCCTTTAGAATGAAGATGCCATCCCAATTTATAGCAATTTAAATTGTCCTTTCATCTCCCACACATGACTCTTCATTTCTATATTCCACTTTTGACATTTTTTTCCATGAATTAAGTATTTCTCTTATAATTTTAAGAAAATACTTTTTATAAATTTAAAATAGGTCATTTAAGTGAATAGAACAAAATAAAATAATAAAGCATAAGGAAGAATTAGAATGGAGAGAGAAATAAGAGAGGTAAAGAGAGGAAGAAGGAAGGAATGAAGGGAAAAAACTCCTCATGATGAAATGTTTTGAATGCCTTGATGCGAGTCATTAACTTTGAGATAAGATTTCTTCCAGTGGTGATCTTATACACTGATGAAGATTTCTCCTTGAATAAATTGTAATAATTTTCCCAATCTAGTGATGACAAAGAAACTCTTGGACCACGAGAATGAGTTTTTAGTAACATTGTTATGAGGTTTACACTGGAAGCTCGAGATGAACACATACAATTCCCATGATGGCCCTCTTTGAAACTTGGTTGCTGAACTACTTGACTCATTGAAATCATTCTTATCAAATATCTTTGAATCACTCAAATATTTAAGTGAAAAATATAAATTCACATGATGTGCCTTGTGATTCCCTATTTTGAAATATGAGATGATCATTCCAAACCATGAAAGACCATCATCTCTTCATGATTTATTACACCGAGAAACTAGACCAACATGTGCACTTGAAATTCATGTCTCCATAACACTTACTATATTTGGAATGGAAAACTTTCTATCTTTAGAAAGTGTTTTAGTTTTCCTTTCTAGACCCCAAATGGTGATATCGACTTGAATTATTATCCCTTAATGTCCCATTCTCGCTAAAATTCCCTTTGAGAACAACTCGCTATTTTTAATAAGTATACATTGGGCAACTTACTATTTTTAATAAGTGTCGTAGTTAGCTTGTCCTAACTTCAACCAGCTAAGGTATTTTAAATTATTTCTTTTATTTTGTTCCTATTTCATTTTGGAACAACTAACTATTTATAACAGGGGCTTGTGGAACCACTTACTATTTTTAGTAAGTGTCGATTATGAACCGAGATGACCTTTTGATGACTTTGCCTATGATATTCCCTTTATGTTCATTGCCTTCTTTATAGCCTCTTCAAATGGTTTCTTACCCAAAGTAATATACCCCTATGAAGGAAGGCATTCTATTTTCAGTAAGTGCACTACGGATGTCATATTGGAACAAAATAGGTCTTGAAACTCTATGTTTTATTCTCGGGTTCCACGATCTGTATTTTGAGTAATTCCATAATTTGAACAAGTGGGAAAATGAAATTTTCATCGGTGGGGAAGAATAATAACAAAAAAACACAACCCTCTGTATTCCAAAAAATAGGGACTTTATGGTGCAAAAACAAGTTCATGCGAAACTAGATTTTTCAATGACCATTCCCTTCGATTTTCGCATGATTTTGCCCACTAGAACTTGAGAAGTGAAGAGGCGGTGTTGACGATTATCTTTTTGGGTGAACCATCAAAGTTATGGGATACCTTAGGGAAGTGAGACATGCACCTTAAGATAACCTCCAAATTTTAAAGAAGATGGCTCTTCTCTATTGTGCAAGATAAGGTTAGAAGAAAACTGAAATAAAACATAAACCTAACTAAGGAGATGCAACGAAACAAATATTAAAGACACGAGATGGATATTTGAAAACTAATTAAAATATTTTGAAGATATTTTTAGCATGATCCAATATTTTTATAAGTATTTTAGATTATCGAGAGGTTGAGAAGGTCTAAAATGTAACAATATGCGAGATGATATATACATAAAGAAAACCCAAGGGTTTATAGTATGATAGATCTTCAAATATATCTAAAAACAACTACCAGTGAAAGAAGAAGGACACTAAATATTGAAATATAAGATACACAAAACAAGAAATCTTTACTCATAGATAAAATGATACATAAGGCCAATATGGTAGAGATTACAACTTCCTTATATAACAAACTTTTTCTAAGGCTAGCCAATACATTAACTAAGTGTAGAATCCATATCATGGCTCCAGCTTGGCTTTCTTTTCTATGTTTTTCTACCTCCTTGTTCTTGGGTCATAACATTCCTTTATAGATCTTATGGATCTTGCTTCAATGTATGGAATCGGACCTTGAATAATGAAATTCAATTTTCTTACAAGATCTTTCATTTTTGGGTCAATATGTCAACTACCTGTTGGTGAT
The DNA here is from genome assembly GCA_018340775.1 of Taxus wallichiana var. yunnanensis. NCBI lineage: Eukaryota > Viridiplantae > Streptophyta > Pinopsida > Cupressales > Taxaceae > Taxus > Taxus wallichiana. Next base: position 626,808,453 of record CM031242.1, read on the forward strand.
ATTTCTGATTGCCTTCAATTCATCCAAATTGCACTCCTTGATCGGTGATGATTCTTCTCTACCATTTGGAGGTCGTGCGGTTCATTGATGGCCTTTCTGGAGATTTTTCTTCCAAACCGCACTGAGAGACACGTGGAGGTTGCACACTTGTTTGGGGGCAGCCTTTCTTTCTCTAAATATGGAATTGGACTCAAGTGACACGTGGAGACCATGTGCGTCTCTACTATGTTCTTGAATTTTCAACCCACCAAGGAAACTTTATTCGGCTTGGGAAAAGTGGAAAATGTGGCACAATTTTGGAAGACATTCCTTCTCTACTTCATGCCCTAAGTTCGCCAAAGGGATGTGTGGACACCTTCCACATTCAACTTCATACTTAGTCAATTTTAGGCTCAAGCGAACAAAATAAAGTAGGGCCGAGTGACAAAAGACGGTGGCCAATAAATATTATTATACAAAAATAACTCTACAACTAAAGGGATGCGTGGACACCTCCTACATTAGAGTTCATAATTAGTCAATTTTAGGCTCAATAAAACAAAAGAAACTAGGGCCGGAGTGACAAACAATGGTGGCCATTAAATATTCTTATACAAAAGAACTCTACAGTTATGGAGACTCACCAAGGGACTCCATGCCAGCCATGGAAGGACCCGAAAATTTCCTTAGCCTCAAAAATCATAATGTGGCTCATAAAATGCCACTCAGAGATACTACAAAGTATTCTAATATCCGAGTCATTGTGCCTTTATAGGATAGGTCCTTCTTTGTAAGGCTTGGAAGGCTCGTTCTACTCGATTATCTCTCTATGGGAAAACTTTTAGAGATTTTGCACTATTGCGTGCAAGAGAAACTCCAACTGTATGATGGGATTCAAGATGGCTTCCACCTCGATGACATTGGAGCTCTCTTTTAAATACTTAAAGATAGTATTGTCTTGTCATTTGATGATCAAAAGCTATTGCATTTGGTCCTCGATAGGATTGTAGAGTCATCAGCAAAGGGAGAGGGGAAGCCTAATTGGACTAATTTGGTGATGTTCTACTTATTTTAATTTATCCCTTATTAGAGTTGAGCCAAGAGATTCTAGAATTTTATGGAGGCTTTATTATAGCTCAAAATTTCATTGATCTTTGCAGTGATCATCCATCTTCAATGATTCCTTCCCCTTGTAGGGTAGAGTCGGAAGCATCATAAATTTTTTGAATCAATAGTGATGATTCAGGGACCTTGACGGATATTGCATTATTGATGGTGGAGGTTGTGGTCTCCACATTCAAGCATAACCCTTATGCATCAGATATAAATCCAAGTTTCGGGGCTAGATTTATTTCCGTAGTGGAAATGTGGTCATAGCAAGAGGCATATAGCTCTTGCACTAATGTTACAATTCCCCTTTTTAGGGTTGTTGTCCCAATTTATGGATATGATCCTTGACCATGTCCTCGGATGATTTCAACCTCATCTATAGGTTGAGCGTTTCTCCCTCAATGATGCACAACTTGTCTGGATCATAGCCAAATTTTCCTTTCTTGAGTCAATCGACATTTGAAGGGCCCCTTTCTCCTATAAGAGTGAATTGGCCGAGGCCTCGGATGTGGCGATTTTGGTTTTTAGAGTTTTAGCTTCCACCTGAGAATCCATAAGGGCTTCTTGTGATGGATCTTCCTTCAATTCCTTATAGATCTATTCTATCTCTTTTCCCTTTCCCTTTATCTTGGCTTGTTGGTTGGTCACGGTGGTTTATGCCTTATGGAGGTTAGATTTTGCCTTTTTCATCTTATTGCTAAGCTTAAGGTAGTATTTTGTGACTACCACCATAATTTCATTTATCAACTTGACCTTATCCTAAGGATAGAACTCCAAGAGTTAGACCATGACAACGTTGATAGGATAGTAATCAAGGATGAGTCACATGATAGTCAAGGAGCTCTGTTGATGGTCAAATAATGACTACATCTGCTTCGTTGCTTATGCTGTAATTTATTTCTTCTTCTACTTTGACTTCTGCTATCTCGGGTGGCTTTAGAAATTTTGTCTTGACTCAAAAATTCAAAGGGAGAAGGGACAACCCCACTTGTGAATGGAAAAATGGGTGGAAAATTGTAAGGAATTGTAACTTGTGGTTGAGGCATTGAATGGGCTCCAAGAGGAGGGAGATTTTGAGATGGGGTAACCCATAAGGGGATATGTCTTTTTAGGGGAAAATGGTGGTGGAGAAGGGTACTAAAAGGGATCCCTGGGAGGAGGTAGAGGGGAGGGGATGCGGGGTCATGGTGGAATTTAGATTTTTCCACGGGGGTATAGTGTCGATTCCTCCATAGGCTCCCCACACTTTGGGAATTGATGTGATCTATGACATGGGTGCCTTAAGCTGGAATACCGTATTGCTTTAAAAAATTCCCTAGACTCATTCTTATAGGATTCCAAAACCTTGTTACGAACTAGAGTGGTGATCATCTTCCTGTCTGGGTCATATATCCACAAGTCGCGAATCAAGGTGAACCCGTAGGAGGCTCATTTCTATTTGAGGATATACTCCACCTTACTTTTGATAACAATGATTACTCCCTTGCTTAGGAGGAGGTCAAAAGTGCCTTCTTTTTTCAACCAGATTCTAACTCAATATCCAAGAGTACTAGTTTCCTTTCTATCTCGAGACCCACCACCCGTGTCGTGATAACCCTTGGGAGCATATAGGATTCATCTAGAAAACCATGTAATAATCAATAGGGTAAAAGGTGTTTGTGAGGATGGATTGCACATATTCATTCATTCTATTTTTACCCCTTCAAGGTCAAACTAAAGCAAGAGGGGCTCTACAAAAGAATTAAAGAAATTCATCATTTCTATGGAACTTCACCTTTCATCCTTTCAATCATGATCTTGAGGCTTCCCCTCATCGACCCATATGCTGATGCTCTCTCCAAAATGGTCCTCTCTGATTCCCTTTTCTTATACCCAAGCATCTCTATAAATAGGTTTAGCACAAACCACCATGCCTTCCTTTAAGAAAAATTGGTTTCCAAGTGTCAAGGGTCCTCTAATGGAGCATGCTTCTTCTGATCTGAACTCTCCACTTTCTACAATGATGTCTTTTAGGAATGTTCCATGTGTGGAATATTCTTTCCTTGACCACCAAGTCGTCAGGATGGCACCTTATCCACTCAACATGCCTAGTTGGGTCACATTTTTCCTCAAGTGCCTCTTGGAAATCCGAATATGACTAAGTCCTAAAATATTTTACTCGCCCTACATGTGTGTCATGGTTTCTATTAAACCATTCTAAAACCTTGGTCCCATGCGCTTTGCCCCATGTACCCATGCTATTTACCGATCCCGCACACGCATGTTCCCTTTGGTATTTAGTCGAGTATTTTGAGGCCCAACATCGACCACACTAAGCTTGTTCTCCATCTTGGGAAACATCCTCTCTAAAGAATAAATAATGGTGGGAATTTAAATAGTTGGAATAAAGAATGAAAGAATGAAGAATGAGAAATGGAAGAAATAAATAATGGAGGAATGAAGAATAACTTATTTCTTGATGAAGAATGAGTGGGAAATTCTTCCTTATATCTTCCTCAATATTCTCATAGGCATCCACCTCGCCTTGCGCTTGTTGAAAAAGGTCACCTTCTAAAGCGCTCACCTCTTCAAATCCTGGTTCATCACCCTTAGCATTCAGCATATCAACAATGTTTTCCAACTTATTGTCGAGGTCGTTCAATGCATCCATCATGTGGGTGATTTGAGGAAATAATTTATTAGCTATTTTTTTATTGAGCTTCACAGGGTCTCGGTGGCTTCCAACTTCTTTTCTACCTCGTCCAGGATCTTATTTTTCTCTTCCCTATTTCCTTTATTCTTCTCCTAAAAATCCTTGAGGTCTTCTTCATGCGTAGTAACTAGAATGTTTTCTACTCTATCCCTATCAGCGTAATTATCATTAGTGGCTGCAATTTTTTGTGTGGTGGCTTTTACAGAGGTGAGGAGCTTGGTATACTTGAAGCAACTATCTCCATAACCTTATTATTTTCCTCTTTCTCCTAGCACACTAGTGCTTCCTCTACCGATTCAAACATGAGTGGCTGCCTTTCCATTGTAAGGATGTGAGTTAAATCTTCCAATAATTGTAGGGTCAATTCATATTTATGCTCAAAAATTTCTAGGTTTGTATGCTTTAAGAAAATGACATCCATAATCATCTCAAATTTCTTGTATACCTCATGTACCCTTGCCTTTTCATCCTTCAAGTTCTGCCTTAACTTTGCCTGATTAGTTCCTCTTGCTTTAGATCCTTGCTCTTTTCAATGAGCTCTTCCTTTTTCTTTTCCATTTTCCCTTCTAGGAATTTCATCATGATGTTGGTCTAGTTTCTCAGGTGTAATCAATCATGAATCTATTGGGTAACTACCATGGTAAGTTATATACCATAAGTTGAGGCAATACTTAATCGATTTTAATGGGAGTAAACCCTAGTGCCTTTTTCTTTATGTTATGGATCAGATCTACTATATGTCGATGTTTCTTTTCTTATCTAAATGGGTATGTTGGTGTAATGACTCATCCTATGCTTTCGAGAATATAGTCATGATCATTACTTTTCGCAATTAATCTATAGTTAATCATAACATCTTCTCACAATTCTCACAAAAGTTTCATGACTCGATTCAATGGGATGCGGAGGTTGATCCCCAAAAGATCAACCCTAGTTCTTTTTCTTTATTTTATGGATCAGATCTACTATCGTATGATGTTTATTTTATTAACTAAATGGGTATGTTGGTGTAATGACCCATCCTATGCTTTTAAAATGTAGGCATGACCATTACTTTTCTACACTTAATGCTTCTATGAAAACATCGACTTACCATGGTTATTACCCAATAGGTTCATAATTTATTACACCCGAAAAACTAGAACAACATCATGGTGAAATTCCTAGAAGGGGAAATGGAAAAGAAAAGGAAGATCTCATTGAAAAGAGCAAGGATTTGAAGCAAGAGGAACTAATCGAAAGTTAAGGCACAAGTTGAAGGGGGAAAAGGAAAGGGTACATGAGGTATACAAAATTTGAGATGATTATGGATGTCATTGTCTTAAAGCATACAGATCTAGGAATGCCCGAGCAGAAATATGAATCAAACTTACAATTATTGGAAGATTTAACTCACATCCTTATAATGGAAAGGTGGCCACTAAAGTTTTAATTGGTAGAGGAAGCACTAGTGCACCAGAGAAAGAGGAAAAGAAGAAGGTTATGGAGATAGTCGCTCGATACCAAGCTCCTCACCTCTCGTAAGTCTTTCCCGCACATGCCTTGGGTGAGTCTTGCCTCAACATCAATTGAAACCTTGTTGAGTGCATTATAGACTTGCTCATTAGGAAAATGTTGAGCATTCACAAGTGGGTTTATACCTTTGGTCTCTGGCATCTTCATCAGCTCCTCTTGGTTAACTTCAAACTTAGGTTCATCGACATGAGACTCATATTCCCAAGATAAAATTTTCCTAGTTTATGGGTATGCGCCTTCTTCTTCAAATGAATACATTACCAGGAGTCATTCTATAGGAATGGTGCTCTGGAAGCATGCATGTAGTACCTTACTTGGATCATTTATGTAGTTCATCCCTTTCCCTTATGCCATGACCGCACCTTTTCCTCCCGTGCATGCTCCTTTAAGAAACCTCACTTCTAGGAAGGGATCTCCACCCATGCTTCCATACTCCTTCCCTAAAATTTCATCCTCTATCTCCTTGAGTATCTCATCAGTGCTCCACTCCACTTATTTCTCCACTAAATTCTCTATTATGCCCGCTACTTCCCTTTTTGTGGCCTCTTCTATCTTCTCCTTAGTGAGGTTGGGGTCCTCTGATCCTTAATATTTACTTCTTCACTCTCCCATTTTCCTTGAGTTCCTTCTTCTTCTCCTCCCTTACCCTCACTTCTTTCTTTCTCCAATCCATGTACATCATACATGGGATGGTCTTGAACCTCTTCATATTTATCATTCTCTCTTTTTCCCCTATAATCCTCCAAGCTCTTCATCTCCTCCGAGTCCTGCCTTCCCACTACCTTTTTTTTCTTCTTTGGGGATTTTTCCTCTTCCTCGAATGTGATTCCCTTCTAGGTGACTCTTCTTGTTCTTAAACCCCTTCCTCAGGTTTATTTTCCTTCTCCTTGATGAGATACTTCTTCCTACACGCGTATGTGCTTAGCTTGGCACCTGACTGTACGCCCACAAATTGTGATGTCTACACACTTGGTGCTTTCTTCTCTGGCGCCTCTTTCTCCAAGGTCTCTTCCCTTTCCCTCTTCTTTGGCATGGCCTTCTTCCTACCAGTGGGATCCTCTAGGATGGATACATCATTCTCTAAGTAAGCACCCTTTTCATACTTGGGCCTAATGCACAAGTATACTCTTGTTGTGGTCCTTCCATCAATTGGCAACGTTAAGGGTTTTGTTATGCACACTTTAAGGGAGACATACTTCTCCACATAAGTGTGTTTTTGGGGTAAATGAGCTTTCTTAGAAAATTACAGTGTTCTTAGTCCACCTCACTAAGGTCAAACCTTAGTATTTTAGCTTCTTTGAAGTGGTTGACCCCCTTGGAAATAATGCGCGGTGAAAGAGAAAGGAAGTTTACACCATGGACTCTTGGTCACATCTGACATAGTTAACCTGCCAATGAAAAATGTTGATAGACAACAAACTCAACTTCTCCATCTACTAGTGTTGGCAACTATTCTAGTATCCTCCACTCAGCCCCAAATGTGTCATGCATTCATTTGTACCATTTCTCCAAGCATGCCTTGTGGACGGCTCATGGTATCGCATGTGTATTTATCAAATATCTTTGTGGGGGAGGGATCTTCATCAGGATACTCCCATTCAACCATATTTGGCCCATCGGGCACTCCAATTTCTGAGAAGAATATGGTGAGAAGAACAATGTCGAACATTATCTTCTCTCCTTCTTGCATGGTGTTGATGACCTCTTCTGTAATATAGGTGAAGAGGTTATATATGGTCCCTTCTAAATTTTTTTGGCATACATTCAACCACGCCTTATTTATTTGTGTCCACCTTTCTTTCCCATTCATCTTTGATATGAAATGCATGGAACATATCATTACATGGTTGGGGATATGTGAGATATCAAAGTAATGCAAACCCTTTATTATAATCATACTCGTCCATACTCTTATTAATAGCCTCTTTATCCTCCAAGTCATCATCTAACAAATATCCTTCATAGATAAGGATGATAAACTTGGAGATGAGATGGGGAGTTATGTGCACTTGACGACCTACAAAGTAGAACTTGTCCTCATGCACACACAACATTAACCATTGGTATAAATTTTTAGGATTTCAAAAATAGGGCAACTCGAAAACTTGCACCAGCCTATACTTCTCCAATTTTACCTTCACCTCATCATTATAGATTGGCATCCCCTCTGCTGTCCTCATCTCTCGTTATACGAAACGGTTTTCATGCCATTTTATTTTCTTTGGTACTTGTGCGATGATTATAGTCTCTCATGGGCATCTTCCTCACATGGGATACCCATTCTTTCCAAAGTAATACCCCATCTGGGTACTGCATCTCCACATACCATTATTCATTGAAACTGGTGGTGACATTTTATTTTCCTTTTCCCTTTACCTTCTTGTCAAGTTAAAACAACTCTTCCTTGCTCCTCCTCCTCACTCTTTTCAAATTTGTGGCTAAATTTTTGAAATAATCCTTCTATGCCCATTCACTAGCTACAAAACCCTAACTGGAAAACCCTTCCACAAGATGGCATACTCTACTAAAACCTTTCTATGCCCATGTACTCCTTCCACTCTGGTTCACAGATCACCCTAGTCACACACTTCAAATTTTTACTCTTCTTCCTTCACACAAATATTTCTTTGCGGATTCCCTAGTTCGCAAGAGCTCTTCAATCTCATAATAGAAAGGTAAATAATGATGTGCCCAACCATTTACTTATATATTTTTTCCTATCTCCCACGATAAATGTTATGCCACCTACCAATGTACTCAGCATTAAATGTGGATTTTTCCACTAAATTTGATCTTAAGTGCTCTTTCCCACATGCCCAATCATGTGATGTAGTCATTTTTACACCAACTAAAGAACAAGAAAATCCCATGCCCATTGACCTATCACCCAACAGGTGGTGGACTCTCACTCGAAGCACTCGCGAGTGTCGAGTCTCTCTTTTATGTGAGTTAAGTGGGAAACATCATCTATGATAGGAACTTAAAAAAGTGAGTGGAAATGAGACATATATTTATCATAGAACTTAGAATGGATTCTAGAAAAATGCAGTCATCCCAGACTGAATGGTACTTAACAGATTATAGATAGGAACCAAAACAGAAAGGAAATGCATAAGGATTTATATTTATTCCATAAAAATTCATGAATTAGAACTATAAGCTATAAATATGGACCAGAATCATTAATAATCATATTCAATCAAGTTTGGTAACCTCATTACATTCATTGGATCCATTATAGACTACCACAGTTATGCAGACCAAAGTCATACATCATAGCTAGATTTATACCCCTCAATTCTCAAGAGAAAATTTACAATCCCAACCCCTTATTACATCCTTTTCCTATAGATCTCTACCCAACCCTACAGAGTTCCTTGCAGTATATCTGTAGAGCTCCACTCTCTACTAATCTATATTTTTCTATATATATCTTCTCCTTGGCAGGCACTTGTATATATAGGCTTCTTGAATTGCCAAATTCATTTTTGTGGCTTCAAATCTATTGCCAAGTGTCAAATGTGGTCCTCCATGGGGGCATGCTCCTTCAGCCCGAGCTCTCCACTCCTTGCAATGATGGTCTTCTAGAATCTTCTATTGCGAGGTATATTCCTTTCATGGGCCTCAAGTTTCCAGATGGCACCTTATCCACTCTGCATGCAGTCGGGTCACGCTTTTCTCGTGTTCTTCCTAATGCGTCAAATATGGCTAATTCCTAAAACCTTTATTTTTCCTTGTGTGTGTTCTACTTATTCTATTAAACCCTCTTAGAACCTTGTCATATACACTTTCACCTTGTGCACCCTTCTTTAACTATGTTTTGTGTGCTCACATGCCTTTTTGTACTTAGCCAATATTTTAGGGGACCAACATGTGCTAAAAATCCCTACAACCTTCTGGTGTGCAAAAATCCTTACTTGACTAAAGATTCTTATGTACGTATCCACAACGCCGAAAGTAATTTTTTCCTTGACTTGATTTTTTCCTTGCTACCTCATGTTGTACCAACACTTCTCATCATTTGTACATGGTTTTTGTAAACCCTTCCTAACACCAAAATTTCTCACCCACCTTTTTCCACGCATGTTTTCCTACCTTGCGTAGTTTTTATCTTTCAACCCGGCCATTAAAACACAACTTTCACTTCCAGCCTCTATTTCACTTTTCTACTCCACCCCACACTAAAATAGATGTGTGGTCCTCTGCGCATACACAACCCTTGAAATTAATAAGTGGTTACCAACACACAAGGTGCAAAAAAACACAACAAAGAGGAACAAGAAGGGGAAACATAAGAAAAAAAGTGCATAAAGGGAACTCCTAGGCTACCTTACAATAATTCCTTATTTACAAACACAAGGAAGACTTATTTATAGTAGGGATTTAGCCTACTCCCATTGAAATGGCTTGGTAATCTCGTCCCATCCAACTCTTGTAACTAGAAAGTTCTTGAATCAAGGATGTATGTGATGATGTATGCTCCCATCCAATGGAATTTCAGCTTCCCACAATGGCACAAAAATTTAGAATCATATAACAAAACCATATGCCCAACCTCAAATTGTTTGTTTTTAATATGATGATCATGCCATGCTTTTTGTCTTTCCTTCTCTGTATTTTGACTCCATCTATCAAGTGATCAAATTTTGTCTAGCTGTATTAACTTATCAATTCTTTCTTTAAGCACTTGTTCATCGGCCAATCCTCCCGCCCATGCTATACGCAACAATGGTAGCATAAATTCAACCAAAAAAATAGCCTCCATACCAAACACCAATTGAAACAGTGTGTCCTTGTTTAACCTCTTGTAGGCTTTCCTATATGCCCAAAGGATGACCGATACCTTGTCATCCCAATCTTGTATTCCAACATCACAAATATTAGTTAATGTGTGACTTAGTATCCTTTTAGATGCCTCGGTAGTCCCATTCACTTATGTGTGATAAGGGGTGGTCTTGTGATGGGCCACCATAAAATCTTCCAACAAAATCATGATTTTTTCATTCAGAAATGTGTACCCATATCACTTGTTAAATCTCAACAAACATCCATACCTACGATTATGTTTTTCCATAAGAATCTCGTTGTTGTCGTTGCTTGCATGCAATCCTTTATAAAACTACCTTTGACCATTTTTTCTAGTAATCGGTGCAAGTGATGATGTAACGCAAGCCATCCCTTCATGTGGTAGGTGAAATTGGTCCTACAAAGTCAATTTCCCACTTTTCAAATGGTTTAGCATTGGCTATTAGTCACAAGGAATTTCATCATTCCTTCCGTGGGTTTTCCAAGGCACTAGCAATGGTCACATGCCTTACAAAACTCAATACAATCATCGTAGATACTCTCCCACCAAAGGCTGCGAGTAGAATCCTCCGCATGGTTACGTTTATTGCATAGTGTCCTCCTACAATGCCACCATGTTCTTCATCCATAATTACAACATGATCGTGTTCTAATACGCATCGGTGCGAGAACCTCATCACAGCCTAACTTGTAAAATATCCACTAATCAACATGTAAGGCGTGACGCATATAGCCAACTACTTTCTCTTCAAATCCTTCATTCCTTCCAACACCACACTTGTTTTAATAAACACTACAATATCCTCATAGTTAGAGGGTGCATGCCACTACCTAACAATTGCACATCCGGCATGGTATCTTCAATGCTCTGCGTGTCCTCCCCTGAGTGAATTCTTGATAAGTGATTAGGTCTTGAATTACTCTTTCCTATCTTTACCACAATTGAAAACTTGAATTCTTGAAATAATAGGACCCAACGACATGTGTGCCCTTGTAAAATGGTTTTTTCACTAAATACTTCAATACCATGTGGTCCATGTAGAATAAGAATGGTGTCGCTAATAGATACTACCTTAATTTTTGCAGCATGTAGATCATTGAAAATGCCTCATGCTCGTAGTTGTGTAATTTTTTTCTACTGGTGTCAACTTCCTATTGGAAAAACACAAGGGGTGATCAATAATCCCCTCACCAAAGTTGTGCAAGATTACTACTCTAATGGTTGTTCCTGAGGCATCATCATGCACATAGAAAGGCTTATGCCAAGAAGGAAATTGTAATATGGGCACAGTAACAAGCTTATCCTTCAATGTGTCAAACAACCTTTCTTCGCCCTCCCCAAAAAAGGCACTCTTTTGTTTAAGAAATTTCTCCAAGGGCACGACAATCTTGGCATATCCATTGATAAATTTCCTATAGTGCTCCATATGCCCAAGGAATCCATGCACTACACTCTAACTAGTAGGCTCTCCTAATCCCACAATGACTATAACTTTGGCGGGATTCACCAGCAAGCCTTCCTTACATATAATATGCCCCAATAGGGTTCTAAATGGAGTAACAAAGACACATTTCTTAATGTTGAGGGATATCCCCAACTTCATCATCTCTCAAAATCAACCTCAAATTGTTAGAATGGTATTTTACTATCCCATTCATAGTCCATTCATCCGGTAGACCTAAATAAATCTATGGATGAAGTCATAGAAGGCTCGTACCATGATTTGAAAGAACACAAAGAGGGCACATTCTTAAACCCAAAAGCCATGACCATGTAGGAAAACATTCCCCATTTAGAGTAAAATTTTGTCTTATCCAGGTCTTCCTTTGTAATTCTAACTTAGTGGTACCTTGAGAACATATCCATGGAAGAATAGACCTCATTCCCATCTACTCCTTCTAGAATATCTTCGATTAAGGAGGTTGGAAAAGGAAAATGACACACACTTTGCATTCAAGTCCTCGTAATCAACATAGATCCTTATCCTCTCATCCTTCTTAATGATTATGACCATTAGAATCACCCATTATGATTCCTTAGTGGCCTCAATAATGCTTGATGTGATCATATTGTCTATCTCCTCCTTGACACGTATGTGCAAATATGGAATCATCGGATAAGGTCTCTTCGAATCGGGTGTGCACCTTCCTTCAACTTGATCCTCATTTCCCTCAAGGAGTGGTGAATGACTTTGAGCTCATGGTACCCACGTGGAAAAAAATCCTAAAACTCACAAATAATGTTAATGATCTTATAAAATTCCTTCTCGACCAGGTAATCTCTAATGATAGCTTCCATAGGTTCTTCCTCTAAACCAATGTTAACCTTATTTTTCTTCAAGGGTTCATGGTAGGTGCGTGCTTGCTCATTAGCACTATCCATGACTTCATGCATACCTTCTCCGAATGGTTAGCATCCATACTCTCCATTTCTTCACCATTTATCACTTAGACCATTTTTCCTTTTTCCTTTTCCATACACGTGTGCTCCAAATGTGTCGCTTATGGTTCTTCCTCATCAAAATGCATCTCCAAACTAGGTTCACCTAATAGCTCCAATATTCTATCTTCCACCATAGTACTATATCCCATTGTAAGGAAATTGATCACTTACGACACCTTATCCACTGATGGCTTTGTAATTTGATACTCAAAATATTGAATGAGATCAACCACCAACTCCTTCCAATTCCCTTCGATCATGCGCATCTCCAAGTGAATGTACCATGTGCACACATAGCCTTGTATGGTGAAATATAAATTATGCACCCATAGTGAAGGTGGTAAATATTTTGCACCTTCTATCCAAGACTTCTCACATGCTTGGATATGAAATGAGGTGGGTTTTTTGGCATGGTAGTCTTGTATGATGACAAGAGGCGTATTACTTTTGGAAAACCTAATAGAGAACATGGTTCTCACCTCGTGTCATTCTAGAAGGCTCTCATGATGTGTCTCTCACCAACGTGCACTACAGTCCCAAGTAGGTTATAGCTGAGCATACCTCTTCTTTCGCTATTATTTTTCCACCAAGCCTCCATTTCTCATAAGAAATCATCAAGGTTAGCTCCTCCAGAGTAACTTGGTAACTTTTTCCCTCCTAGGTGCTTGACTGAGCATGCTTTTTCACCCTTGTTACCGATCCTCCCAAATATTGTCAAATTAATTTGTAAGTGTCATGCACCCAATTGTCACATGTTATGTTGGTTGTATCACTCATAGACTAAGCATATTTAAACTAGATAACTCCTTCTGTAGGATGAATTACCTTAGGGTATCTAATAGAGCACACATAGATTTTTTCAAGGACTTCTTCTTCAAAGGGCTCATTATAGGGCATTGATTTCACATCTATCAAAAGGATGATGACCCATTCCTCCTTGTTCACAAAACTTATATGCCCCTTGTTAAAATGTAGCTCCACATTTTTTTATAACACCATGGGTCCCAAGAAATGTTAGAAAGTTCTCCACTTTGGCTAGCGCCAATACCTCAAAGTCTCCCATGAATGTTTCCCAGCCGAATAGTGATAACTGCATCCTTTAAGACACCAATAGGCATAGTCTTTCTCTTGTTTAACATATATAGTACATTCGAAGATGGCTAAAATGTAATCCTTCCCATTTGATGACAAGCGTATCAAGTGAGAAAATTGACCTTTGCACTTGTGTCAATCAAAATATTTCTCGAAGCATACCATCTACAACAACATTTAAAGTGATATCTTTATCGTAATCAAGGATGTGGGGAGGGAGGTTAACATGTAGAACCTGCCTCTCACACGCACCTCCAGCGCATGGTACCTTCTCTAGTAACCATTATCCTAATAAGGGAATAATATTCTATTTCCTCAACATCTTGCATACTTCCCTAACCTCATCTAGATCCTTATATGGAGCCTCAACTTTATTCCTTTGCTCTAACTATCTTGACTGCTCCTTCAGATATTGGATCTTTCCTTATAGACTCTGAATCAGATCCATAGTCTCTTGATACACCTCTTTTTGATAAGTAGGGTCCAGATACTTCCCATTTACCACTTCTTATCTTATAAATAGGGTTATTTTTCTTGGTATCTCCCTAGCACGTGCAGCCTCTGCTCTCATCGTCACTAGTAAAGGTTCTATTCCTGACTCATGCACCACTCTTGGCATCCATTGTGATTCGAACTTCTTTATGCTTACCATCCAAGCATATTTTTCTTTCTAGTTTTTCTTTCTCATGTGCTCAAATAGCTCAAGACACTCTTCAAACTTATGTTTTTATCCACACCATGAGCATTGCAATAGATTAGGACCCTCACACTTATAATTTTGTGTAGACCCAAAGTTATATCATGTTCCTCGTGGGAACTTACTTTTTCTCTATGGTGGAAATGACCATGAAATCCTCTACAAAAACCTCTTCCACGTGCTCATCCATCTACACAACCTTCATAACGATGATCATCATCCTTGGAACTACTTGCAACGTTGGTTTGGTGCACACAAGGATCAATGGCATCATGTATCTGGTTAATTAGCCTATAATATTTCATGGCATGGGTCATAGAGGTATAAATATTGTAATAAAAGACACATTCTTATGGATTACACACTACAGTAGTTTTCACATACTTGCATCATGATCCCCATGACAAATTTCACAATCTCCGTCATGGAGCATACCGACCTCGAGGAAAAATGTCCTTTGCATGCCCTCTACCTCACAATCCATGCACCATGGGCCATCTGCGAGCCTTATGTATCGAGTTCACGAGATAGCTTCTCTAACTACTTGGCCATTGCAATATTTTGAGCCTCAATGAAAGGGATAACACTGGGTATCTACACTTTCAACAAATGACCTCATCACATAGGGCAGCCTTCAAGGCCTCACGCGGGTCTATGAATGTCTTGTGTGAAATTTCTCTTCTAAATGGTGTTATCAATCCTACAAAAAACCATTGAGCATGCTGAGAAGGATGAATATCATAAGATAGCTTTGACAAGAGAGTTCTGAACCATGCGTCATATTCTCACACACTCTCTTCCATTCCTTATTCAATCTCTTTCAATGTGTTAATGCTCTTCTGCTCAAACTCAAGGATATGGAATTTGGCTAAGAAGGCATTCCAAAGCATGGTATAAACTACCATCATCTGGTGGCGGTCATACTTCCGCTACAAAATATGTGCATTCCTTTACAACGTCATTGCAAACTTACTTTCATTTCACTCTTGGGTAGTGATCCCTTTAGTGTCATAGCTATTCACACTTGTGTACATGCTCTACTGAGTCCTCAACACCCTTGTAATATAGTAGATGTAAAGACATCTCAAAAAATACTTGTGGAGGTGGCTGAGGCCCTTGTCCACCAAATCCAAAACCTTGATTCCCTCTAGTTTTTCACCCACCACCAGGTCCTATGCCTCTTGATCCACCAGCACCCACCGGGTCCTCCTCCTATAGCTCGTGCGGGCCTCGAAGTGGTCACCTAGCATTCCCAAATTCCCATAGAATTGTATGCTTTGATGGTTTGTGATATTACTCTACTACTAGATGTGTATCCCACATCACTCCCAGACACGATACCCAAACTTTGTGTACTTACACTTTTCCCAAAATCCCTCTAAACACAGGAATTGTTTGTGCATCCATAGATGTCTCAAATGAGAAGTTATACCTCTGAGTGCGATTGGTCACTTCCACCAATAAAAACTAGGTTAGCAATACTTGTTTCTTGATTTGGAAAACTAAGTGCCAAGGGTCAATCACTAGGTGGGTTTAGATGCGTGCCGACAAATCTCCTTTTTCCACGTGAAAAACACTCATCGAAGGCTGAAGGGGTTTCTCTCCCGTGCTTGCCAAGATGGGGTAGCACAGACTTC
This sequence comes from Taxus wallichiana var. yunnanensis, assembly GCA_018340775.1. Lineage (NCBI taxonomy): Eukaryota > Viridiplantae > Streptophyta > Pinopsida > Cupressales > Taxaceae > Taxus > Taxus wallichiana. Next base: position 626,824,424 of record CM031242.1, read on the forward strand.
TTAGGTTCCACGTCCTCTGTGTGAACCTCAATTCCTTCCCATAATGTCTTCCTCCATAGATCCATCACTCCCACAACCTCACATTTTCTAGCCAACTCCCTTTCACGTGCTTCACTATACTTGAGTCATTTATCTTCCCTCTCCTTTTATGTTGCAAGGTCTGCTGTCATCTTCCTCTAACCTAGTTTCCTCAATTAGCACTCAAAGAAGCTTATTTGGTCATAGGGAATGCCTCCAAACTTAGTGTAATGATTAATATATTCATAGCCAATGGGATATCTCATAGAAATGATCCTCTAGGTTCCCTTAGGAACACAAATTCAACAACCTTTAAACATGAACACATAGAAATGGTGTATTCCAGGGTATAGCTGGTTTGCACTCTTCTCCACCCATGATCAACAAAACATTTCCAAGTGAGATCTCCATCCTATAACCTCTGTAATTATCTTGGGTCCACATGCGTGATTTATAGTACTAGCTCGATCTGGATGCATATGTTGAAATCCATTCATATAATTCTACTACTGAAAAACAACAAAAGAAGGTCCCATAAAACTCATGATATAGGGGCTCTTCTACCCATCTTCATGCATCAAACTCGTGTCTGTACTAAATATTTGATAAAACTCATCCTCTATGCTCTTAAACCACACTTCGATACTTTCCAAGGTCAAGTTATTTATCATCATGCATCATCCTCACACAAACTTCAAAAAGAGGTCTCGATAATGGAACCAACATGTAGTAATTTTTATGTTGAGAATAACATTTTAATTCCTTACACGCCATCCTATCACCCAAAGTGGGCGTTGGGCACTCACTCAAGGCACGTGCGGGCATTGAGCCCCTCCTTTATGTGAGCATTGTGAGAAGATGATGTCATTGATGAAAGATTAAGTGTAGAAAATTAAATAATCATGAAAATGTTTTGAAAGAATAGGATGAGTCATTACACCAACCACACATTCGGATAACAAAAGAAACATCATACAAATAGTAGATCTAATCCATAACATAAAGAAAAAGGCACTAGGGGTTTACATCCATGAATAATATATTTAGAACAAAACCATATATTCATGTTTATCATAGTTCAATAACCACATTACATTCACAAGAGCTATAATAGACCAATATAGAGATCTAACTCGGTATCAATAGTTCTAGCTATTCTCCCTAGGTAAGTGCAACAAGTTGGGGCACAAAACAGGGTCATAAGTGGATGGCATATTACAAATAACAACATAATATCAACTTGTAGGGATTATTAGCAATGCATACACTCAAAAGTAGAAAAATTATATCAATATGAATCGTAACATCCGGAATCTAGTTTCTAAACTACTATTTTTTTAAATGGACAAGTTTAGCTATATTGAACACTCAAAATTGAATGACTTGGTATTTTTTAAATGCCTATAAGATTGCATTCCGTTTGCCCAGCGATTTGGATAACCAAAAATTGATATATATGTTTTCCTTTGGTGAGAAGTTAGATGTCACTATATATCTTGGGATATATTATATTTTGTATTTTTAGCAATATTTTATTTTTTATGATTTTTTCCATGAAAGTGTTATAAAAACATAAAGAAAATAGAGCACTTTCCTTTTGCCCACCATAACTTCAACAAAAATATTGAAATAAAATAAAAAAATTTGAACATGTATATAATTTCACCATGGTTGGGATGGTATAATTTTTATCACATTCTAAAAAGTGAAAAAAATTTGCAGTCTTAAACATAGACATAAACATTCACAGGAAAAAATGTCTTAAAGACATACTATTAGTAAAAATTATAAAATGATATTTATCCTATTCTACTCACTTTAAAATCAATATTTCTACAAAGCTAACAGTCTCATCTACATGATGGTACCATTTTCATGACATATTTTTGAATTTTCGGCATGGTTCAAGTCCATGGAAGACTAAATTTGATGTTTTTGATGTAAAATTCAGGACTTTTGTCCACTTAATTGTCCCCAAATTGTTACACTTACCCCCTTATTACAAAAATTTAGCGAGACCCATCCCCCTAGATGTGCTAACATTCCTACAATCCTCTAATGAGAACCCTAAACCCTAGAAAATCCTATTATTTCTATAGAGCTTCACCTTTCATCCTCTTTATGATGATCCTGAAGCTTCCCCTCATCGACCCATATGGTGATGTTCTCTCCATAAAGGTCCTCTATTATTCCCTTTTTCCTACCCAAGCATCTATATAAATAGGTTTAGCACCCACCACCATGCCTTCCTTTAGGAAAGTATCAGTTGCCAAGTGTTAAGGTGGTCCTCCAATGGAGCATGCTTCTTCTGATCCAAGCTCTCCACTTTCTACAATGATGTCTTTCAGGAATGTTCCATGCATGGAATATTTTTCCCTTCTCCACCAAGTCACCATGTTAAAACATTATCCACTCAACACGCCTATTTGGGTCACATTTTTCCTCAAGAGCCTCTTGGAAATTTGAATATAACTAAGTGCTAAAATTCTTTGTTATGCCTCGCACGTGCACCATGGTTTCTATCAAACCCTTATGAAACCCCCGTCCTATGTGCTTTTCCTCGCACGCCATCCTCTTTATTGGTCATGCATGCACATGCACCCTTAGGGACTTAGTCAATATTCGAGGCCCAATAATTGGTGAGGAACTTGGTGTCCTCAATAGATGAATTTAAAAACTTGGTGTCTTAAATCATTGGTCCATCTAGCTTCATTGTACTTTCCTCTATATTGAAGGTTAAACTAATCTGCGGTTATTGGGTGTGAGCTCTGTAATCTACTCATGGCAGTAATCTTCCTTGCATACCATCGCCCTCTTTACCATTATCTCTATAATTTCCTCCTTTGTACCCTCATATAAGCACTTTTCCACGGAGTTCGGTGGAGTGTCCCTATGTGATCCCGTGCTAGTTTGGCCACCCAAAAAATTTAGATATGAAAATAATACACAGGATGAACACAAAAATATTTTATATATTATTTACCATCTTTCCTGTGGAATACATTAGGCTAATATATAGCCATAATAACAGCTAAACAACCTCCTCTAAAATAGGAAGGAGTCACAACAATTAACCCGGAATGTTATTCACGGGTATAACAAAATCTAAGAATAATATATTGTTGAAACAATATATTATAACAAAATACTTTCAAACCTAATATTTAATATATAACAATATTAAATATTAGCTAACAAACTATAATGTAAACATTAATATTTAATTTCCTAACATTCCCCCCCTTAATGTTTACATGGTAGCATTAGAACTTTCACACTTCCTTTGCATCCTTCCGCCTCTACATGCTCATGATCTTGGCACACACTCGAAATGAAGGTAGAAGAAGGAACACATCAACTTCTTATCGACCAAGCACTGTTGGGAACACATCTGACCGACGAGGATGGGAACATGCTCAAGAATCATCTGCTTATCAACCAGTCACTCTAGGGAACACATCTGACCTAGCAGTGTGGGAACTCAAGCAGGAACACATCTGAACAACCTTCAATGGTTTTCAAGAGGCTAACCACAAACCTAGGTACGAACAGGAACACATCTGACTGTTCTACCTCATCAAGCCTCATGATGCTGCGTTTCACTGTGTTATTTGTTCTGTACTATGTTTTTTCATTTGGGGAAATAGGAAAAGCCACATACTCAACTGAAAAACTAAAAATGGAACATTGGATCATGTTGATCATGTTCCCCCCTCAATGTGAACATTTCACTTATTCAACACACAATAGGAACTCTGAAAAAGAATCACACCAAGCTGAAATTCACACCACACAACTGAATCTGGAACACTGCAAAACTCAAAAAACAAGTACTCACACTGCACACCTATGCCACCAAATCATTCTCAGTGTGGCCCGTCACAGTGATCGTGATGAGAGGTCATTGTCGACCTCCACCTTGATGCCTCCATCCTCCATTTAAAATACTCGCTAACTCAAATTAATTTGGATATGAAGCTCAATTGTTTCCACATTGTTTATTATATCTTCCCTCCCGCAATGTGAAACACTTTATTTTCATGGACGTCGGGTAACACCGAAAATGCGTCCGTAAGGCAATTTTTTATTTATTTTTCAGACTTTTTACAATTATACGACATTTGACGACAACTCACAGATTTGACAAAAACTATTTTGAATCGGACAAGAAGACTCGACTAACTTTTAAAAAGTAATAAAATGAGATTACTTTTTAAATGAAAATGAGAATTAAAAAATCCTAAAATCACCTATATGGAATTATTTATTACGACACTTAGCTCTAAATGAAACTAAAAAAAAATAAATAACATACCCTAGATGGTATACAATGGTCTTACTTGCTAAACTCACCAAAATACAACATACAAATGTGATTTGTAAGGATGGAATATGACCACTAAAACAAATTGAATTTATACTTCAAAACACTCAAATGACTTATAAGACCATTGGACCTCTATAGAATTCAACAATAAACAATACACTATTAAAATAATGAAATACAAGGAAATGACTTAAACACTAAATTTTTATATAAAGGCATCGACTATAAAACAAGCTTAACACAGCTAACTAGAAAAGACGTTTAATACATAACACATCTAGACTTAGTGACACGACTTGTGCTACAACTATTACCAAAAATAATAACCATCAAACCTTGACAGCGATGCATGCCAGTTGTCTAAGTGTGGATCGTGTCAATCTTGAGGAGGGCGGCTTGGAGTTTGGAGAGGATCATGTTCCGCAAGGCAATGATTCTCATGTTACACGAGGTGGACAACTGTCTAAATAATGCACCCCGTCCAGATCTGCAACGTGGCACCCAAATGATGTGGACTTTTAACGGCACTTAGCACGAAACCATAAATCTTGAATTTGTGTTGGCTGTAGATAGGTGCTTCTCGTTCTTCTAATTTTTCTCCTATGCATGCAATCACCTTGAGATTCTGACTCAATGCATATGCAGTTTTTTTCCGATAAACTGATTATCCTCTCCAATAACATGTCTCGCTCTGAATGCCCAAGAATAACCCAATCGCAGCCTAAATCCTTCAATTGCTCCACACTGGATTGTAGATCTCAGAAAATCTTGTGAAGGGATCTCGACAAGAATGCAGGTTGTAGATGCAAATCAATACATGCGTCTGAGAGTAGTTTGTAGTCAGGGCCGTTCGGTGTAGATCTTGTTATGTGTAGTAGTAATGGCATTAACAATTGATAGAATCTTCAAATTACACAGCACAACACATGGGGAAACTATTGAACCAATCTAACAGATGATGGCGCTCAAAAAAGATATGGAACAAGAACGTAATATCTCATATCTTAAATCCAAAATACCAATACAACCTTACAATAGAACCCGAATGCCAATAGATCTCGTGGTTTGCGCCTCCTTCGGATGATTGCAGATCCTCTGCTGTAGACGTCTCTTATGAGAAGACCTCGGCCTTGGGAAGATCAATGGCCTGTGCTTTTGGATTAACTATGCACAGCTACCTGATGTGAAACCTTCACTCCTACGATGCTACCCTTTATGAATGAATACGCCACAGTCACTAAAAGCCTTCACTATTATTGCAATGTAAGAAGGATCTCGACACAATGTAGCAGTAGATAGATCTGGTCATGTGCTCCAATATGCAGCGCCCTCTGCAAATATACAAACTTAAAAAACTAATTAATCTGAACTTATCAAATCAATAGACTTCATATGCCAGGGCAATAGAATAATCAATTTGCCCCTCTCCAATTTTAAGACTCCATGCCATACACAAAACCTGCTCTGATGCCAACTGAAAATAATACACAGGTTGAACACAAAAATATTTTATATATTATTTACCATCTTTCCTGTGCAATACATTAGGCTAATATATAGCCATAATAACAACTAAACAACCTCCTATAAAATAGGAAGGAGTCACAACAATTAACCCGGAATGTTATTCATGGGTATAACAAAATCTAAGAATAATATATTGTTGAAACAATATATTATAACAAAATACTTTCAAACCTAATATTTAATATATAACAATATTAAATATTAGCTAACAAACTATAATGTAAACATTAATATTTAATTTCCTAACAAGATAGGATTAGGATTAGTTTACTTTCAATAATGGGAACCATGCCATTCAATGTAGAGGGGGTATCCCCATGAATGTTGGTGGAGAAACTTGATTTTTCCACCCAACAAATTTTCTCACAAACAATTTCCTATTCCCCAAATCATACTAATTGTTCTTCTAAAATATTCTATAAATCTTGTTGACCTATTAATTAATCACTTAGATTAATTAATTAATAAGTGCACCCAAAAATATCTCTTCCTAAATATAATATATATATATATATATATATATATATATATATATATATAAAAAAAAAAACAAATCATATTTCAATGTAAAATCATTCTTGAAGGTGACTCCATCAAGGAAGGAAACCCGGTCACGTTCATTCCCTGCACCATGAATAAATTTCCAGATTGGAGTGAAGTACCAATGAGTGACAGTGAAGAAGAAGAAAAAGATGTCTTCCCAGAAAGAATATCTTTGATCAGCCATAGTTTTGGACTATTGTTGACAAATGAAAGAAGAAAGAACATGTCATTGATGAATTGGAATGGATTAAAGGAGACATAAGATAAGGTTTAAAGCTTAATAATATGACAAATTCTTACATGAGATGAATGAGAAAAGTTAAGAAGCCCATATCAAGAAAGAAGAAGAGCAAAGTTATCCTCTAGAGGAATATCCTCAAGATCATTTGTAACATAGGGTTTTCATACCTAAAAGGTTCTTGAATTCCATTGAATAAAATCCTATCATTAAACTTTCTAATTAATATAAAATCAACATTCAATAAGATGGCAAAAGATAGGATGGTGCAAGATCCACTGAAGAAGATTTTTACAACCTCGTGCATCTCACTGCAAAATTGAGAACATTATTTTTCTTCCAACACTCAATAGATGACTTCCTCACATATGGTGATGAAGAAATGAACATGTTGAAAAGAGAATATGTGGAAAGACTTCAGAGAATAATAAAAGTAAATTTTCACCTTGAAGTATTTGATGAAATTTTTAGGTATGCTTTACTTTGTCTGAGATAAGATATGAACATCTTAAATCACCGCATCAAATGGAGGAAGACCATGATGGCTTTCCATATTATGAGGTTTTTATTATTAGAAGATTCTTCGATGCTTTTGAATAATATCTTATCATGGAACCTTATGATGAAATCCAAAGCAACATCATGGAGGAATAAGTAGAAGAGAAAAAGATAGAATCGTCATTCAACAATTCCATTTGCTCGAGTCACAAACCCATAAGGGAAATAATATATTCGATAAATGAATATCTTTTCTCGCATAATGGACAATCTAATGATCTTTGAATAATCCATAAATGATGAAGAAGAATACCAATTAAAATTAATCATGGATGATCTCTTTTCAAGTTTTGATCTTTTAATTAATGATGAAATGGAGAGATGTGAAGAAGTGCAAGAAATTCACCCAACATCATGGTCCAAAGATGATGAATTCAAGATGGTCATAGATAATCTTCTCTCGTATTTTTATTCTTCATGTGATGTAGAAATGTCACATGAAAAGGAGGAATTCAAAGTATCAAACTCTCTTCCTAGTGTAATCATGAATGATCAAATGGAAGAATACCACTCTTTTTTAAATATGATTAGAACGAGATATTTAAACACAACCTCTACTCACTCGGGGAGAAGAATTTTCATCATGGTGAAAACAAATCCTTTCATCTTTCACTTCGAGTAAGAAGATTAAAAATGGATGGTCAAAATTTAGCTGAAAATTCTTCTCATACTATTGCCCTAACACAGCTTCTCCGTTTCTTACTAAGAAGAGGATATGGATTTTGAGCTTGAAGGAGTGCCCCTCCCACAAATCTTAGACCTCTTCTCCTTATTAGTAGGTGTCATGAATGAAGTATTCCCGTGTTTACAACAAAGTGAATCTTTGAAACACAAAGCATGGAAAAGGTTAACAAGGATGTTTCAAATGAATCATGGGCCTATATGGATTAGATTTTTAACCATCTCCTAGAGGCACAACATGAAGATTCTTCCAATGAGGATAAAAATGATCCTATGGAAATTTTAGAAGAAGTATTTGTACAAGATATCTTGAAGGTTGTGGAAGAAATTGAAGATCCTTAAATTAGTCTTGAACTCTTAACCCGGGCTATGGAGATACAAGACATGTATGAATCAATTTGTGCTTCCTATTTTAATGCACAAAATTTTGATGTTGAGATTGATTTATTAGATAAGCTTGATGAATTCTTGTTGGTCTGAAAATCTGTCACCTGGATAGATCTATGGATAGATGAGCCAACAGTGTGTAGGGCATAGCCCCTCTTTGAGTCAGCAAAGCGAAACTGGTTTATTGCTATTCTACCAGCAGGAATCTTGTGCAAATCTCACAGTATTCTGCCTTCGGGGGTTGGGATCTCATCCCAGTAGATTGTTTCAGACTGCGGAAAGAAAGGAATGAAAGAGGGGATAGAGAAAGAGCAGGTCCGAAGGAAGAAAAGAAATGAATTCCAAAGCAGAAAGGTCGGGAAGTTTATGTTTTGGGATTGGTAGTAAACAGAGCCAAACCTACTTACATAAACAAACAAAGCAATACTGATGAGCAAATGACAAAAAGGTAGATATGAATCTAACAGAATAAACACATACAGATCTAACATAAGAAAGCTCTGATGTATAACACAAGTATTCAGTACAAAGCCTCAATATTTGTATTGCTATTTTTCTTCTCATTCTGAGAAAGCTCAAAGTCTTTCTCTCCTCATTTCTATTTTCATCTAAAAAATGTCCACCTTTTGAATACAACAAGTATTCCAATATATATAGAAGAGGAGAAGGAAAGAAGGCAAAAAGGAGCCAACCACCTATTTACAAAGATATTTACAAAATATCTAAAAGTCATGTTGACTTTTGACAACTTGATGGATGACATCATCCCATGACGCAACATGGATGATGTCATCATTTGTGCCAACATACTTTAGACATTCCAACAAGAAAGTCGGAGAGAGAGAAAGAAGAAGAAGAAGAAGAAGGAGCAGCTACTCGTCGTCATCATCCTGTGGCCGAAAGGGGGTAGCCTGCTTTTGATGCTGCTCAGGTGATGAGATATGGAACTGAGCGCGGTATTCCAAAAACTTGTTAATCATTGGCCCAAATTGATCCTGGGAAGGATCCTTGTGCCGCTCGCTGATCGCCTCACAAGTCTCCCGCTCATCTATGAGCTTCTCGGGAAGTTTGGAATAGTCCTTCTCTGCCTCAATGAGGAACCTGATGCAGTCCCTATAGGCTAGCAGGTTGTTGATAGATTCAGTGTCAAATGTGACCTCTGGCCCCATTCCTTGAGAAGAAATCTCCTTGAAGATCTGAATGGTTTCATCAGCTGACCTTAAGGTAAAGGAAGGAGTGAGCAACCCTGGAGACATGTTGAGAACAATTCGCTCCATTTGATGCATTGTATCCAGGGCCTCTTCCTTTACCTTGTCGATTTTTTCCAGAACAAATTCAAGCTGATCCACCCGGTAGTCCAGAGTGGACATGATTTTGTTGAGGGCCCTTGGATGGCCGAAGACGCCGAACTTGACCAGATCTTTGACTGAACAGTCAAACATTTGTTGAAAGGTCTCGTGTCGCAGTCTAGCATGTTCCAGCTCTTCTGATATGGGCCCCGCTAATGCTTGGAGCTCCTTGTTTTCCTTTCCGATGTTCAGATACAAATCGACAAACTCGGTGATCACTCTTTCACTGTCCTTGAGGATCTGGCTCCTCCAAGCAAAAACAACCATACCCTGCTCACCGATCTTTGCATATTCGTTGATTTTCTCCCCGGCCGAGAAGCACTCTGCTTGGCTAACGGCCACAAAGTGCCGGTGGTGAGGGATGCCGAGTATGATCTCAAAATGACGGGCAGTGAGGTTAATGACTACCTCGCCCTTGCTATTTTCGACACACCTTGTGTCTTTATTATAAGACTGGGCAACCACCATCATAAATTCATTGTTGACGGCGCTGAAGGGATTCCTCCGGCGAAGTGCAGGGCACTACCTATTAGTTTGTCCATCCATGGACTCCTTGTAACTTTCTGAGTTCTGGCCCAGAATTCCTCCATGTCGATATGCCCCAATTCTGAGTCTCTGACGTCCATGCTGCATTCGGCCTGTGACTCGGGCATTCTGACCCTCTGATATTTGTATTTCATTTCTTCCTCCGTAGGCTTAGCCTTTCCTTTCAATTTGATAGGTCTTTTGCTGGATGTTGACATATGTTCTTCTAAGTTTATCTGCTGATCTGCATGAAGAAGAAGCGAAACCCAACGTAGAAAGGTTGTATCAGTCATTTGATTTCCCATTGAAGTGCTAACAGAAGAAAGAGTTAGTTATTTTCAGGCTCAGGGTGCAGGGCGCATGAAAATTGCAGCTTACAGGGCTAAATAGGTAAGGCACATAGGAAGAGGGTGTTGCAAGGATAAAACTGGCGCCAAAGGTGCATGGCGCGTTTCATACAAATTACATTTTATAAAGGGTGCATGAAAAGTGCGTGTAACAAGAACTTTTCGTGCGCCAAAGGGAGCATAGCGTGGCACACGAAAGGTTTACACAACATGATGTTATTGTAATTGGGGATGCGCCTGTGCCTTCAAAGATTTGTACTTAGAGCGAGATAAAGCTTGTGTTGCATGGATGCTGGGTGCGCCATTGGCGCATGGAAATGTGATGCAACAAGGAAGGATTGTGCACCAAAGGGGCGCAAGTTTAGCACTTGCAGCATGTGAAAGAGGTGCGCCTTGAGGGCGCAGGAGTTCATGATGCAACAAGTATGAAAGGTGCGCCATTGGCGCGGGTTTTGTTCATGTAACAAGGGTGACAGATGCGCCAAAGGCAAGAGAGAAACAGTGAACTAAATCACTCTCAAAGGGGTCTTTACATGGTTTAGATTTCTTCTTCTCCTCTTTTCCTTTTTGACAGGTCATTTGGGTAAATGAAATGGTTAAAACCAGGAGGGTTACAAACCATTGTTTCTAGGATGACATCCTCCTCCAGCAGATCTGGAAAGAGGAAGATAAGGAAAGACAACATGCGGGGGGGAAAAAGCTCAACACATGCATATCAAAAACCAAACCAGCAAGCAAGAAGCACTATCTAGCAAAACTCACGAAAGAGACAAGAGCACTTACCCGGATAAATAGCAAAAATCTAGAAAACGGGTCCACAACGCATTGAAAACGATGAGGCAGGGGCTGACAGGCTCAGAGAAAGGAAATCACGTGCTCTGTGAATAGTGAAAATGACATTTGGGCACGCAAACACATATATATAGGTGAGCTAGTCATCAATGCGCCACCCACTTTTTAAAGGGTGCATGAGAGTTGCTGTCGATAGGGAAAAGCGTGCGCCCTTTGGCGCATGAAAACGTTTGCCATAGAAATTAAGCGTGCCTTTGGCGCACCAAAAGCTATGTCGACATGAAGTTATGTGTGCCCTTTGGCGCACCAAAACATGGCGCAACAAAAGTTGTGCCAACACAAAGGTGCATGCGCCTTGGCGCACGTAGGGAAGGCTCAACATACTTTGGCACACCAAAAGGTGTGTTGACACTGAAAATCATGCACCAAAGGTTTTAAAGGGGGTGCACCAAAAGTTGGTGTTACATAGCAATTTCATGCGCCCAGCCAAAAAAGGCTCAAAAGACTAAGTTCGAAAAACCAGATTTCCCGGGAAGGGATTTTACAACGTTTCGAACGCAAGGGATCCCTAACGAGGGATCGAACAAAATTTTGGTATGGTTATCGGTAAAATTTCCCTTGTCAATTTTACGGGATAACAGCTGGCTCTTTCTGGGGACTATCCCTGAGAAAACTCGGGGGTAGAGAATCCCAGTTCTCATGTGCCTATCCATTGGGTAACAGAGTCAAAAACAAGGGCGACCGGAGGGAGAAGAAAGGAAACACACAACAAACCGAAAGCAACCACATGACGAAAGAAAACACACAACTAAAGAAAACTGTACAAAGAAGAGAGCAAGCTCTACTTCCTGAAAATTTTTAGATGTTGCCCGCTATAAGGAAGCGGGAGCTCGGTTCCATCCAGATATGAGAGATAGAAGCTATTCTCTCCGCTGAGCTGCTTGATCTTGAAGGGCCCTCTCCACAGGGAATCAAACTTTCCGTGCATGCCCTTTGGCTCTCTTCGCTTGTCCCACAAAAGGACGAGATCTCCCACTTGAAAATCCCTCTGCTTTGCTTTTTTATCAAAAAGCCTCTTAACTTGATTCTGATGTTCAGTGATCCTGTCGACCACCCTTACTCTCTTTTCTTCAAGTTCTGCCAGATACATGATTCTCTTTTCAAGAGAATTTTGGAAAGTTTCGTCTTCGATGGCTCGTGCCAAATGCAGAGCAGGAAGTTCCGTAGAAATGGGAAGCTCGGCATCAGTGCCATATAACACTTGAAAAGGTGACATGCCGAGAGATCTCTTGGGAGTAATACGATCGGCCCACAAAGCGTCATACAAAGACTTGTGCCACATTCGATTCTCATCTACTAACTTTCGTATGATGGTCACCAAGTTCTTGTTACTGGATTCCACCTGACCATTTCCCTGAGGGTAATAGTCTGAGGCGTGAGCCAAAGTTATCCCATATTCATAGCAAAAACTAATAACTTCTCGTGAGGAGAAGTTAGAAGCATTATCAGCAATGATTTTGTTTGGAATGCCGAACCTGACAATGATATTTTCTTTAATGAAATTGCAAACCACCTCAGAAGTGGCATGCTTGATAGGTATGGCTTCCACCCACTTGGTGAAGTAATCCGTTGCTGTAAGGACATAGCTATGTCCGGCACTCGATTGAGGATTGAGTGCGCCAATAAAATCAATTCCCCATTTCTGAATGGTTCATTGATAATGACCGGCCTTAGGGGAAAGGCAGCCAACTTGGGCTTGCCGACGAATTGCTGGCAGGGTTCACACTTCGCCACCCAGATGGCTGTATCTTGAAAGAGCGTCGGCCAATAGTACCTGGCTCGAATGATCTTGTGTGCTGTCACGGAGGAAGAGAGAAATGCCCCCCACAGGCTGAATTGTGAAAACTTTCCAGTATTTTTACCTGCTGAGGTTTGTCAACACATCGCAAAAAGATGCCATCTATCCCACGTTTATATAAACCGTCATCCCAGATGACATATTTAGCTGCTCTGAGCTTTATAGTGTGCTTCTCCTTTGCAGTTAGGTGCATTGGGCATTCGCCGTAGGTAAGGAAGAAAGCGATGTCGGAGTACCATTCATCACTAGTTGCAACAAATAGAACCAGAGGCAGAGAATCAGGCTCTTCCTGCCGGTCCTGTGTTTCGTCGGTGTAGTCACCCCTGTCATCAGGGTTTCCTGAATCTTTGTTTTCAGCCATTAGCTGACACAGGCCCTTGCCCCTCACCAGCTTGGTTGGTTTAATATCCAGGTCATACTCCTGGACCTTTGCGATCCAATTTCCTCGCAAGCTTCCTAACTCCTGCTGAGTTAGAATTGATTTCACCGCCTGTGTCAGGGACCAGCACCACCGTATGCGAGTTTAGAATGTAATACCTGAAATTCTTCACTGCTTTGACAATGGCGAAGGCATGCTTTTCTAGTTGAGTCATTTTTAGTTCATGAGGCTTGAGGGGAGAACTCATGAACGCGATCGGAGATTCAACATCCTCCAAGTTCTTTTGCATTAAGATTGCGGACACAGTATGCTCAGATGCATAACTATACATGATGAAGTCCTTGGAGAAATCGGGACATACCAGGACTGGTGCATGAGCAACGGAAGCTTTTATTTCTTCAAATGACCTTTTTCCCTCTTCACTCCATCTGAAAGTTGGTGACCCCTTGTTCAATATGTGATGGTTCTTCTCAAGAAATTCGGAACAAAACGCCTGAGAAAGTTCACCTTTCCAAAGAAAGAATGAACACCAGTCTTGCTTGTAGGCAGAGTAAGGCTTTGAATAGCCTTAACTCTTTCAGCATCTATCTTTGTTCCTTCTTTGCTAACCACATGCCCTAGCAACTTCCCTTCCGTGACTCCAAAAACAGACTTTTTTGGGTTTAGGGAAATCCCATGTTCTCGGCACCTGGCCAACACTTGCTCCAAATGATCACAATGATCATTTCGTTGTTTAGAGAACACGGTTAAGTCATCTAGATAAACCACAATGACTTTCCCCATCATACCTTTGAATGCAAAATCCATGGCCCGCTGAAAAGTGGCACCAGCATTAGTTAGGCCAAAAGGCATCCTGTTGTAGGCAAATGTACCCCAGGGAGTAGTGAATGTTGTTTTAAACTGATCTTCAGGTGAAACTTCAATCTGATTGTAACCTGAAAAACCGTCAAGCATGGACAACATCTCTGATCCAGTTACTGCTTGCAGAACTTGATCCATTATCGGAAGAGGGTAGTTGTCTTTCAAGGAAGCTTGATTCAAATTGCGAAAGTCTACGCATATGCGTATCTCGCCATTTTTTTTGCGCACTGGCACAATATTTGCTACCCAAGTACTGTGATGGATAGGAAAGATGATCCTTGCATCCAGCATCTTCTGAATTTCGGCCTGGATGGTACCCGAGATCTTAGGATTATAGTGCCTCTGCTTCTGGCAAAAGGCTTTGACATCGTCTTTCAACGGAATGTCATGCTGAACGTCCTTTGGCTTAAAGGACTTTAGATCGGCATAAGACCATGCCAACACGTCCATATATTTTTTTAGCAACTTGACAAATTTCTGTTTCTCCTCAAGCGTGCAACATTTGCCAATGTTCACAAATTGCGGGTGCTCTATCGAACCTATATTGACCGGTTCGGTTTCGGGATGAGTCAGGGTCATCCCACTTTTTCTTTTTTACAAAATGGTCATGCCTGTCGAACAGGCGCTCCAGAGAAACCAGGCCTTTTGGAATTTTATTTCCTTTGAGCTGACATATGCCGTCGTTCCCTTCGGATTCGTCACCTTGATCGGTGACTGATTCACGGCAAGTGGAAGTAGATCCTTCAAAGTGCAATTCTTTAAAATTTTCTGCCTTTTCCAGAAAAGTAATGAGTTGATTATCGTCGTTGAACACCTGCCAATGCTGAGAATTGTCTGGCACGCTTGGGCGAAAACCACCTCAATGGTGTACTTGTTTGTTTTCAAACCTGGGTGTGGGAGCATGAGGGACGCTGAAACAGCCAATGAATCGGCCATGTCATTCTGAGCCCTTGGAATGGACTCTATTGAAAAAGCATCGAATTCTTCGATGTTGTCCCACACCGCATTACGGTAATGCCTGAGCCTTTCATTCTTCACTTGGTAAATCCTTTTGACCTGATTTACAACTAGCTCTGCATCACCTTGTACTTTTAGATTTTTAATTCCTCTTTCCCTTGCGGCTTGCATACCGAGTAAGAGAGATTCATACTCAGCAGTATTGTTTGTGTTGAAAAACTGCAATTTGAAAGAGAGAGGAATTACCTCCTCTTCGGGAGATATCAGCACGGCCCCAGCGCCACATCCACTAGTTGCACAACTGCCATCAAACTGCAAGGTCCAGATCTTATTAAGATCTTTTTCCTGAATGAGAACAACCCCTTTATCAGACTCGGTAGACAAGAAGTAGTTCCCCATCCCTGATGATTCAAAAAGGATTTGAGCTTTGGGGTCCTCAGAACTAGTAACCAAGTACTTTTTTTGTGATTCCGGCTCCAAAGTCTGCATTACGCCTTTGACTGGAATTCTAGCTTTAGACCAGTCCATATGAATTTCTCCACCAACTTCGCTGC
This sequence comes from Taxus wallichiana var. yunnanensis, assembly GCA_018340775.1. NCBI lineage: Eukaryota > Viridiplantae > Streptophyta > Pinopsida > Cupressales > Taxaceae > Taxus > Taxus wallichiana. Next base: position 626,840,325 of record CM031242.1, read on the forward strand.
AAAAACTTCTTCCCAAAGAAAATCCATAGGCATGCCGGAATGTCAAAGCAACGAGGACTGTCATTTTTACTCTTTTATCTGGGAAAGCCGCAAATGCGAATTGCGCGTCCTTGATTTGGCCAACCAACGGAACCTGCTTGGTTTCCAATGAATAACATCTGCCAAAAGGCTTGGTAAGAGTGAGGCCCAAAGCATGGGTGACTTTTGCCAGCATGACGTTATCAGAAGCCCCGGAATCAATTATGCAGTTACTCAACTTGTGTCCATTGATCAGGAGAGAGAGATAGAAAGGCTCTATCTTGCCTGATGCCGATGTTGAAGCAACATTTATGTGGGATTCAGGGGGAGTGGAAAGGATTCCTTTTGGGGAAACCTGCTTAGATGCAACAGCTTGACTCTGAATATATTTGGTCAATCTTACAAGCTATTCGGGGTTCGACTGAAGGTACTCAGCTTCAGACATTTGGATCTTGGTCTTTTTTGCATGATCTATGATATCAAATGCGGCCAAGGGTTGCGTTGGTGAAGGAATGAGTCCCTCACTTCGCGACGATGGAATAGGATTGGTGGCCTTGGTAGGAATGTGAGAGGATTGATTTGGAGGAGAGATAGGGGGAAAAGATTTCCTTGTAAAAGATTTGCCAGGGAGTTGAGTAGGAAGAGGATTACCTCTTTTAGCAATGATTGGAGGTGCGTTTGACACGGCCTTCTCCTGCTGGACATGGGCAGCAACTTCCGCTTCTTTTCCTTGTGAGTGAGTAAAAACAGCATATGACTGTCCGCTTGCATATCCCTGGGTACCCTCTTCTTCATCAGATTCTTCCTCATCAAATTCCATATACCCGATAGTAGAGTCGCCAGCCGGTTCACCGACATCTTGATCATCTTCGCCTTGAGATGAAGGTTCTTCATATCTTGCTCTTCTTCTTCGATTTCGGCAGGCGTTGACCGAAGGAGCCTCAAGCGCCAACCGCGGAGTAGCTGTAGGTAGGCGCAGCCTTTGTGAAACATTGTTGGGAACGAAATTCCTCCGTGGAATATCCCGGTATGAGGAACTGGGGGAGGCCTGGGCCAACTGCTTCTTCAATGCAAGCAAGTCATTTGCCATCTTTTGAAAGGCTGGATCAGACGAAGTAGTGGGCGAAGGGCCCAAAGATTTAGGCTTGGCTGATTCCTTTTTCAATTCGCCAGATATTATCAGATTATCCTCTATCCGAATGGCAGCGGCTTGGGTGAGAATCAAGGTAGCCACTCACTCTTGAAGGAGTAAGAAACTAACTTTCGAACTCATAGCATTTACGAAGAAACACTTTTGATTTTCCGGCGTTGGAAGCATGGCAACGGGGACACGGTTGATTAGTGCATTGAACCGGGTGATAAAATCGCGCATGGTCTCATTTGCCTCTTTCTTCAGGTGAGTGATCCGTGATAATAATGCAAATGCATCCTCTGAAGGCTTGTATCTGTCTTCGAAAGCATCCCGTAAGGTGGCCCAACTGGTAATAGATCCGGCTGGTAAATGTTGAAACCATTCAGCTGCAGGTCCTTGTAGGGTTTCCAGAAAAAGGTGAACCGACACATCTTCATGAGTTACATCCAAAATACTACATGACATGATGAATGCAGATATGTGGGAATCCTGTGCTTTGATTTCCACTCCCGTCGAATTTGGGAAAATTCTTTCGGTTTCGTGAGGGAGCGCGTGAACTGGATGTGGCAGTGCGAGAGGACCCATAGCATTTCCCCATGGTACTGCCATTTGAAGGGCTGGAAAGAGAACACGGGCTGGAAGGGTGGTCCCACTGAGCAGTAAGGCGCTACAAAGGGACGTGGATGCCCCCTGTGAAAAATTCTTCCTTCGCGGAGGCGAGACACTCCCGGACGACCAGGTCGGGCCGAGCTTAGCATTGAAAAACATGTTGGAGTTACACTCAAATTGTGCCGCTGAAGCGAGATCAAAAGTCAGATCAGTTTCTCCATGAGCTTTCCTTTGTGTGTAAAAGGTTCACGTGCTGAGTGTACCTTCCCGATCCGTGATATTGTAGCGCAGATTTAAAATTTCTTTTTGGCTGTACTTGCTGATTTTCTGGTTTTTCAGTCAAAAACCAGCAGCATGTACTTTTCTAAATATTTAAAAACTATCCTCTTCAAAAAACTGATTGCGGTTAATGACAAATAACAGCGAGGATAAAATGACAGAGAAGATTAGCAAGCTGATTTTCAGATCTGGTTTTGACTTTTTTAGAGGGTTTCAAACTTTTGGTAAACAGTCAAAAATTCAGATTTACGGAAAAATACTGATTTTTATAAAAACTCAGCGAACTAAAGCTCTTTAACTAGGCCCGATCTATGGATCTCAGAAGAAAATTTTGAATTTGGAGCATTTTTTGCAAAATTTTGGATTTTTAACAAAAAGTTCAAGTTTGCAAACAGGTAGTGATTTTTCTGATTTTTTCTAATTTTCTATCCTACCACCTTCATAGATCTGATAGATCCGTTCGATCCCAAGAGAGTCGCCAAAAACACATTGGTCCAAAATCACACTGGACAGATCTATGGATAGACGAGCCAACAGCTTGTGCGGGCATAGCCCCTCTTTGAGTCAAAGAACGTGAAACCGGTTTATTGCTATTCTACCAAAGCAGGAATCTTGTGCAAATCTCACGGATTCTCGCCTTCGGGGTTGGGATCTCATCCCAGATTGTTTTCAGCATCGCAGAAAGAAAGGAATGAAAGAGGGGATAGAGAAAGAGCAGTCCGAAGGAAGAAAAGAAATGAATTCCAAAGCGAAAGGTCGGGAAGTTTATGTTTTGGGATTGGTAGTAAAACAGAGCCAAACCTACTTACAAAAACAAACAAACAAAGCAATATTGATGAGCAAATGACAAAAGGGTAGATATGAATCTAACAATAAACACATACGAGATCTAACACAAGAAATCTCTCGATGTATAACACAAGTATTCAAAGATGATAAAGCCTCAATATTTGTATTGTTGTTTTTCTTCTGTTACAAGAAAGCTCAAAGTCTTTCTCTCCTCATTTCTATTTTCATCTAAAAAATGTCCACCTTTTGAATACAACAAGTATTCCAATATATATAGAAGAGGAGAAGGAAAGAAGGCAAAAAGGAGCCAACCACCTATTTACAAAGATATTTACAAAATATCTAAAAGTCATGTTGACTTTTGACAACTTGATGGATGACATCATCCCATGACGCAACATGGATGATGTCATCATTTGTGCCAACATACTTTAGACATTCCAACAAGAAAGTTAGAGAAGAGAGAGAAGAAGAAGAAGAAGAAGAAGGAGCAGCTACTCATCGTCATCATCCTGCGGCCGAAAGGGGGTAGCCTGCTTTTGATGCTGCTCAGGTGATGAGATATGGAACTGAGCGCGGTATTCCAAAAACTTGTTAATCATTGGCCCAAATTGATCCTGGGAAGGATCCTTGTGCCGCTCGCTGATCGCCTCACAAGTCTCCCGCTCATCTATGAGCTTCTCGGGAAGTTTGGAATAGTCCTTCTCCGCCTCAATGAGGAACCCGATGAAGTCCCTACAGGCCAGCAGGTTGTTGATAGATTCAGTGTCAAATGTGACCTCTGGCCCCGTTCCTTGAGAAGCGATCTCCTTGAAGATCCGGATGGTTTCATCAGCTGACCTTAAGGTAAAGGAAGGAGTGAGCAACCCTGGAGACATGTTGAGAACAATTCACTCCATTTGATGCATTGTATCCAGGGCCTCTTCCTTTACCTTGTCGATTTTTTCCAGAACAAATTCAAGCTGATCCACCCGGTAGTCCAGAGTGGACATGATTTTGTTGAGGGCCCTTGGATGGCCGAAGACGCCGAACTTGACCAGATCTTCGACTGAACAGTCGAACATTTGTTGAAAGGTCTCGTGTCGCAGTCTAGCATGTTCCAGCTCTTCTGATATGGGCCCCGCTAATGCTTGGAGCTCCTTGTTTTCCTTTCCGATGTTCAGATACAAATCGACAAACTCGGTGATCACTCTTTCACTGTCCTTGAGGATCTGGCTCCTCCAAGCAAAAACGGCCATACCACTCGCTCACCATCTTTGCATATTCGTTGATTTTCTCTGGTGAGAAGCACTCGCTTGGCTAATGGCCACAAAGTGCCGGTGGTGAGGGATGCCGAGTATGATCTCAAAATGACGGGCAGTGAGGTTAATGACTACCTCGCCCTTGCTGTTTTCGACACATCTTGTGTCTTTATTATAAGACTGGGCAACCACCATCATAAATTCATTGTTGACGGCGCTGACGGGGATTCCTCCGGTGAAGTGCAGGGCACTGCCTATTAGTTTGTCCATCCATGGACTCCTTGTAACTTTCTGAGTTCTGGCCCAGAATTCCTCCATGTCGATATGCCCCAATTCTGAGTCTCTGACATCCATGCTACATTCGGCCTGTGACTCGGGCATTCTGACCCTCTGATATTTGTATTTCATTTCTTCCTCCGTAGGCTTAGCCTTTCCTTTCAATTTGATAGGTCTTTTGCTGGATGTTGACATATGTTCTTCTAAGTTTATCTACTGATCTGCATGAAGAAGAAGTGAAACCCAACGTAGAAAGGTTGTATCAGTCATTTGATTTCCCATTGAAGTGCTAACAGAAGAAAGAGTTAGTTATTTTCAGGCTCAGGGCGCAGGGCGCATGAAAATTGCAGCTTACAGGGCTAAATAGGTAAGGCGCATAGGAAGAGGGTGTTGCAAGGATAAAACTGGTGCCAAAGGCGCATGGCGCATGCATACTGCAGATTGCATTTTATAAAGGGCGCATGAAAAGTGCGTGTAACAAGAACTTTTCGTGCACCAAAGGGAGCATGGCGCGGCGCACGAAAGGTTTACACAACATGATGTTATTGTAATCGGGGATGCGCCTGTGCCTTCAAAGATTTGTACTTAGCGCAGATAAAGCTTGTGTTGCATGGATGCTGGGTGCGCCATTGGCACATGGAAATGTGATGCAGCAAGGAAGGATTGTGCGCCAAAGGGGCACAAGTTTAGCACTTGCAGCATGTGAAAGAGGCGCGCCTTGAGGGCGCAGGAGTTCATGATGCAACAAGTATGAAAGGTGCACCATTGGCATGGGTTTTGTTCATGTAACAGGGTGATGATCCGCCGAAGGCAAGAGAGAAACAGTGAACTAAATCACTCTCAAAGGGGTCTTTACATGGTTTAGATTTCTTCTTCTCCTCTTTTCCTTTTGACAGGTCATTTGGGTAAATGAAATGGTTAAAACCAGGAGGGTTACAAACCATTGTTTCTAGGATGACATCCTCCTCTAGCAGATCTGGAAAGAGGAAGATAAGGAAAGACATCATGCGGGGGAAAAGCTCAACACATGCATATCAAAAACCAAACCAACAAGCAAGAAGCACTATCTAGCAAAACTCACGAAAGAGACAAGAGCACTTACCCGGATAAATAGCAAAAATGGAAAACGGGTCCACAACGCGTTGAAAACGACGAGGCAGGGGCTGACAGGCTCAGAGAAAGGAAATCACGTGCTCTGCGAATAGTGAAAATGACATTTGGGCGCGCAAACACATATATATATAGGTGAGCTGGTCATCAATGCGCCACCCACTTTTTAAAGGGCACATGAGAGTTGCTGTCGACAGGGAAAAGCGTGCGCCCTTTGGCGCATGAAAATGTTTTCCAGCAGGAAATTAAGCGCGCCTTTGGCGCACCAAAAGCTATGTCGACATGAAGTTATGTGCGCCCTTTGGCGCACCAAAACATGGCGCAACAAAAGTTGTGCCAACACAAAGGCGCATGCACCTTGGCGCACGTAGGGAAGGCTCAACATACTTTGGCACACCAAAAGGTGTGTTGACACTGAAAATCATGTGCCAAAGGTTTTAAAGGGGGCGCACCAAAAGTTGGTGTTACATAGCAATTTCATGCGCCCAGCCAAAAAAGGCTCAAAAGACTAAGTTCAAAAAACCAGATTTCCCGGGAAGGGATTTTACAACGTTTCGAACGTAAGGGATCCCTAATGAGGGATCGGAACAAAATTTTGGTATGGTTATCGGTAAAATTGCCCTTGTCAATTTTACGGGATAACACTTCTCTAATACTTTGGTTGATGAAAATGAACATAAAAATGTGTCTTTTTCTTCCACATCGTGTGAAGAAGTTCATGAGTGTAAGAGAAGAAAGGTTCTCAAATATCCTTTGGAATTCCTCAATATTGAAGATAAAATCTCTTTGGTGGGAACTAATAACATGGAAAATATTGAGCTTATTTACACCAAAGAAATTTGTTTAAAATGAAATAAAAATCTGCAAGACCATTGGGAGTGTGATCAAAACCAACTTGTTCCCATTGTTTCAGAATGGTCCACCAATGAAAAGAAAGAATTCATATTGAAAAATCCAATAAGGGGTGAAGAATGCTTATATGGCAAAACAAAAGGATGCAATTTTTAAAAATGATATCAAGATGCAATCCGAATGAATACATTTTGGCAATAATTTCTCTAGAAAAAAAGTGGGATTATGCATGATTCATACCAAGTGATCCAGAATCATAATGCACTCACCATCCTCCAAGATCCAATTTATATTGAACATGTTCCCATGCTGCAAAACTATCTCAAGGATGATGAAGATATCCAAATCAATGATTTAACCACCATGTCCAAAAACACTTTCTCGGAGAAACAAAGTGAGATGTTTTCGGAAGTTTTGAATGGGAAGAAAATTAATTTTTCTCACTCCTTCCAAGTGTTTTTATGATATAAGAGACAAATTGAAGTCACAAATAAAAGAATATGAATGATGTCACATGGTCACATGATGTAAATCAGAGCATCAAGGTACAAGAGTTTTGAGAAAGTGATGAAGTTTTCATTGGGTGCAACAATGTTCTCTATGCAAAGATGAGTACAAATATGGAATGATGGTCAACCTTCTTCTTCTCAAGCCATGTAAAGCCATCACCAAATCACGGTTTGATTAAAAAAATATTATTTGTGCTTCAATGGTCATACTTCAATCTATTATTTCATGATGGTGTGTACTTTTATCAACCCATTGTATCGAGTATGTGTATATACATTTCCTGCCTCTTTAAATTTCCCTCTCCCCGTACATAATTTCACTTTCTGTTGTGTCTTGTTTTTCCCCGGTGTGTTTCCCTTTAGTTTTTTTGTGTGTGTGTTTAATAAAGAAATTTGTGTAGCCTTTTTTTTATGGTAACTCACGCGGCCCAATGGATAAGGCATTGGTTAATGGATTATATGGTCCAAAGTTGAGATTCTTGATTCTCCATGTCACATATTTTATTCACTCATTCCATGTCATGTCCCCAAGCTAGAGCCAACTATTGTCATGCAAATGTGCAACATGGAAATTGCTAATTTCAAAGCATGAAAACTATACCCCTATGTTAATTTTTTCAAGTTTTACCCTTCAAAGGCACCACATGTCTTAGTTTGAGTGACCTCCCAATTGATGTAAGCTCACCCCTAGGTTATTTAGGAAATTTTAATCATTCCCCTTAGGTTATTTTAGGAGTTCATTGAAAAATGCAAACTTTGGGTGGTTATGGGAAGGGCTATCACTAGCATTCCTAAGACTAGAGAAACCCCACAGAGAAGAATAATAAAATCTAAACTAGACATGGAGGTGAATCAATGGCATAGAAACATCATGGAATTGATATAGGAATATTTAGGAAGGATCCAGAGAATTTGGGATAGTTTCACTAAAATCAGGGTTCACGTGCCTGGCAAAGGTGCACATGCCAAAACAACAAATAAGCTTCCAAAGGTGATTCCAAGAGATGCAAATAGAATTAGGAGAAAAAAACATGGTTGTAAATGAAATTTAAATCCCTACAATATAGTGAATTTATTTTAATCACAACACTTTGGTGCAATGGTTTTGCAAGATGTTTTTCTCCTACATAGGTGGAGTACCAAATAAAAAAGCATATTTTTAATGGATAAAATGGAATAATCAAGACCTGAAACTCCCACCATTGGATTTTTAAGTCCATTTCCAGTAACAATCATATACAATTTCATCAAAAAAGTCCATCTTGGGCTCAAGTTATCGCTCGTTTCAATTTTCCTTCTTGGAGAGATCGGGAGTTAGTCAAATTTTGGAAGGACATGTTTCAGTGCCGTAGCCTAGAAGGATTTTTTTCCCTCATTTTCCTCAAGGTCAGGGAAATAAATGTTGAAAAAATGTGCCCATCCCCTAAGGATACTTCTTGTCACACATGTGACTAGCTTCTAGCCCCTCAGTGCTATAAATATGTTTTTTTGGCTTTAATCCCTTGTCGTCGGATCTCTGCCACATGTCAAGCTGAGGTATGTTGTTAAAATTGATGTCCCTCATGTCCATTTTATATTAGGGATATCAGCAACATGAAAATTTTCCCAACCCAAACTCAAAAAAGTGAAAAATTTCTAATTGTTTTCCGCTTCTTGTTTCTCACTGCAAGAAGAAAAGTTACAGAGAACACCTCAATCCACCATTATTGTTTCAAACTAGATCCAAAATGGAAACGAAAAATTCCACTCCATGAATATGCATATTTTTAAAATAATATATTTATCTAAAGAGCATGAGGAACAAAGAACAAAAGAGAAGAGCAAAGGAATTCTTCAAAAACCTCCATTGTCGTGAGACGAAGATTTGAACATATCTTGCAAGCCAATGCATGAAATGAAGAACCATATTTTGTTAAGTTCTTCACTCTTAAATGCCATTAAAAACTCACCTTCAAACCTCCAATTCATATAAAGGAACTTTCACATCTAATAAATTTCACTTCCGGCTCCACGAAGAACAAAGTTCAATTTCCCATCAAACCGACAACCGAATCAAAGATAAATTTCACCAATGAGACAAGAAGAAAAATCCTATCGAAATGGATTTGATTTCATCATGAATGGATAAAAACCAAACCTCCAAATTTCAAGCTCCCTTAATGGCTGCCATGACATAGTAGTGGAAAAAATCTGCGAGTTACCTCTCCACTTCTCAGGGTTCCACTGGAGAAATCGCGCAAAAAATGGAGGGAATGATTGTTGAAAAATCCAATTTCATGTGAACTAGTTTTTTTGCCATGAATTCCCTATTTTTAGGGATATGGAGAACTGATTTTTCATCATATTTATACTCACACATGAAGAACAACTTTGAAAAATTCAAGGAGCTACCTCTTCACGTCTCGGGGTTCCAATGGGACAATTCACGTAAAAATTGGAGGGAATTATCATTGAAAAATATAGTTTCACGTGAACTTGTTTTTGAGCCATGAAGTCACTTTTTTATGGATATGGAGGGAAGTGGATTGTTGTCATTATTTTTCCCTCTTTTTCGTGATGCAGGAATTACTCAAAATGTGGAGTGTGGAACCCCAGAATAAAACCCAAAGTTTCAAGACTTGTTTTGTTGCAATCTTACATCTGTGGTGTACTTAATAAAAGTAGCATGCCTTCCTACATAGGGGTCTATTACTTAGGGTAAACCACCATTTTAAGAGGCTATGAAGAAGGTGGTCAACATAGAGGGAGTATCGCAGTAAATTCTTCAAAAGGTCATCTCGAATCACAATTGGCACTTAGTAAAAATAGTAAGTGGTTCCACAAGCCCTTGATATAAATAGCATGTTGGTCCGAAAGGTGAGAGGAACATAATTAAAAGAAATAATTCAAGCTACCATAGTAGGTTGAAGTTGGGAAAAGCTAACTATGACACTTACTAAAATTAGTAAGTTAGCCTATGTGTACTTACTAAAAATAGTAGGTTGTTCTCAATGGGAAAGTTTGGTACAAATGGAAATTAAGGGATAATCATTCCAGTCGATATCACCATTTTGGTTCCAGAAAGGAAAACTATGACACTTACTAAAGATAATAAGTTGTCCCTTCCAAATATAGTTAGTGTCAAGAAAACATAAATTTCAAGTGCACAATGTGGTCTAGTTTCTCGTGTGTAATCAATCATGAAGAGATGGCGGTTTTTCATAGTTTGGAATTATCATCTCATATTACAAAGCGGGGCATCAAAAGGCACATCATATGAATTCATGTTTTTCACTTAAAGATCTGAGTGATTCAAAGAGATTTTATCAGAATGATTTCAATGATTCAAGGAGGGTCATCATAGGGATTATATGTGTTCATCTCGAGCTTGAGTAATAAACCTTAAAACCGTGTTTCGAACACTCATTCTATGGTCTAGGATTTTGCATTCATCACTAGATTGTGAGAATGATTCCAAGTTATTCAAGGGAGAAATATTCATCGGTGTAGAAGATCACCAATAGCAGAAATATTTTCTCAAAGTTCATGACTCGCATCAAGGCATTCAAATCATTTCATCACGAGGAGTTTTTCCCCTTCATTCCTTCCTTCTTCCTCTCTTTCCCTCTTTTATTTCTCTCTCTATTTTAATTTTCATTATGCATAATTATTTTATTTTATCCTATATGCTTAAGTTCCTTACTTTAAATTTGTAAAAATTATTTTCTCAAAATTATAAGAGAAATACTTAATTCATGGAAAACGAAAGGTCACGAGTGGAATATGGAAATGAAGAGTTATGTGAGGGAGGTGAAAGGATAATTTAGATTAGTATAAATTGGGATGACCTCTCCATTCCAAAGGATTCTAGATTTTGGAACTCTTACTATGTATCATTGTGTTAGATTGGTTGAAGCTTTGTATTCATCACTACACATGTAATAAAAGGTACACTTATTCTATTTCCCTTTCTTGTTTTTCCTCTATTTCTATCTTTCATGTACTTTGCAAGCATAGTTGATCTTGTATGGAATTGGAGAGGAACTTGGTGTCTTTGATAAATGAATTTAAAAACATGGTGTCTTAACTCATTGGCCCTACTAGCTTCATTGTTATTTCCTCTATATTGAAGGTTTAACTACTCTTATTCTTTTGGTGTGATTTTTGTAATCTATTCATGTCGGTAATCTTCCTTTCATAATTTCCCACTCTTTACCTTTATTGCTATAATTTCCTCCCTTGTACCCCCATACAATAAATTTTCCACAGGTTTAGTGGAGTGTCCCTATGTGATCCTGGCCAATTTGGCCAGCCACAACATTTAGATAGGATTAGGATTAGTTTACTTTAAATAATGAGAGTTGTACCATTGAATTTAGAGGGGTGTAGCCCCGTGAATGTTGGTGGAGACACCTAATTTTTCCACCTGAAATGTTTTCTCACCAACACTTTCCTATTCCCAAAATCATACTAATTGTTCTTCTAAAAATATTATATAAATCTTGCTCACCTATCAATTAATCACTTGGGTTAATTAATAAATCCTCTCAAACCCCATAGTAACTACAGGACAAATTAAACTCCCCTAAGGTTGACTCAACCCCTTTTTCAACAATATTCACCCTCAATTAAATCAACCTAACTATTATCCCACATGTAAATGGATGTAGAGATTATTTTTTCCATTTGGCTATATAAGGATCCCTCCTCTTACCATTATACTTACATCTAAATGAGCATATAGCCTATACTATATCCATTTTATCATCTTAGAGCATTATTCCATTAGAGGAGCTATCTATCTTCACTTCTTACATTCATCTATCTATGTTTGAAGTCATATGTAGATATTTCAAGTGGTCTTGTAGCCATGGATTGACAAGACTCCATTCATGAAACCTTGGGATTCAAACATACAATCAATACTTTTGATTGCTAAGGATCTAAATAGGTTCATTTCATTGATTAACATTCAATAGAGATAGAGATTAATTTCTTAGCATATTAGTTTGATGTTTATTCATTTTCTAATGTAAATATGTTGATATATTAGTATTTTTTAATATATAATCATGATCGTGCATATATTTTAGTTTAGCATTGTATTAAGGCTATTAAGTGTTAGTCTTGATTTTACTTGCATAGCTAACTAGTTCTTACACACACCTAATGAGTCTAATGAGGTGTGGCAGACTATTTTAGGTTAGAGAAAGCATGGGAGAAGGTTTGGGATAGTTTCTACAGAATGTGTGAGCCAAATTTAGGCTCATCTCACCCAGTGAGTCAATTTTGTCTCATTGGTAAAAAATTTGTTTGAGAACAGAGATAATGTTATTCCATGAAAATGAGATGGGATGGAAAATTTTATACCTATCCTTTTCAAATATATCATTGGATATTATGGAGGAAGGAGTCTTGGTGATTCATGTAAAATTTTAGGTCATTATGAAGTCATTTGAGCAAGTTATGTGAGTTTTTGCAAAATAGGTCTTTTGAAAAGCTCATTTTGAGTTTCCTGGATTCTTAGCCTTCAAGAAACATTATAGATAATCCTTCAAATAAATCATAGAAGGAATTTTTGGATTAAATTTTCATATAAATCATGTGAAAAAATAATTTTCTCAAAAGGAGGTGTAGTTGAAAAGTTATGAGCATTTTAGTGGAGCAATTTTTCTCTCTCCTGGGTTGTGCACCAAATTGATAAGAGCAAAAAGGTGAAGTTGGCCTTCAAGTATTATTTCATCATTTCTAGAGTATCTTCATAGTATATTCATGGTTTCTATCATTCTCTAAAGTTATTTGAATGCTTTCCTTTTTGAAGGTATACATTGTTTCCATTGTCATTGTTCTTGGTGTGAATGCTCATGACATGTGAATGTTCTAACTGCTTTTAATGAAGATATCACTAAATTATATATTAGACCCATCCACGTGTTCTTGAAAAGGTGTTTGAGAATATAAAATTATTTTTTCTATAGTCAATCATATGGTCCTTTTTGGATCATACTTTTATGGAGAGAATTTTTCTTAATTCACTTCAAAGAAATGTCCCAAGAGACCAACCTTCCATTTCAAATCTTTGATTAGTTTAGAAACTTGCTTATGGGGTCAATTAGAAGGTAAAGGATATGTTTTGGGTATGGGATGTGTTGAGATAAAAATTTTCTTGTGGACAAATTGGTGGGTTTCAAGCCAACGCTATGGGAATATAATTCCCTCTACTTGAATGGTGTAGCTTCCATAGGTGCATGCATAAAATGTGGATTTCAATGGTGGCCTTTCGACCAAAGATCCAATAGGGGCACTCCACTGACCCTGTGGAAAAGCTAGCAATGTCTCACTAGAGAAGAAAATTTTTCTTGGAAAGGGGAAGGGGAGTGTAAATGGAGGTAGGAGAAAACTAATGTTGTGAGTAGAATATTAGATGCCCACACACATTAATTAGAAATTTCATTTACATGCATTTATAGTTAGAAGAAAAAAAAATCCACGAGAAGCTACAAGACCAAATGAAATTCATTGGTCGCAAGGTACCAATCAATCCCTCAATCAAAGAGGTGAAAATTCCTTATTTTATTATTAAAGCTAAAGAATAATTTATATAGAGCTTTGAGAATAGAGGAAAATCTAAGGAGAAGGGAAAATAGAAGAAGTATGGTTTTTTTGTCTTTTCTAGGTACAGAGCACTCTGGTCTTTTTGAAATCAATCACCTACCCCTAGAATGGCTCTGAGGAGCCATTATATCTCATGCCAAAATGGTTACAACTTTACAAATCATTTATGCCTCTTCAAATTCCTCCATTGCGAAGAAAATGCTCATGGCGGGTTAAAAACTAGATCTTGCAACACGAACGTTACATTTCGATTTGCCAGTTTGAATACAGACCATTTGATTTTCTCTTATAACTTTGAAATCAGTCATCCACATGGTAGGAAGAGATTGGAGTGGGTATGGGGAAAGCCCTTTGCATTTTGTGATTTTTTAGAGATTTGGCAATTTGGAACAAATTGGCCCGCACCCCCGCTTCAACTTTTTAACTTAGGCATGTGGCATGTTTTCATTGGAAATGGGGTCGCAACCCTTTTCTCAACATTTTAACCTTTTTTGGAAAAAATGCTCAAAAACTCAAATTCCTCTACCGACCCACTGCTCTGATTGAACTCTTGACACATGGCACCCTTTGATTGGAAATGGGGTCACAGACCCTTTTCTCAACATTTTAACCTTTTTTGGAAAAAGGCTCAAAACTCAAATTCCTTCACCGAACCGCAGCTGCTCCGATTGAACTCTTGACACATGCCACCTGTGATTGGAAATGGTGTTACGACCATCCAAGTATGAGAGGAGAAAAAAATTCTCACCGTAAGCTCCATGAATTTGGAATGGACCGATCCATAATGAATCAAACTTTCCATAGCTTCCCTTTGGTTCTCTTCTCTTGTCCCATAGCAGGACAAAGTCTGCAACCTTGAAATTCCTTGCTTTGGTCTTCTTGTCAAAAAATTTCTTCACTTTCAATTTGTGTTCTTTAATTCTATCCACCACTTGGCATTTTCTTTCCTCCATCTTCTCCAAGAAGAGGATCCTCTTGTCAATGGAGTCTTTGTATTGACCATCTTCTATTTCTTGCAGTAACTTGAGAGATGGCATCTCAATTGTGAGGGGAATCTCTACCTCAACTCCATACAACATTTGGAAAGGTTACCTACCTATTTCCTTCTTAGGAGTGATCCTATCAGCCCACAATGCATCATATAACTTCTTGTACAAGTTCCTTTGATTCTCATCTACCACTTTGCTGAACGCAATTAACAATGTTCTTGTTGCTTGACTCAACTTTCCCATTTCCCTATGGATAGTAGTCAAGAGTGCGATAGGGAGATTCCATGGCCATAAAAAAACTTTGTGAGCTCCTTCAAGAGAAATAGTTGGCATGGTCTACAATAATTTTTGTGGTATCCCAAAACGAAGAATGATATTCTCCTTGATGAAGTCAGCAAACTATTTCAGAGTGGCTTTCTTGGTTGGGATGGCTTCCACCCATTTAGTGAATTAATTAGTTGTAGTGAGAACATAAGTATGCCATGTACTAGAATGAGTATTCGAACACCAATTAAATCTAGCCCTCATTGCTGAAATGGTTCTTGAATCACCATAGGCCCGAGTGGTAATGCAAAATGCTAGTCATGGGCTTTCCAAAAATTGTTGGCATGCTTTGCATTTGTAAACCCAATCCCGAGTGTTTGTAAAGATGGAGGGCCAATAATATATCCCTATGAGGATCTTAGGTATGTTGACAATTGCTGAGAAATGTCCACCACAATCTTGACCATGATATTCCCTGAGCAACTTTCTTTCTGCTCCTTATCTACACACCCGAGAAAAAAACCATCTAGGCCTCTCTTGTAAAGTGCATGATTCCATATCACAAACTTGGATGCCTTTAGCTTGAGTGTCCTTCTTTATTTGTAATCAAGATGAAGAGGGAATTATCCATAAGTGAGGTAGTAAGCAATGTCAACATACCACTCATCAGTAATGGTGACAAAGAGCACTTGTGGACTGTCTCCTGAATAGGTTGAGCAAATACCATCTTTTTATCCCCGCTAATCTTGAGATCTTCATCCTTAGCAATCAGCTTGCTCAAACCATTTCCTCTTACCAGATTAGAGGGTCTAATCTCCAAGTCAAAATCTTGGATCTTTACAATCCAACTTCCTTTCTTAGCCCCGTGGATCTTGTTGACTCAAAATGGACTTGATTGCACTTCTAGGACCATCACCACTGTATGGGAATTGAGAATGTAGAATCTGAAACTTTTAATAGCTTTGACTACTGTGTAGGCATGTTTCTCTAATTGGCTGTACTTTAGCTCATGATTTTTCAAAGGAAAACTCATGAAAGAAATGGGTGTTTCCAAACCTTCATCATTTTTTTAAACAAGGACAACAAAGAGTGTATGTTCTGATGCATAGTAATACATGATGAACTCCTTGTTGAAATCTGGATATACAAGAGTTGGATATTTGGCAATGGCTTTCTTGATCTCCTCAAATGCTGATTTTCCTTCCTTATTCCACTTGAAACCTCGTTTGAGGCTTCATCATGGAATTTATATGCTTAGTAAATTTAGAAAACTCAAGAACAAAATGACGAAGGAAGTTTACCTTTCAAAATAATGAATGAACTCCTTCTTTCTCGGTTGGTAAGGCTAGTGCTTGGATAGCTCTTATCCTCTCTAGATCAATGTGTGCTCCATGTTTATTCACAATGTGTCCCAAAACTTACCTTCACTCCCAAAAATGCACTTCTTTTGATTTAGAGAAATTCCATGTTTCATACACCTCACAAGGAATTTCTCCAAATGATGTATATGATCTCCCATCCTCTTTGAAAAAACCTTGAGGTCATCAAGGTAAATGACAATGCCATGTTTCAAATCTTGGAAGGTAAATTCCATTGCTCTCTGGAAAGTGGATCCAACATTGATCAAGCCAAAAGGCATTCTGATGTAGGAAAAAGTTCCCAAGGTGTTGTGAAGGTTGTTTTGTTGCAATCCTCTTCTACCACCTTGATTTGGTTGTACCATGAGAATCCATCAAGAAAATAGGGCATTTCAGATCCAAAGGATCAAGCAAAATATGATCCATGATTGGAAGAGGTTAGTTGTCCTGGAGAGATGCCTGATTCAGATTTCAGAAGTCTACACAAATCCTTATTTCCCCATTCTTCTTCCTTACTGGCATAATGTTAGCCACCCATGTTGAATGGTGGATGGGGAAGATGATTCTAGCATTGAGCATCTTTGTCACCTCTTCTTTGATAACATCGGAAATCTTTGGATTATAGGGCCATTGTTTTTCTTGAAGGGATTAGCTCCTTGCTTCAAACGAATGGTGTGATGCATTTCCTTTGGCTGAAAATATTTGAGATCGTGATAGGAGTAGGTTAGGACATCTCGAGTACTTTTTAGCAGAGTAAAAACTTTCTCTTCTCTTTTGGTGAGCAGCATTTACCAATGTTAAACATCCTTAGCTTCTCTTAAGTGCAAATGTTTTCTTGATCAAAATCGATGGACACTTTGAGAAGACTATTTTTATTTCTCTTGGATGAACCTGTAATGCTTGTCAAAGATGTCTTCCAAAGAAATTAGGCCTTTGGGGATTTTTTTCCTTTCAGTTTGATTACTCCCTCTTCATCAATTCCCTCAATTCCTTCCTTCTCTTCTTTGGGGACTGATTCACGGTGTGGGTTTTCACTTCCTTCAAAGAAAATATTATTAAAGTTATCCCTTTGTTCTAAGAAGGCTAGGATCTGATTTTCATCATTGAAGACCTACCAGTGATTTGCATTGTCTGGTATGCTGGGTCTGAACACCATCTCAATGGTCACTTTATCCTTGCCAAAAGAAGGATGAGGTGTCACTAAGGAAGTTGACACTGCTAGAGAATCATCATTTTCATTATGCTCCCTAGGGATAGCTTCAATGGAGAATGCATCAAAGGATTCAATGCAATCCCACACTCTATTTCTATAGTGCCTGAGTCTAGGGTTTTCACCTGATATTGTTGGCGGACCTGCTTTACCATAACCTCTGCATCACCTTTGCATCTCAACTTCTTGATTCCCATGTCCTCTACTGTATTCATTCCTAAGAGTAATTGCTTCATACTATATTGTATTGTTTGTATTGTCAAATTGCATCTTGGAGGTAAAAGGATATACCTCATTGGAGGGAGAGTATAATACTACACCAACTCCTAAACCTACTCTGGAATGACTGCCATCAAACTCCATTGTCCAAATTCGGTCTTCTTCTTCCTCCATGAGAAGTGGCAAGTCCTCTTCCTTCTGTGATGTAAGGAGGTAATTTCCAAGCCCACAATATTGAAAAAGGATATTAGCTCTTGGATCATCATACTTCCTTACTATGAACTTCATTTTTCTAACTGACATAAGATTCTTCATTTCTCCTTTCAATGGGATAGTTACAGATGACCAATCCATTTTTATTTCTCCACCTAGATCTCTGCAAAAACTTCTACTCAACATCATACCAAAAGATGTTGGGATGTCTGCCACCAAAATGGTCAGGAGTATCTTCTTGTCAGGGTAATCAGCTAGTGCAACCTGAGCATCCTTAATCCTTCCTACCAATGGAACTTTTTGGATTCCATTGAGTAGCATGTGCCATTTACACGGGTCAAAGTGATGCCAAGAGAATTTGTAACTTTTGCTGACATCACATTATCTGAGGCTCAATAATCTATAATGCAATTGTTCAGCTGGAAACCTTTGATGAGAAGTGAATAGTAAAAAGGCTCAACTCTGTTGGTGGTGGAGGCACTGAGGGCTAGCATGTTTTGAGAAGATGGTGTGGATGGTGTGGGAAGTAATCCTTTAGAATTAGATATTGGGGATGTAGAGTTACCACCCTAGACTTCCTTGATGAATCTGTCAAATTGGGTAGGATGTGTTTGTAGGTATTCAATTTCAGAGAGTTGGACTTTGGTTTTTCTAGCATGCTCTATAAAGTCAAATGAAGTTATGGTAGATGAGGACTTAAATGAAAACTACATCGTTTCTTTTGGTGTTGGGTTCTCCTTTTCAAATGTAGAAATTGGCTTGGAAGGAGATGGGGGTGTAGCCTTTTATTGAAATTTAGATGTTCTTGCAAAACCAACATATAGAAGAGAATTTTTCTTAACAACTTTTGAGTTGGGAGAAGAATCAGATAACTTACTTGGCACAACAATGTGATCCTTGACAACTGGTGTATCTATTTTCTCTCTAGCTGATTCCATGGAAGGTTGTAATGGTTATCCCCTAATGATTATCTTGTTTAGTGGAGGCTTTGAAGAACTATCTTATTTATTATTCCTACTCTCGGTTGCAACTACTCGATGCTTTGAAACACCGTTATTGGATTGTGCACGAGTGAAAATAGAACATGAAAAACTTGGAGCTTCTTCATCACATTCTCCTCATCATCAAATTATTCAATCAGCCATTGTGCATGCCAACCTCTTCAATTTCAAGATAATTTTCATAGTCATCCATGCTTTCTTCTCAATATCTCGCTCCTTCTTTCGATTCCTTATTGCCTGACGATGGGATTGATCGGTGGTGCTTCAAGGGCATGTCTATGAGGAGGTGGAGAAATTATTGGTCTATTAGGAGGATTTGGTCTCCTTGGAGCATTCCTCATTGTGATTTGTGATAGCTGCTTCTTCAAAGCAACTAGGTCATTTTCCATTTTTTGAACATTGGATCAGTGGTGACTGAATTTGAACTCTGACCTTTTTGCTTCCCATTTGGTCCTTTCACTTTGCTAGAAAGAATTAGATCATCATCAATCTCAATTGTAAAGTCTTGAGCTTCCCTCAATGTTCTTGGTTGGGCTCTTCTGAGGAAGAAACCAACTTCTGATGGCAAAGCACTAATGAAGAACCTTTTCAAGTTGTTTTAAGGGGTACCACATCTTCTAGGATCCTTCTTATCAACCTATCATACCTTGCTACAAAATCTCTCATTGATTCGGAGGTCTCCTTCTTCATCTGAACCAATTGGACTAGTAGATCCTGACAATATTCTGTGCTCTTGAACCTATGTTCAAATGCACTTCTTATATCTTCCTAGCATGTGACAAATCTTAGGGGCAACATGTAGAACCATTCAACAACTCTTTCTTAGAGTGACTCCACAAAGATCCTAACTGAAACATCTTCATTTTTAACTCCCAACACTCCACAAACAATGATGAATGCTACTACATGTTCTTCGAGGAGCTGAGAACCATCCCCTTTGAATTTTGGGAAGTTCTTTCTTGAGCCTCTTGGCAGCTCATGAAGTGTTTTTGGAAGAGCAAGTGGACCAAAGATTTATTTGCCATGGTATGTTAGGCCTGTGTACTTCATGCTCATGATCACCCATTCTATTCCTATTTCTAGCCTCCAATCATTGCTAAGGTTGCTTCTGTTGCTACTCTTTCTTCTGATTCAATTTGGATTCTTTCTATTTCTTCAAGTTGAGCCCTTATCTCCTCTTTAGCACTTGCCTCTCTTTCAAGCTCTTCAAATGTGGGATCAATTTTTCCTCCTTGCCTCAGTTGCAGGTGTATCTTCTATCAGCCAACTTGAAAGTTTATGCTCTTCTCTAGGGTGTTGGAATTTATCTCTACCTTTCCAATTTGACAACACGTTCCTCTTCCAGGTCCAGAATCCTTATGGAAATGAAGTATTGATTGACACTTCATCTATTATGCCAAATAGCTTCTCTCAGATCAGAAGTAATGTCTTCTTAGATGTGAAAGAGTAAATCAGGTCTCTCAATAGGAGGATTTCCTAGAATAGCCATGATTTACATCCATGTAGTTTGTGTGATTATTCAATCTCTAGAAACATTTCTTCTAGAATATTTTTGTATTTTATGACCCTGAGGTCATTTTTAGGTGTAGATGCTACAAAATTTGCCCCATGGTGGGCACCAAAAACTGTTGGTGAAATTTTTTGTCTTGTGGACAAATTGGTGGGTTTCAAGCCAACACTATGGGAATCTAAGTCCCTCTACTTGAACGGTGCAACTTCCATAGGTGCATGCATAAAGGTGGATTTCAATGGTGGCCTTTCGACCAGAGATCCAACAGGGGCACTCCACTGACCTTGTGGCAAAGCTAGAAATGTCTCACTAGAGAAGAAAATTTTTCTTGGAAAGGGGAAGGGGAGTGGAAATGGAGGTAGGAGAAAACTAATGTTGTGAGTAGAATATCAGATTCCCACACACATTAATTAGAAATTTCATTTACATGCATTTATAGTTAGAAGAAAAAAAAATCCAAGAGAAGCTACAAGATCGAATGAAATTCATTAGTCGTAAGTGTACTAATCAATCCCTCAATCAAAGAGGTGAAAATTACTTATTTTATTATTGAATCTAAAGTAGAGTTTATAAAGAGATTTGAGAATAGAGGAAAATATAAGGAGAAGTGACGATAGAAGAAATATGACATTTTCTATCTTTTCCAGGTATAGAGCACTCTGGTCTTTTTGAAATCAATCGCCAGCCTTGGAATGGCTCTGAGGAGAAATTATATCTCATGCAAAAATGGTTACAACTTTACAAATCATTTATGCCTCTTCAAATTCCTCCATTGCAAAGAAAACACTCATGGCGGGTTAAAAACTAGATCTTGTAACATGAACGTTACATTTGATTTGCCAATTTGAATATAGACCATTTGATTTTCTCTTATAACTTTGAAATTGGGCCATCCACATGGTAGGAAGAGATTGGAGTGGGTACAAGGGAAAGCCCTTTGCATTTTGCATTTTTTTAGAGATTTGGAAATTTGGAACAAATTGGCCCACACCCCCACTTCAATTTTTTAACTTAGGCACATGGCACATTTTCATTGGAAATGGGGTCATGGCCCTTTTCTCAACATTTTAACATTTTTGGAAAAAGACTCAAAAACTCAAATTTCTCCGCTAACCCTCTACTCTAATTGGACTCTTGACACGTGGCCCCTCTGATTGGAAATGGGGTCACGACCCTTTTCTCAACATTTTAACCTTTTTGGAAAAAGGCTCAAAATTCAAATTCCTCCGTCGACCCACTGCTCCGATTGAACTCTTGACACGTGGGACCCTCTCGATTGAAATGGGGTCATGGCCCTTTTCTTAACATTTTAACTTTTTTGGAAAAATTCTCAAAACTTAAAATTTCTCCGTCGTTCTCGCTCTCCTGCTTTGAATGGCGGGCCCGAGACCTTGGTGGAGCCATGGAGCATTCTAGAACTTTTACTTCACTTTTGGGAATTTAGTTAAATTTTCAAAAATGCCCCGATGGCCCACTTGTCCACTTTGACTTTTCAACAAAGGGCTTCACCTTTGAATTTTTCCCGCATGCTTTAACTTTGAATTTTTCCTACAGGCTCAAAATTTGAATTTTACCTTTATAGCCTAACCAGTCTCAAGCGGTCACTTTTTAACTTTTTACCTTTTTTACAAAGAGGCTCAAAAACACAAATTTCTCCACCGACCCACTTCCAATTAGGTATGTCCACGTACCCGTGGATGATGGGGCCAAAATTTGACGGGGAAGAAAATACCCATCGTTCCCAATTGTGGGAAAAATACATAGAGGAAGAGAACTTCATCATTTTGAGTCCAATTTTTGAATTTCCTTCACGAGCCGAGGCATGGAGGAAAAAAATGATTTGATGACCCAGGCCATAGAACAAGCAAATAATTTCAATCAAAAAGGATATTGTAAAGAGGATATTACGTGCACAGACCGGAGATGGAGAATTTTTCAAAACAAGAAAAATAGAGATTTAAATAGCACTACGGCACGGATTTTGCTATTTCTTCAAAATTTCAACTTGGATTAAATACTTTAGGAGGGTGAGAGCTCAAAATTTTGAATTTAACTTGGAAAATGAGAAGTGGTTTTAGAGATAACAAGATGACATTCTTAAAATTCTAGTTCACTACACTCGTGGTTATAAAATTGAGGTTTTCACTATCCTACTTGGAAGATCATGCCAAATCATGTCATTAGCTATGTTTTGTGAGACAAACACATCTCAAAAGTAGAACATCAAGGTATACATGTTGCATATTAAGCTCATCCATCTATTTGGATAAATGATTCTATTCTTCAACAAGGTTTCCTTGCTCTAAGGAAACTGTCACGATTAGCTTCTAATCATTTACATGCAAATGTGCTCAAGTTTGTGCAACCGCCATCATGTCTCGTGACCCTCATAAATTTGGAAAGGTGGAGACAGATTTTTAGAACCCTTAGAATCTCTCACACTTCATATCTATATAAATTTGATGAATAAATGAACTTGTTTGATCTATTTATTAGGTGACTATCCATAAACCCTTTCCTAGGGTTTTGATGGAAGAGTTTTGATCTTTTTGATTGATTTACGTAATTGTTTTTATAAGAATTGGAAAATAACTATTTTCTACCATTAAAAACCTTTTATAAAAAGTTGTGAAGCAAAAGATGGTGGATTGAATGATATTTTTATCTCATAAGTTATGTAAAACTGTGCTTAATGTATTTAGACTATGCTTTTTATTTTTTCAAAGTGGTATTAAAGCATTTGTTTGAAAATATTCAAGAGAAACCTAGTCTAAGCACATATAGAGTTTGAAATTGATTTCTTAATCTTGTTTGAGCTTGAAAATATTCTTGCTAGAATTTTTAGTGCATCGACTACTATAACAATGATAGTGAACTGTGAAAAATAGTGTTTTGCTCACTATCTTGAATCTTTGACAAATTCAAAGCTTAAATATTTGTTTCATTGGGTACCAAAGGTGTTTTATGTCACTGAAATATTCAAGTATATGTGAAAATAATTCTTCCAACTTTGGAAACTCTCTAAGGATAAAACATTCTCTTAAAGGATACACAACTTATGTGAAAATTTGTTCTCAAGGAGGTAAATGATAATTGTATATCAATTAAGGCTTAAATTTTATCAAGGAGTGTGAGAACATGAATACATGCATGTTGAGGAAATTATATTGATCTAATTTTCTTGGTTGAAGCTTGAAAGCTTTCAAAATCAATCATATGACCCAGTTACTCTCTTTAAAGTGGAAGGCGGAGAGTTATTATGTTTTTATCTTCTTGAAATAATGTTTAAGCCCTGAAAGAATGTAAAAATTCAATGTGGAAATGGTCAAGTTAGAATGGAAGAATTTAAAGAGACACTTCATGATCTTGGGATGTCTCTAAAGGAATTTGAAGAGTTAAGTTCATAGTAATTAATATTTAAAGGAGGTAAAGTAAAAGAAGAAAAATTTAAGTATACAAATACAATGATTTGAAGTAGATATGTGTGTTGAAGATTTTAAACTAAGTTTTATGTGAATTTGAACTAAAAAGTATGATACATTAAGAATGACAGGTGAATTAATAGACTATATGAAGGAGAAGTATATAGTGAACATGGTTCTAAAAGAGTGAAAAGTGTGTGATAGTATGCATGTAGTGACAATGATTTTGAATGTGACATGTTAGAGTAAATTGGACAATGTATTGTATACAAGAATGACACTGAATTAATAGACTGTATGAAGGAGAAGTATATAGTGAACATGGTTCTAAAAGAGTGAAAAGTGTGTGATGTTATGCATGTAGTGATAATTATTTTTAAAGTGACATGTTAGAGTGAATTGGAGAATTTATTGTATACACAGGCATAAAGATCTCGGTGGTAAAGAAAGTAGTAAATAAAGGATCATGACTATTTTTTTGGAACAATAAATACAAAGAAATAAATATGTGATTTTGTGATGTGTTGATAAAGTTAGATGATTTGAATTGAAAAGGACTGATTTGAGAGAAATGAGTTGAATTTATTGTTGATACGAGATAGAGATATCTCGGTGGAAGTTAAAGTGTATTAAGAATGAATTAGATTGCAGTATGTGGGAAAAACAAAGAAGTCTAAATTTGTCAAGTGCAAAGATTTCTTCAATACCTTGGAAAGTGAGAAAATAGAGGTTTGGTAATTTAAGGGAGGTTATTTTGGTTTCATGATCATACATTTGCATGAATTCAGTTTTTAAGTGTGTGAGAAGAAATTTTAAGAAAATCTTAGACAATGTTGAGAAGTAAGAATATTGTTTTGGTGTTCAAGAGTGACTAAGATAGAGTGAAATAAGGCAACAGAGGTTGAGTGCAGATTTTGGATCATTATTAGATGTCCAGGAATCAAAGTGAAGATTGATCAAAGCTTATATACTTCAAACTAAGTTGCAGCTCGGTAATATTAGGGAGTTGTTTCCTTACAAGTAGCAACTTGCTTGCGAGGTTAGTGGTAACTAACTAAATCATATAGGGAGTTGAATCTTCCTAGTGAGTTGAATCTCAATAAATATCAGTAGAAGTTGATTGAATTGTAGGGGGTTGAATCCTCCAAACTAGGTAACATCTTGGTTAAATTGAGGAGTGGCAGCTCCTGGTTGAGTTGAAGCTCAACCTTGAAACTAATGTAACAAAAGTGGGACAAATTGGTCCTAAGCATAGTTCATAGTTTCAGTGGGTTTTCTTCCCATTTTTGGTTTCCCACATTAAACCTTGTGTCATTGTGTTCTCTCTTGCAAATTTATTATGTGTGGTTTTATGATTTTATCATATCATATTTAAGAAGGTAAATTTGTGAAGACACTGATTCACCCCCCCTCTCAGTGTCATAGTTTCCAACAATTGGTATCAAAGCGTGGTCCTCTTGAATCAATCCTAACAGCTTGGAGGTGATCATGAAGACAAAAACATGGGTACATCAGTAGAATCAATGTTGAAGAAGAGGTATGAAATTTCTCAATCTCTTATAAAGGAGTTAAAGGAATAAATCAAGCTTAAGGAAGTTAGTCATGGCCAAGAATTAAATGAGATGGCTTCATTTGTTGAAATTGTTTGCCTTAAATTTTAAGAGGATATAAAGAACTTGAAGATTGAGTTGGTACAGGTTACTAATCATCTTAAAAACTTGTAAAGAAAACAAGGAAATTATAGTGGAGTAGAGCATGAGACATGTTAGGAAACTATTCAAGCCATGAGTGGATAATGTGAAAAATTAAATGCAGAAGTAAAGACCCTGAAAGAAGAGCTGGAAAAAAAAAAAAAATGTTTTGAGAGTTGAATCAAGTAATAATTCTTGTCAAGGATGTTCTCAGCCCAAGAAGGACAAAAAAACAATAAGATCTTTAAGATGCCATCTACAAGGAAATTTTCAGGTATGTTTCATGTAGTTTTTTTCATGCAATATTTTTGGACATAGAGCTAGAGATTGTAGGAGAAAGGTTTATGAAGGCTATCCATGGAGATATTATAGGACTAATTATGAGAATATCATAGTGTGTTTTAATTGCAAAGGAAAAGGTCACACATTCAAGAATTATTTAGAATATTCAGTAAATCAGTTTTGGACAAGAATCAGGTTGTGTGCTTTAACTTCCATGAGCTAGGAAATTTTTGCAAGACATTGTCATGAATCACCTAGATTCAACTATAATTTCAATTCTTTCCAAAGACAAGAAATAATGATACACAGAGAAAATGTAAAATCAAAGAGTAAGACCAAGTCAACTATGGTTGAGAGAAATTCTAGAAATAAGAAATAAAAATGGGTATGCAAGGTCAAGAAAGAAAAATCAGAAATTGAGACATCAAAGGATGAAAAATAGATAGCAAGGGAAGATCCTGAAGAACAACAATCAAAATCAGTCAAAAGAGAAGAAAGCACAAGCAAGATAGTATAAAATGATGACAAAAGCAAGAAGAAAGAAAACAACTCCAGTACAAAGCATGAAGAATGTTTTCCCAAGTAGTATTAGAACAGTGTATGAATTATGTTTATCTGGCACCCAAGAGGAAGATGAAAGTTTAGGTGATCTGGTAGTCACACCAAGGATTGTATCTCAGAAGATAAACAAGAAACCAAGGACAAAGAAGGAAATAGCTAAGTCATCATGTTGCCTTGATGACTTTCTCCTATTCTGATGTGATTTAGAAAGATGGTATGCCTTCTCTAGGCTTCTAGAAGGTGTACACTAGCTGAAGGAAGAAAAAGTTAAAATTAATTTCTACATTTATCGGTTTGTTAAGGGGGAGCAGCTGAGGTATCAAAGTTGTTCCAAGAGGGATTGATTTGAGTCTAGACAGAAGGAGTTGGTTTTCCAATTTTATGAAAAAATCATGAGGTATAGTGAAGATAGTGGAAGAATGTGAAGGATGAATTTGTAAGATTACATATCGTAGGAGTGTTTCAGGTGTTGCATGAAAGAATAATAACAGCAATTTTTGAGTCTCTTCATACAAGAGAGTAGCATTTTCCTAGGGGGGTACTTGCAAGGTATGAGTGTATTCTTTTTGTTGGATTTTTTAAGCTAATCAGTTTGTTGGGCTTGTACACCTTTGTCATAGATGTCTAAGGGGGAGAGAATGTGCTCGAAACTTATTTCATGGTATGAGAATGTCAAGCATATCAGTTTTCCATCAAGTTTCAATGTGTTTCCATCAATGACAAAGGGAGGGATTTTTGCACACTATTGTAGTGGTGGTTGATGCCATTAATGTCAAAGGAATTTATGGAGAAGGGAGAGTTCAAGAGTAGGAATATCACATGGTTTTTAGTTTTTTCAAGAAGGCATGGACTTGTAGGTTGATTGGTAGTGCCACTTCAATATGGTTTCATGTGATTAATGAGTCCGATGAGGTGTGAGGGTCTGGTGTAGTTTAGATAAAGCATGGGAGAAGCTTTCAGAGAATTTTTATAGCATGTGTGAGTCAAAATTAGGATCATCTCAACCCTAGGAGTCATTTTTCATGTTGGTCAAAAATGGTGTTGAGAATAGACAATGTTATTTCATGAAAATGATATGGGATGGAAAAATTTATACCTATTATTTTCAAAAATATTATGGGAGATGATGGAGGAAGGTTTCCTAGTGCTTCATGAAAAATTTCAGTTCATTATGTGGTCATTTGAGAAAGTTATGTGGGGTTTTGCAAAATAGGTCTATTGAAAAGCTTGTTTTGAGTTGCCTGGCTTCTTATCATTGAAGAAAAATTATAGATACTCCTTTGAATAAATCATAGAAATATGTTTTTGAGTAACTTTCAAAGAAATCATGTGCAAAAATAAGTTTCTCAAAACGAGGTGTAGTTGAAAAGTTATGACCATTTTAGTGGAGAATGTTTTCTCTTTCCTTAGTCATGCACCAAATCGATAACAAAAAAGGTGAAGTTGGCCCCAATTCTAGTTTTATAATTTCTATAGCATCTTCATAGTCTATTCATGGTGTTTCTCATGCTCATAAGGTATTTCAAGGCTTTCCTTTTTGAATGTATACATTATTGCCCTTATCACTATTCTAGGTGTGAATGCTCCTGGCATGTGAATGTTCTAACTTGCTTTCAAATGAGGTATTACTAAAAATGCTCTTAAATCATCCACAGGTTCTTTAAAAAAATTTGAGCATCTATAATTTTTTTTTGGTATAGTCAATCATATGGTCCTTGTTGGCTCATAATGTTCTAGAGAGCATTTGGCTCAATTTATTTCAAAGCACCTTTGTCCCAAGAGACCTATCTTCCATTTCAAATATTTGATCAGTTTGGAAACATGATTACAAGATCAATAAAAATCTAATGGATATGTTTTGGGTATGAGATTACTCATTTTAAATTACATGCTTGAAATTCTAGTTCACTTACACTCGGGGTTGTAAAATTGTGGTTTTCACTATCCTACTTAGAGATCATGCCAAATCATGTCCATAGCTATGTTCTCTAAGACAAACACCTCTTAGAAGAAGAACATCAAGGTATACATATTCCATATTAATATCATCCATCTGTTTGAATAAGTGATTATTTTCTTCATCAAGGTTTTCTTCCTTTGAGTAAATTGTACAGCTTATCTTATAATCATTTACATGTAAAAAGTGCTCAAGTCTGTGCAAGTGACATCATGTTTTTGATCCTCATCACATTGGAAAGGTGGAGACAGGTTTGTAGAACCCTTAGAAGCTCTCAAAATTCATCTCTATATGAATTTGATGATGAAATGAACTTATTTCATTTATTGAGTAGGTGACTGTGTATAAACCCTTTCCTAAGGTTTTGATAGAAGAGTTTTGATATTTTTGATCGATTAAACCAATGGTTTTTTATAAGAATTGGATACTAGATATTTTATACCATTACAAACCTTTTTCAAAAAAATTTGAACCAAAATATGGTGAATTGAATGATATTTTTATCTCAAGAGTTATGTAAAACGATGTTTGACATATTTAGACTATGTTTTTTTATTTTTTCAGTGATATTAAAGAACTTGTTTTAAAATCTTCAAAGAGAAACCTAGTCTAAGAAAATATGGAGTTTGAAAGTGATTTCTTAATCTTTTTGAGCTCTAAAATATTCTTATTATATGTTTAAGTGCATCAAATATTGTAATGTGATAGTGAACTATGAAAAATAGTGTTTTCCTCACTATCTTGAATCTTGGATATATTCAAAGCATAAATATTTGTTTGATTGGGTCACAAAGGTGTTTTGTGTCACTGAAATCTTTAAGTATATGTGAACATACTTCTTCCAACTTTTGAAACTCTCTAAGGATAAAAGAGTCTCTAACGGATACACAAATATTGTGAAAACTTTTTCTTAATGAGGTAAAGGATAATCATATATCAATTAAGGCTTCAAAATGTATTAAGGAGTGTGAGAACATGAAGTAATGCATGTTGAGGACAATATATTGATTGAATTCTCTTGGTTGATGCTTCAAGGCTTTCACTAATCAATCATATGACCCAGATTACTCTATTTTAAGTGGAAGGGAGAGAGTTGTTATGATTTTATCTTCTTCAAATAATGTTTGAGCCTTGAAAAAATGTAAAAATTCGATTTGGAAATGGTCAAGTTCGAGCGGAAGAAGATAAAGAGCCACTTCATGATCTTGAGATTTATTTAAAGGAATTTGAAGATTTAAGGTCATAAGTGCCTGATCTTGAAAGGAGGAAAACTAAAAGAAGAGCAGTTTAAGTATAAAAATGTTGTGATTCAAAGAGGAAATGTGTGTTTAATATTGTAAATTGAGTTCTTTGTGAATATGAACTAATAAGGTTGAGACACCGAGAATGACAAAGTGAATTAATAGAAGATGTATGAAGGAGAAGTATATAGTGAATATGCTTATAAAAGAGTGAAAAGTGTGTGATGTTATGCATGTAGTGACTATGATTTTGAAAGTGATATGTTAGATTGAATTATAGAATGTCTTGTATACAATAATGACAATGAATTAATAGACTATATGAAGGAGAAGTATATAGTGAACATGGTTCTAAAAAGGTGAAAAGTTTGATGTTATGCATGTAGTGATTATGATTTTGTAAGTGACATGTTAGAGTGAATAAGAGAATTTCTTGTATACATAGGCATGAATATCTCAGTGGTAAATAAATTAGTGAATAATGGACTGTGACTATTTTGTTGGAATGGTGAAGACAAAGAAAAAAATTGTGTAAGGTTGTGATGTGTTGAGAAAGCTAGATTATGTGAATTGAAAAGGACTAATTTGAGAGAAATGAGTTGAATGTCTTGTTGATACAAATAGAGAGATCTCAATGGAAGTTAAAGTGTATTTAGAATGAATTTAATTGTATTATGTGGGAAAAATAGTGAAGTCTAAATTGGTCAAGTGCAAAGTGTTCTTGAAGACCTTGGAAGTGGGTTACCTAGAAAAAACAAAGGGTTGAGATTTAAAGGAGATTTTTTTGTTTGATGATCATACAATGGCATGAATTTAGTTTTCTAAGTGTGTGAGAAGAAAGTTTAAACAAATATTAGACTGTGTGGAGAAGTAAGAAGACTATTTTGGTTTTTGGATTGACTAAGACAGAGTGAGACAAGGCAAAGCAAAGGTTGAGTGTAGATTTAGGATCATTATCAGATGTTCAAAGCATCAAAGTGAAGAGTGATCAAAGCTTGTGTATTTCAAACTGAGTTGCAGCTCAGTAATATTATGGAGTTGTTGCTTCCTTGCAAGTAGTAGCTTGCAAAAGGTTAGTGGTAGCTGACTAAATCATTCAGGGAGTTGAAGCTTCCCTATGAGTTGAAGCTCACTAAAGATCAGTAGAAGCTGATTGAATTGTAGGGGGTTGAAGCCTCCAGACTAGGTAGCAGCTTGGTCAAATTGAGGAGTGGCAGCTCTAGTTGAGTTGAAGCTCAACCTTGAAACTAATGTAACAGAAGTGGGAAAAATTGGTCCTAAGCATAGTTCATAGTTTTAGTGGGTTTTCTTCCCATTTTGGGTTTCCCACATTAAAACTTGTGTCATTGATTTGTCTCTTGCAAATTTATTATGTGTGGTTTTATGAATTTATGATATCATATTTAAGAAGATAAATTTGTGAATACACATATTCATCCCCCTCTAAGTTTCATAGTTTCAAACATACCCTTTATGTCCAAGGAATATATGTACTTCACTTTGATTATTAGGTTCTTCCAAACCCAATATCAAAAATATCTTGTTTGGATCTATGAACAAGCCTTCTTTAAAAATAATATGCCCTTAAAAGTTCCAAAAGGTGTTGTAAAGATGCACTTCTTAATATTAAAAGAGATGCTAAATTGTCTACACCTCTCAAACATATGTCTCAAATTCTCACAATAATCCTTTACTAAACCATATATTGTCCAATCATCTAGATACACCTTTAAATACTTATGAATGAAATATTAAAAGGCCCAAAAATAATGTGTGAAAAAAAAACTAGCGCACTCTTCAGGTCCAAAGGTAATTACTTTGTATGAAAAAAATCCCCACTTAATGGTGAAAGTTATCTTTTCTTGATCTTCCTTCACTATGCACACTTGATGATAACCTAAAAACCATTTATAGAAGAGTATATCTCATTCCATACAACTCTCACAAGGATCTCCTCTATGAATAGGGTAAGAAAAGGATCAATGAAACATGAATAATTTAATCTCATTATCATTATATAAACCATATATCATTATAAATTCATTTTAATCTACTTTCCATAACACCTTACATTCCCTTCCAACTCTAAGTGAAAGAACTTCAACCAGGTCTATCTCTGAAACTACTCATTTATACTTCTAGGACTCAAGAAATAACCTTGATATAAACTTGCTCCATCACCTTCAAAATCAATTCCAAGATTAAAAAAAATATTGTAACACCCTTAGACATGTTTCATAAGCACTCGAAACCTTCACCAAGCATGAAAAACTCATAACCATCACCTTACCTCATTAAGCTTCTCGGAACCATGTTGAACTAGGCCTCTCCAAAATTTTACCCTCAAATAATAGGTCATAACATCTTCGTACCATATAAAAAATAATTTCAATATACCACTAGACAGATCTCGAACCAGGGATCAAAATGCAACTTGAATCAAGTTCTAACTCCACATGTAGCTCCTGTGATTATAATTTTACCAAAAGCTTCTCCAAACTATCCCAAAAACTAATCTTCATAAAGAGGGCATAGTTTTCCATTTAGGACCTCAACCAGGATCTGAAACTATCATGGACATCTAGTAAAACTCTAGGGATATAAACAATGTCAACTTATTTATTACCCTCTATGGAAAAATGCTTGAAAAACTAAACTTATTTGGAAACTTCCTTTTTAGGTGGGGCCCATTTACTATCACATGCTCTCATAAACCTTTCTAGAAATATTTAAGAGCCATATATATCATCCAATTACCAAATTTTCAAAACTAATTAAAATTTTACTAATACAAGCAATTTCCTCCAAGTCATTTTTAGCTAGGGTTTCAAAGCAACTTATCTTCTTCACGATTGTTCATAACAAGAAGAAAATAAAACCACCTCATTATTTTTTTGAAACCTTAATAAATGACCTAAATATATTTGTCAAATATCTCATGTCCCCATTCAAATCATATAGCTCACAACGAGCATTATAAGTTCAATTTTTGATTCAAAACACGTTGTAGATTACCCGGTTTTGCCAAAACTGACATATATTACAAATTCTTCTTCAGAATTTCCTAAAACATGTCATGAGGCATCATGAAAACATTTTCTAAATTTCCATGCTCACCATATAGCTCAAATATTCCTATAACTCTCTAGCCATTAAGAATCATGTCTTTTATCTTGCTTGTTTGCTTCCCAAGGACCATGAAACATAGTCGAACCTCTAAGAACTGGCTGAAACTTACCATACACCTCATATACACTACCAACATACTGATACCATACTTGGTTAGGACTGAGAAGATCCAAAATTTGTACCTCCATCTCATTATACATGTTAAAGGGAAAGGAAAAGGCCTGAAATGAATTAACTCAATCATTACATCACATTAATTGACCTTTTCGATATCCTAAAAACTCATGGAATCCTCTAACACTCCTCATAAACCATGTGTAACCTCATGACACCCATTTTCATTAATGTAATTGATATCAATGACAAAAAAATGCACAATGTCCAAGATAATAAACTTGTGTGCATGTTGCAAGTGACCTCTGAAATTCTTCTAAGTTCTTCATGAGCTCCACAATTCGTCATTTCTTCCAAGAGACTCCATTAGAGCTCATTTTTCTCAAGTAGGTGTGCACAAACATGGATTATTCAAAAACCAATTAAGAGATTACTTCTCCAACACTGATGTATGATCATTTAAGACATATAAATGCTTGCGAGAATTATGTTAGGGATCTCTACTTCACCTTCACAAACTTGGAGAAGCTCAAACACGTCCATTCTCATCAAGATATATTGATTTTGAAAAGGTCTCATAGGATTTGCAGACTCATAAAATAAGTCATCACTAAATGTGGTATAACTTCACTTAAACACCCATTCATGTCTCTTACCATACATTTTTGGAAACATCTTAATATCTTTCATCTTTAAAGCTTACCAGTAAGCTTCATTTTAGGGATTTTAGCATGATGATGCTTGCATTTCTAAGACTGCTTTGACTATGTTTCAGACCATAAAAACCATTCTTGTTTTAGAAGACTTCCAACACAGTAAAACACACTTTCATACCAAACAAATGCTTAGAACTTTTTATAGGAGTCTTCTAATTCAATTTCAAATACTCATATTCAGAGACAATGTTAATAAAATCATGCTTGCAATTCCATTTCTCATACTTACTTGATAGGCCTAAAAGGGTAGTTTTAGCCATTATAACTTGAACACAAAATCACTTCACCAAATCAAGTAATGTGCTCAAACATGTCATATAAGACTCATAATTTTTACTTGGATAGAACTTTCTTATCCTTCTTCCTTTTGACTTCAAATTTTTACAAAATATCAGTCTATATTATGGAAAGAGGTATGGAGAAAAGTTCCATTTGGAGGCTAACCAAGCACTTTTCTAAATACCTCTTTAGACAATGCTAGAAAAATGGATAGAAATTTCTTATCCTTCATCCTTTTGACTTCAAAATTTTTGCAAAATATATATCTCTCTATGCTCTTAAAAAAATTCTCTTATAATTTATCTGAAGAATTCTTCTCAATTTATATTGAATGCTAAGAAGTTAGGGCACTATTTTAACTAGCCTTACCTAGCCTAGTTTTGACAAAATTGCAATTTCTTGCACAAATATCATCCTCTTGTCCTTAAATTAGGTCCACACCTTCCTCACTACCTCCTTCATGATCTCTAATTGCTACTTTGTCATAAATAAACTTGTACCTTCATGACCAATCTACTTTTTGCATGTTAAACGTTCTTTTCTTGAAGGGAAATCATATAAATTAACCTAAATATGCCTCTAAGTTTTGATTTATGACCTATAGCTTCATCTGAGGAATCTTGGAAATTTCCCTACACATTTCTCATACTTTTCATGTCCTTCCTTACCATTTATTTCTCTATACACCATGTTTTTCTTATACTAGATCTCTTAATTGGGCCTAATTAAGCCTATGTCACCTCATAAATCATAAACCTACCTTGTTATAATCATAAACATGTCTTAATATAGTCTCTTGATGTTTTCCATGCCTTGACCATGCTTCATTCCATCATTCCAAGTCATCTTGTTGACTAGGCCTAAAGATTAGGCCACCTAAACCAATAAAGTCTCATTGTTTCCACTCATGCCATCATGCTACCATCTAGTTGACCATGTCATCAACATACCAAGCCTCCTCTAGACCTTATTAACCTTTTTCATTAATGGTTACACACCTATTTCATCAATGAAAATAGTACATACTCACATGCCAACAATATCCACCTTTTTCATTGATGGAAAACCTCCTGGTTCCTCTTCCCCTTTTACGTTAATGAAAAATTATATGCCTATATCTCGTGGTCTTCATTTTTATTATCTTTTTTGGACCCATTTTTTGTTTGAAACATCAACCAAAATCATAATGTGAGCTCACAAACGCGTCTCTCTTTCCTTGGCTCTATTTTTGGCCTTATAACGGAATTTTAGTATTGTATCTCCCCTAGACATATGCATATTCACATGCCAATAATCATTCTTATTAAAAAATCATGATTTTACCTCCTTTTTCATCTATCTTAATTGATTATGTTAAAAATATAGCTTAACTCTACTATATACTAATTGCTTAGCTCCTTTAGGTCTTAGGTCTCTTCATGATGGTCATGTAACTAATAACCTTGTTTTTATCTTCTTTACTTAAATGTAACTTCCATGTAAATATTGATCTTGTAATTGTAGAGGTCATTTATAAGAAAAAAATCAAGCCAAGCAGGTATATAAACTCGATTGGGACTACTTTTTATCATTCATTCAAATGAAGGATAATGATTTCATAAAAAACCAAGTTTTTATGTTATTTCGTGTATGCATATAATGAATGAACATGATATTTTGTAGGAATTGAAAAATAGATAATGAGGCCAATTTGTATCATTGTTTTAAAGGACTAAATAATAGGTAAGATATCTTGAGAAGTTCATTTATGATTGGTATAGAGTTTATTCTTAGTTTGAGTTAGTAAAGGTTGAGAAAAGTTATGAAATTATGTAGCAGACTATAGAATTGAGGAAATTTGATGCAATATTTTCACTTTGAAAAGTAAATTTAATCTAAAAGTTGAGATTGGGATATTGGGCAAAGCATAGGATGTGCACAAAACCAAGGCACCCTCAAACATCTATGAAAAGGTAAAGATTTGATTATGAGTTTAAAATCCACCTTGGAAAGATTATGTGTCATATTTGATAGCGTAGGACAGTTAAGAATCACTTTATTTTTACATTTTTGGGAATAAAGAGTTTTACTTTCATTTCAATTAGATTAACTAGGTGAAAAAAGACCTTTGTGAGTAATTTCAACAGGTAAGATTATGTTTGAATCATTTTATTACCATTTTAACTTTCTTGGGCTAGAGGAGAAACCCTACCTAGGGTTTATTGAATATAACAATTTGAGGGCTTTAAACATACATACAAGAGTTAAAATTTTTGAGGAACAACCTTAATATATCCCTTAACAAGATTTATAAGGAATTTTCCATTGATAGGTTAGCGATTGGTAAGAAAAGATGACAGTATTTTTGTAGTCATATAAAAAAACATTTGAGATCTAATTTGAACCTTGATCTTGTGAGTTTGAATCAATTTTTCCATATAAATTCATGGTGAAAATTCATACAATTAATTTTGTCCCAAATGGGAGTCAAAAGGTTATTCACTTGAGTGAGAAGGAACAAGGTTCCACTCAACACTAACGTGATAATCGTAAGACTTTGAAACATGAGGACCGAGAGGAGGAGGAACATGCTAAAAACAATATCATCTGAAAAGTCAGATTTAGAATAAGAAAGCATAAGAACCTTTGAAGGTAAAAAGTAGATGTTGAAGAAGACTCATCAAAGTGCACACTTCTATCAATATAAATCTCATGAGTAGTAGGTTTCAACAATCAATATCCCTTCATGCCACTAGGATACATGACAAAGATAAAAGGTTTGGATTGTGGTTCCAAAGCCTTGTGTTTCTTCTTGAGAATAGAAGCTATAACATTAGATATAAAGACTTGAAAGTGCTTAACACTAGGATTTCATCCAAGCTAGGCTTCAAAAGACGTCACCCCTCTTACTACCTTGTGTGGAACATGATTCTAAATGTATCAAGCACAATTCACTACTTTGGATCAATATTACATAGGAAGGGACTTCAAGTGAACCATACAAGTGGATAACTACTCAAGCATTTAGTTTTTATTTCCACAACTCCATTTTATGAAGGGTTGTAAGAAACTATACACTACAAATCAATCTCTTTAGAAGTACAAAAATCCTCAAACCTATTTCTCACATGCTCAAATCCATTGTCGGTTTGAAGAATCTTGATAGAAGGTTCTTCCTGTTTCTCAGTAAGAGCCTTAAAGTTGTGAAAATGTTTGAATACTTCAAACTTAATCTTAAGAAAATATACCAAAGTATATCACGAATAGTCATCAATGAAGGTAAGTTT
Organism: Taxus wallichiana var. yunnanensis; assembly: GCA_018340775.1. Taxonomy (NCBI): domain Eukaryota; kingdom Viridiplantae; phylum Streptophyta; class Pinopsida; order Cupressales; family Taxaceae; genus Taxus; species Taxus wallichiana. The sequence goes on from CM031242.1 coordinate 626,877,156, forward strand.
ATAAAGAGCTCTAGTAAACGAAGGAGATGGAAACAAGACAAAGATTTCATTATGAACAATATCCAAAAGATGAGTATCTCTCTAGGATTTTCCTTTGTCAAAACTCTTTTCGAGTGCTTCCCAAGGAATAACCCTCACAAAGACCCTTATAAAATCTGACATGGGGTAACCCATTGACCATTTCATTTTGGCTCAATTGTTTAAGGTAACAAATATTTAGATGCTCGAAATGCTCATGTTATAGATTACTAACCTTATCTACATGAGTGAGCAAGTTAGAGGGCGTCAAAGTAGAAGTAAAGTGGGAAAAATTATACAACCATGAATAGTGATCCACCTTTCCCTCAAGCACTATAGTGTCATTTTCAAGCTCACGAATAATCACCAAGTTAGGACCAAATTCCACTTGCATTCCTTCACCAAGGTGAGTGATTTGGAAAACTGATAGGAGATTGGTAGAGATATCAGAAACACTCAACACTTGGTTAAATGTTCCCCCATTCATCTCTATTGATCCACTACAAGTAACTGACACTTTCATGTCATCACCTAATGTGATTTGGGACATGCCACATGGTTCGATGTTGGAGATATCAACATGTGAAGAAGTCATGTGGTGTGAGGCACTTTGGAATCTATAATACACATCAATGAAGGAGAAAATCAAGCTACAAGGTACTTTCCTTCCTTATTATCATATTTATACTCTCTTGCAATGGAAGACCCAACTTTCGAGCATTTTATTTGGTAGAATCAAAACACCTATATGATTTTTCTCAAGTAAATGAGTAAGGTCATCAATTTGTTTTCTCATACATTGATGATCTTCATGAATAGTATTCTTGTAATAGGAAGAATTATAATTTTATTTCTTCTCTTTACACTAATAAGTCAAAGCCTTTGTGTTAGATTTGGGTTTGGATTAATTGGTCTTGGTTTCCTTCTTAGGTTGGTCTTTCTTTCTCTTTCTTCTTCTCGCCTTCTTTCCTAGCCAAGACTTGTTACAAGCACATGTGACTTGGACTTGAGATACCCCATTTGAATTAGTTTATTCTATTCTTGAATGAGTTGGGATGAAAAATGGTCAAATGAGGGCATATTCCAAGCACTTCCAAGACATGATTTCGTAGCGTGAAAATTTGACATGAAGATAAAGTATTGTTATCACCAAATCACAAAGCACCCTATGGTTTGCACAAGTGTGTGTGCTTGAGCTCACGGTGTGATCAGGATAACATGGGTACTATCTCCAAGTTGTGGGACTTGCTACTTGAGATAGACCTCCAGAGAAATATGGTTCTTACTCCTAAACTACCTGCCACAATCTACTCTAATGCAGGAAAAACTATTTAATCCTAATCTAACTTTCCAAGGGACCAGGGAGAGAGAGTGAATGAAAAAAATCCTACACTAAAGTGGTGATACAATAGAAAAGGAGGGTGTGAGAACAATATTCCAATGTGTGAAAATAGAAGTAAAGTGCATACTAGAAGGGGTGATAACAATTCTCTAGAATCTAGCAACTACATTCACAACAATGTTTCATACACACACAATGATAATGGATCCCTGCAGTATAAGATAGGCACAATATATATGTAATGATATTGAAGGGGAAATACAAATAAAAAAAAACATAGCAGAGAAGATACATCCACAAACTCATATTTATTGCTTCATGATATGCACAGTTCAATCGATTACAAAATAAGGGCTTGGATCACCATGTAAGGAGTTCAATATAAGGTTCTACAAAGCACATTGGCTTCACAAAACAAATTTGACAGAGATTTTCTACTCAAAACCTATCTCCTATAATAATGCGCCCAACACTCCAATTTATAGATTTTTGAAAGGAGAGAGAGAGAGAGAGGGAATTGAAAATCCCAAAAATTATCCTTAAACCACTTGCAAAAGGAAGTAAATGAAGTGAAATCATGGTATATTTCTTGAAAAAGGCCCCTCCCATACTATTGCATAACTTGCAATAGTGAGAAATGTCATCCCATGCTTCATTGAATGCATCCCAACTACCAAATAAAACCAATGTTCTGAACTGGGCACATTTTCTATAAAATCACCATTGATTCCTCATCAAATTCTAGATTTCTTGATTTTTATGCATTGGGATCGGAACCATGATTCTAACGGTATCAATTTTATGCATTTTCATTGACAACTTAAAAATTTATGGCCTTTTGAGTTTAGATAGTTGTTTTGGGTCATTAGGCATTTCTGTCATTTAACGGAATGAGCATCTGATTGACTAGAGATGAAGATGTTTCCTTTATTTTCATATACCTAACCTCATTAAAAATAATAAATTTCGTGCTCATTCTAGAAAGTCAAATTTCATGAAAATCAGAGCTCGAGATAAAAACTTATGGTCGCTTGAAATTTGAGGGTCGGGCATCAACTTTCCCTTTGCATTTTAGCTATTTTTGCTTTTCAACAAACTCATGTCCCAACGTCCCATGGACCAGCTAGGCCGCCTTCCTCTGTCTTTTCCGATTCCTTTTAACTGTGAAAATTTTGGGTTTGGATCTCCCATGTGTCCAAACATTGACCAAGGCTATGAGATCTGTTGACTTTCACCTTCGTTGTATCTCCATTTCTCATGGTGATTTTGGGTTTGCAGTAAATCGTGTCCCACGCGCCCATGACCACCCGGGAAAAAAATTCTGACTTATCCACACCATTTGAAAAATAGAGATTTCAGCCTTGCACATCCCAATGTCGTGTGGACTACTTGGGCCAAATTTATCTGATTTTTTCGATTCCTTCTTCCTGTGGTGATTTCGGCCATGCGATTCCTGAGTGTCCTAGTTGAACTTGTGCGTCCTAGGATAAAAACTTCTGCAAAACCCGCAATACACTACAACAATCCATTTTTAGATTTTGTGCAATTTTTTTCTAACTTCTTAGCTTTTTTTCTTGGATAGGGAGTTAGAGGAAGGTAAAAGTGCCCCAAAACCTTAGTTTTTTCCTTTGAACCAATATTGCCCCTCTAGGTTTGCGAGAATTTGTCCAAGGTTATCAAAATTTACCCGAGGGGTGAATTTTGGACAACAAGTATTCAATACCTAACTTAGAGAGAATCGAAAAGATCAATTAGGAATATTTCTTCTCCACTTTACATTCCTTTAACAAAAATCTAGTGTGGATGAACTTTGAGAAGAATTCATGTAGGTTTTCAAAGTCACTAGGATTTAATCCTAGTAGTTCATTTTCTAACTCATGTGCTCTCATGTCATCTTATTGTCCAAACATATCATCTAATGTTTTCCACACATAATTAAGTGTTTCAGATGAATCAATGTGGAAGAGAAAGTCAGGAGAAACAAACATACAAAGTAGACATAAGGCTTTTTCACTACAGTTCAACCACTTATATTTTTCAGGATCATCATCAAGTTTAGTCTTAGCTCCCATGGTGATGCGAAATAACCCTTTACCCCTTAGTTTCATTACCATTTTCTATCTCCATTCAAAGAAGTTGAACAACATAAGAAAATGAATTAAAAGTGCATCCATAGTGTAGAGAGAAAGAAGGAATGTAGAAAATAAAAACAAGCAACACAACCACCTAGGACAATATTATAACCCCCTACTTTTGACACTTTATATTTTAGTGTGTTGGATACAATCTGGTGCAAGTGTGCATTGTGAAATAGTTGGTCACTCACCTTGAAATCAACGTAATAATGCATAAGAGAGGAGACCATAATCAAGTTATTATGGAACACAACAAATCGACACTCGTAAACAAGCACAACAAGCTAAAAAATAATGGAAGGTGGGAAATCAATTCCAGATTGTGAGAAAAAATATCTCACGTCATATCAGAAACCCCGCACTTCAAGACTCGCGAGATGCGCTCACTAGTCCTAAGCAATAAAAGGGGTTATTACAATGCACAATATGGGCTCAAGATGAGACCTAAGGATCTTCAAAATGCCGAAAAACACTTATGGAATGAAAAAATAGCTAGCAATGACACTACACGCTCTAGAAACAATGAGTAGGAAAAAAACAATAACGCTAGAAATTACCCTTTTGTGACGTCCAATTTTGCTAGTTTTAGAGAAAAAAGGACTTAAAGTATGATAATTAATGTTAAAAAGATGAGTTTAACTACTAATCTAATGATAAAAAATAACTTAACCTCTAATTAATTAAATACATAATTAAAAAATAATAAATCTCTTTAAATGTAATTAAATTTAATTAGTTACCCCTTTTTAATATAGTTAGATTCTAAAACATTAAAATTTAGATCTAATTTGATAGAAATAGACCTTAAAATTTTAAATTGAAGAGATAACTAATAAAAACACCCCCTCCCCTTAATATTAAAGCTCTTGTTTACTATTATATCCAACCACCTATTTTAACTCCCACTCCTTAAAAAAAAATGCACCCACGCAATAATTAAAACACCCACAAGTTAAATTAAACTTGACCCCTATACCAAAAATCCGACCACAAACAAAAATGTAGAAAGTGGAGAGAAAATAATGTCAGTTATCCAATTTTGCACCCCTTGCAAATTGGATGACTTCAGGAATTTGGACTTGGGCATTTTTCATGGGACCTTGATGAAGAATTTTTTAAAACAAAGGAAAATCCATGCAACAAATGAAAAGTCGCATAACAAAGGAAAAATACTTAACAAAGGAAAAGTTGCACAACAAATAAAAATCCACATCAAAAATGAAAAGTTGTGAAATAAAAGAAAAGTTGTGCAACAAATAAAAACCGTGTAATAAAGGAAAACAACAGTTCTTTCACACAACCTTAAAATGGCCATAACTTGTGACCCGTAGCTCAAATTTTCACAAACTTTATAACTTTAGAAAGATATCAACATCCTCTAAACCATGAAAACTAGATTTATTTATTAATTTAGGTGAGCGTGGTTGGGATAAAAAAGGAAAATGTCTCCAACGGTAGAGATGCATAGTTCCAGGTAGGTGAAAAATCGATCTGATATGATACGGTTCTATTTCTTCTCTAGTAAGCAAAAGATCATGGAGGGATGGATTTTTCAGGATCCCCATGCTCCTTTTTGAACATTTAATGCATCTTGTTGGTAGGTGATGGTAGAATTTCGAGTTTCTATTTTCTCATTCTTTTATATATTGTAATAACTCTCATTTCAAAAGGGGGATATTATGAGATGTAGAGAAACTTTGTAAAATTTGTCTCTCAATATCAATGAGTTGTAAGACTTATTTTGGGATTGAGAAATTTTCTTTTCGTCTTTTATTCACATGTAATGGATTTTGAATTTTCTAAGACTGAAAGAAATAAAAATGTTTTGTGGTGTTTCTTTCAATCCTAGCACTTTTTGTATTGTATTTCCTTTCCTCTCCATTCCTATTGTATTATGTGCATCTATTTATCATTTGTAGGTTTATGTGATTGTGTTTCATGGAGAACAAGAGGTAAAATGTTTCTATTATCCAAAATGGGCCCCTTGCTCATTTTGTGGCTAACTCCCTTCATTCTTCGCTCTCTTGTGCCTCAGCCATAATTTTTTTCTTTTCAAGCACTCAAAACCTTCTAGAAATGGCACCATTGGATAGAGCTTTTCCTCAGCTTTCAAGAAAGGTAAAATTTCCCCCCTAACTCCATGTATTTTTGAAGTTATGGCTTGCCAGAGTTTTTGTGGGAAATTTTCCCAGGAAAAGCCCGAGCCAATAATATGAGGCCACGTGTCCTCAGGAGGGCAGAGGCAGAGGTAAACTTAGAATGTTTACCAAGTGTTTGGAAAAATTTAGGAAGAAATTTTTCACCCCGAAGGCCCACCGATGAATTCAATGCTGCCACGTGTCTAGGTGGAGGGAAGATGGAAAATTTGACTAAGTGTTGGCGCCATGGAAAAATCTCCAGGAAAGGTCCGCACCCAATCACATTATGCCACGTGTCCTTAGGCCAAAGAAGTGGCAGAGGGTGGAGATAAAATTGAAAATTTTGTGAAGTGTTTTGGCAAGATGAAAGGAGAAATTTTGGCCCGCAGGCCCGCGAGTGAATAAGATGACGCCACGTGTCTCAGGGGCCGTCAAGGCTTCGCCACCGGGGAGAAATTGGGAATTTTCCCCAAAGGATAGCGCAAAAAGAATTTTTGCCCCCATGGCCCGCAATGAATGGAAACCCACCACGTGTCTTCAATCGGTGGAGAGCGGGAAAAAAATTAGAATATTTTCCCAAAGCAAAATCAAAGAAAAATTTCAAAGGAAAATCTCGCCCCCAAAACCCGAGCCAATCAAATCACGCCACATGTCCATGTGGCGGCAAAAAACACATGGCAAGCCCGCAGGGAAAAATGGTAGGGAAGGCCCACATCTAATGAGAGCTCACCACATGTCCCGTCGGGAAAATGGTTCGTAAAGCGAGTAGATAATTTGAAAGTAGAGGCCCGCAACGAATCATATCACACCACATGTCCTCAGGTCATCGGCCCGGTGAAGAATTTTTGGAAAATTTTCCAATGGCCAAAACGGTGGAAAATGAAGCACAGAAGGCCCACATCTAATCAAAATGTGCCACGTGGATCCAGGAGTGGTGGAGTGCAGATATTTTGGGAAAAAAATTCCAAATGAAAAAAGTGAGAAAATTTCAAATTTTTGGCCCGCCATCCCATTTTGGCCTGTTTTTGCCCTAAATTTTCAAACAACCATAACTTTCGATCCAGAGCTTGGTTTTTCACATTCTTTATATCAATAGAAAGCTGGTGAAATTATCTACATGATTCTAAGGTCAATTTTGTGTTTGATGGAGTTTGGAGAGAGAAAATTGAAAAAATGCCTCTGGCATGTGGTAATCAACGAAATGACGTTTCAACCACTATTTTTAATGAAGAATGGCTCGCATTCTCTCCCAAAGATGGTGAAAAATGTCGGGAATGGACTGTAAGGATGCTCATGCTATTTTATTGCATTTTTGGTAGGTATTTGAAGCTCCTCTCACGTTTTCCCATGTTTCTCTCTCCTGGGCTCGTTTTTGCATTGTAAAAGCCGATTTGGCTCATTTTTGTTGGTTGGACAATTTTATGTTTTTTTGCAGCTCCCTTTTTCACCTAAAAAAAGTGATTTTGTGGAATATCGGACCTCTTCCAAGATTGTAACATGTTTCCTGTCTCTTAGATGTTGTAATGCATGTATTTTTGATATTGGAAATGACAATGCAAGATCTGTGACTGAGTTTCAATCCTCTTGTGTTGTTTGCTTCATTTCGACCTTTCATTACATTTTATCAGTTTTTGCATGATGTTTTGTTTCATTTTTATGATCTGTTTTTTTAGAAGTAAAGAATGTTCACCACTCCTTTGGTGTATCACCTCATTAGTCTTAGTTTTATTTCTTTTGCATTCTCTATCTCTGTCCCCTTGGAATTTAGAGTAGGATTTTGAGTTTAAACCTCTACAACTTGCAAGTAATACACCTGATCAGAGGAGTTGAGGAACCAACCTCTAACCTAGAGATTCTTTTCCCATTTTTACAAGTCCCACACTTGGGGAAAAGATTCAATGTTGTGCAATCACACTGGATGTCCAAAATGTCAAACTAGAAATTTGATCAACATCCAGGGGTGTTGCTGATTTGCACCAACAGTTTTGGCACACCTGGTGGGACCTTAGAGGTCTTCATCTTCATTACAACAAAATTGATGTGCATTTATTGCAAGTTTCTTGCTTAAAAGATCCCTAAATTACACATCTGGCAACTCCAAGGAAGAAGAATCAACTGGTTTTACCAGTGCAGACCTGAAAACTCATGAGAAGAATCACCACAAGGTCAAGAGTTGGAGAAGAAGAGGTGATGTTTTAGTATCTAAAATTATCTAGAAGAAGAAGGCAAAGAGGAAGGAGAATTCAAAGGTCTCCATCTCCACCAAACAAAACTCTATCAACTCCTCCACCTAGTAGGCCTTTCATTCAATCAACAAGGTTTCTAAGGCCAATCAGAATGGCACAACACAACCCCTATTCCAATTTCACTGGCAGCAGCCCACTTACTCTCAATGCACAAAATCCAATCCTATTTGCAGCATTGAAGAACATTCCATACTTTACTGGAGAGAATCAGACCACTCCTGGTGATCATGTCAAGGATATTGCCAATATTTGTGCAATCCATGAGATTAATGAGATGCAAGTTGCTGTCAAATTGCTAGCATCTTCATTCAAAGGGAAAGCTTTGTAATAATTCAAGAGTCTTACCTCAGGTTCTATCCAAAATTAGAAACAGCTATGTATAGCCCTCCATGAGCACTTTGGAGAAAAGGGAGATAACTTGTCCCTTTTGGAACAATTGAAAACCATCAAGAGAGCTCCTAATGAGTAGCTGACTGACTTCAACTTCAGGTTTCAAATGACTTAGGAGAGAATTCTAGTCGCAGTAAGGCCAACAGTAGAAGGTGCTTTTCTATATTACCTTAAAGCTCTAAATTCTGATATTTCTATGTTAATTCAATCCATGGGGGCACAACTATCCCTGTTGCTTATAGCATTGCCATTAGAGCTGAAAATTGTTTGATTCAAGTTGGCAAGCTAGCTCCTAGGCCTCCAATGCCATTATATCCAATTTTAGAGAGCCCAAGTACTAGTCAAGCACCTATCTTAGCCCCTATTCCCACTCCTAGAAATCAGAATTCAAGTGAAGCTTCTACTTCATCTTCTAGTGCCTTAAATAAACTTCAAGAAGTCATGAAGCAATTACAAAATTTAGGCAATGAGCTGGTTACACTCAAGAGGCAACAAGCCCAAGGTTTTAGACCTTCTTTCTAGCCTCAAGCTCAGCCTAACAGACACCATACCACCAGCCTCAAAGACCACCCAATCCAGTTGTAAATCAAAATCAAGCAAGACCTCCTGCCAATAGACCATTTCAGCCCTATAATCCCAATGCCACATCTACCTCTAAAGCAATAGTGCCAGTGCAAAACAACATAGCTCAAGAGTATGATTGGTGGGTCCCATGCAATGAACCTCACAACCAAGTATATGTGTTTCAACGGTGCCTTAAATCAAGCATTAATGGTGATAACTACTGGTGTGGAAGGTGAAGGGAGTCAAGGAAATAACCAACAAAAAGAAACATTCCAGCAACAATCAACTCCAAATGATACCACACTTGTAAATGGCAGGCAAGAATATTTTTGTGGCATGAATCAAACAATCTCCCAAAGTGTTGCAGCCAACACGAGGTCAAAGAGAAGAAGTTTTGGTGAAGAACCACCATTGGCTCCAAGTAATCCACAACCTTCTACCACTCCACAAATTATTGGCAAACAAAATGCAGTTCGAAACACACAAGGACTACCTAAAACAACTCCTAGGCCAACTCAGATGCCAGTTATTGCTGCCCATGTGCAAGGAATGAATGTGCAGGCCAAGGGAAAGTAGAGAGATGCTTCATCTCCATTCAACATCATTGAGTAGATGAAGAATACAAATGTAAACATATCAATGTGGGAATCACTATCCATCCCAGGCCAAAGAGATTTGCTACAAGCTGCCATGAAAGACTCGTCAACTTCAAATCAGCAAGTCAAATGCAAGAGAAGGTCTTGAAATGCTGCCTAGCCTGAGAGGAATCATGGAGGACAAAGCAAGGTAAAATTCTGAATCCCCCTCCATTATATGTTTCATTGATCATTGGAAACCATTTAGTACACAATCGCATGATTGATTCTCGGGGCAAGTAGTTCAAGAATGCCCAAGAAAATAGCTGATCAGTTGGGGCTTCAATATGAAGTCATATCCAAAGGGGTGGTGCAATTGGATGGGATAGTAGTAACAATAGTTGGAGTGATAAAAAACTTGAGTCTTACCTTGCATGCATGCCCCAAATTTGTTGTTTTGCAAGATGTCTCGGTAATATACCTTCCACCACTCTTTTCCCTATGTCTGTCAAGGGATTTCACAACCAAGATTGGAGGTTACTTATCTGCTGATTGGTCACACATGTTGTTCAGAACAAGATATGGAACTAAAGCCACAATCAAATCTGAGCCTATTGCAAACTTTCACATTGAGCCTCACACTCCAAGCCAAATCAATACCAATTGTTCAGCGTTTGATCAAGAGGATTATCCAATCACCGATGAGGCCGACACCAAGGTTGGAAGCATCCCAGATTTGACTCTTGATGAATGGGTAAAAAGGTGCATGGTTTTGATCCTTATCAAGAAATAGAAGAATCGAGCTAGGATTCTATTGCATGCATGAAGAAAATCAGCCTATCCCTACCATCACCAAGCCGGACCACAAGGATGACAATGAGGTATGGCAGTTGTTTTTGATGGATCAAGGAGTAGAAAAGGTGCGGGAGGGGGAGCTATGCTTGTTTCACCTCAAGGATTTGGGTATTATTCAACTTTTAGATTTCATTTTGCATGTTCTAATAACACTCATGCTGAATATGAAGCTTTGATACAAGGATTGCATTGGTCAATCAAGAGAGGAATAGAGAACTTACAAGTATTTGGTGACAAGTGAGTTGATTGTTAACCAAGTTAAGGGGTAGCATCTTTGTCAAGAATGATCTGCTCAAGTGCTACAAAAATAGGGTGTGGGACCTCATTGAAGATTTTGAGGGCTTTGGCATCAAATCCATTCCTAGAAAAGAGAACCAAGCTACTGACAGGCTTGTAGCAGTTGGAGCAGCCTTTGATGTTGTTGAAAGCATCCAAAAAGACAAGGTACAACCAAACATCCATGTGATTGTAAGGCCTTCGGTGCCAGACAACAATGTAAGTTGGCAAGTGTTTGAAAATGATCAACAAATCATCCATTTCTTGCAAGAAGAGGCTGAGTTCTCAGCTAAAAATCAGGAAAAGTTGGAGCAGCAATATGGTGACCAAGTGGTACAACTGAGAACCAAAAAACTACCAAAGGGACTTATTACTTTGGAGTCCATTTTCAATCCTAATGATCAGTTTAGGAAGGAGAAAGAAAACATCCAAGTCAAGGGGGAAGATTCAATGTCCATCTTTGTGGAAGAAGGCAAATCACTTCAAATTGGTAAGATGACAACCGAACAAGAAAGGTATGAGTTCATATAGCTTTGATAAGAATTCCCCGATTTGTTTGCTTGGAGCTATGAAAATTTGAAAGGTTTCAACTCTGAGTTAGCTCAACACACCATTGAATTGGATCCAAGTACTAAACCCATCAGGCAAAAACAAAGGCCAGTCAATCCACACATGGAGCCTCTCATGAGAAAAGAATTGAATAAGTTGATAGAGTCAAGTATCATATTCCCTATCAAGCATTCTAGTTGGGTAGCCAACTTGGTTCCAGTTAGGAAGAAGAGCGGAGAAATCAGATTGTGTGTTGACTTCAGAGATTTGAATAGAGCATCTCTCAAGGATCATTATCCACTTCCTTCTATGGAGTAGATTTTACAAGTTGTTGCCAGCTCTGAGAGGTTTTCATTACTTGATGGCTATTTAGGGTACAATCAGATTATGGTGAAAGAAGAGGATCAGTTCAAGACAACCTTTACAACCAAATGGGGAACTTATGCATACAGGAAAATGCCATTTGGGTTGTCCAACGCTGGAGCTACTTTCCAAAGGGCAATGGACATGGTGTTCAAGGGTTTGATTAACAACATGGTGCTTATATATCTTGATGATATCACTATTTTTTCAAAAAATGCAGCAGACCATCTCTTTCACTTGAGACAAGTGTTCCAAAGGTGCAAAAGATTTGGAGTATTCTTGAATCCTAAAAAGTGTTATTTTTTTGCCCGTGAAGGAAAGCTGCTTGGCCACATTGTCTCCAAAGAAGGATTAGCAATTGATCCAGAAAGATTCGAAACCATAAGAGCATTACCATTTCCAAGCCAAAAGAAGGCCCTTCAAAGTTTCTTGGGAGAATAAATTTTGTTCGAGGTTTGTCCCAAATTTTGTAGCCCTAGTCAAGCCTATCACCAAGATGTTAAATAAAATCATAGCTTTCAAATGGACAATAGAAGGCAAGGAAAGTTTTAAAGTAATCAAAGAAGCCGTCTCTCTCAAGCCCCAACTCTCATTAACCTGATTTCTCCAAGGATTTCATCCTCTATGCATTTGGGGGTAGTGATACTATTTCTACATTTTGGTATAAAGCAGAACAAAGACAATGATAAGTAGCCAATTGTTTTCTTCTACCAAAGCCCGAAGGACTATGAGGTGAGGTATTCTTTCATTGAGAATAATTTTCTTGTAGTAATTAGGAGATTGAAGAAATTCAAGCATCTAGTTTCAAACAACAAGGTTCAATTGTTGGTTTCTCATGTGGGAGTTAAAGACTTCCTCCTCAACAAACACCTGAATGAAAAGAGAGCAGGTTGGATTACTCGTTTCATGGAGTATGACATTGAGATCAAAGTCACCAAGTTGGTCAGAGGAAAATGATTTTGTGATCAGCTGGTCTTGAATAAATCCAAGGAAGCATGCAATGAGAAGGAGGTTGTTTTGGCATTGCGAGACAGCCATGAGCAAGGAAACACACAAAAAGAAAATGATGGTATCCTCACTCCTTGCTAGACCCAAGACATAATACACTTCCTAAACACAGGTCTATGCCCTCTAGAGATGAACAAGACCAAAAGAAGACACTTCAGATTGCAGGCTGTCCCATATGCCCTTGTTGATGGTGTTTTGTTCAAAAGGGATGTGAATGGAGTGCTGCTGAGATGCATTGGTACAAATCAGATTCACAAGGTGTTGGAAGAGTTCCATGGTGGATCAGCTGGTGGTCATTTTTCACCGAGAGTGATAGCTCTAAAGATCATGAGGGCTGGCTATTATTGGCCCAATATTTTCAGTGATTGTTATGCATGGATCAAGAGGTGCAAGAATTGTGCATTCTTCACGGGTAAGGAGAGACTAGCTGCCCTTCCATTGCATCCAATTTCAATTGACCAGCCATTCATGCAATGGGGTTTGGACTTCATTGGATTCATTAATCAAAATTCAAGCCAAGGACACAAATGGATTCTAACAACAACAAATTATTTCACCAATTGGATCAAGCAAAGCGGTAGCACTCCGGGAAGCAAATGAATCTAGCATCCTGGACTTCTATGAGGGAATAACAACTAGATTTGGCATACCTGCTACAATAATATCAGATAATGCATTGGAATTCATTAGGTCCAAGGTAACTGAATGGGCTATCAAGAATGGGATCTACCTAAGCACTTCATCAAATTATTACCCTTAGGGTAATGGCCAAGCTGAATCTACAAACAAGAACTTGTTAAGGATCATTAGGAGGACTCTTGATGAAAATCAGAGGTCTTGGCATACTAAGTTGAAATCAACCTTATGGGATGATAGGATAACTCCCAAGAGATCTACAGGTAACTCTCCATTCAAGATTGTTTATGGAAGAGAGGAAATTTTTCCCATGTCACTTGAGTTGCCAACATTGGAACTCATGAAACAGTTGGAATTGTTGGAGTTTGAGCCCATGGAGGTTAGATATGCAGAATTGATGGAGCTCCAAGAAATCAGGCATCCCAAGCAATGGAGAAGGATCAAGCTTTGATAAAGAATACCTTTGATAGAAAGGCCAAGGATAGATCTTTCCAAGTTAGAGATCTAGTGCTAAAATGGGATGCAAACAGAGCAAAACCGGGAGGTAGTCAAAATTTGATGCCATTTGGAGTGGCCCATACATGGTCACAAAGTGTAAGGACAACAATGCCTTCTAATTGTCTACATTGGATGGTGAAGAGTTGCAGATTCCAGTCAATGGAATCCATCTGAAGCATTGCTACTGAAGGAAATTCTCCACCTTGTACATATTAGCTTAGGTTTTCATTCCTCCAAGTGCTTATGCACATTGTTTTGTTGTAGATTAGCTTTGCTTTCCCTAAGTGCTTTGGCACAAGCTTGTTGTTCCAGGAAATGTGTTTTGTAGGCCTTACTCCAATCAGATGGTGTTCTACCCTCCATCTTCCTCCTTGCAGTGTTCTAATCAGTTGGGGTACCAAACAGAGAATTTAATGACCCATGCCCAATGGATTACTTTAGGAAACTGGTAACTTCATCCAAAGCAAGTAGATGACCCTCTACGAGTCACCAACATTGTTATCCAAAATGGGCCCCTTGCTCATTTTGTGGCTAACTCCCTTCATTCTTCCCTCTCTTGTGCCTCAGTCGTAATTTTTTGCTTTCTAGGCACTCAAAACCTTCTAAAAATGGCACCATTGGATAGAGATTTTCTTCACTTTCCAGAAAGGTAAAAGTTTCCCCCTAACTCCATGTATTTTTGAAGTTATGGCTCGATGGAGTTTTATGGGAAATTTTCCCAGGAAAAGCCCGAGCCAATAATATGAGGCCACGTGTCCTCAAGAGGGTGGAGGCGGAGGTAAACTTGGAATTTTTACCAAGTGTTTGGAAAATTTTTGTAAGGAAGTTTTCACCCCGAAGGCCTACCGACGAATTGAATGTTTACGTGTCCAGTGGAGGGAAGATGGAAAATTTGACTAAGTGTTGGCGCCATGGAAAAATCTCTAGGAAAGGTCCGCACCCAATCACATTATGCCACGTGTCCTTAGGCCAAAGAAGTGGTAGAGGGCGGAGATAAAATTGAAAATTTGGCGAACCATTTTGGCAAGAGGAAAGGAGAAATTTTGGCCCACAGGCCTGCGAGCAAATAAGATGATGCCACATGTCTCAGGGGTTGTCAGAGCTTCGACCGTCGGGGAGAAATTGGGAATTGTTCCCAAAGGATAGCGCAAAAAGAAGTTTTCACCCCATGGCCCGCAACAAATGGAAACCCACCATGTTTCTTCAACTGGCGAGAGCACGGGGAAAAATTAGAAGATTTTCCCAAAGAAAAATCAAATAAAAATTTCAAAGGAAAATCTCGCCCCAAAACTTGAGCCAATCAAATCACACCACATGTCCTTGTGGTGGCAAAAAACACATGGCAAGCCCATAGGAAAAAATGGTAGGGAAGGCCCGGATCCAATGGGAGCTCACCACATGTCCTGTTAGGGAAAATGGTCTGAACAGGTGGAGAATTTGAAAGCAGAGGCCCGCACGAATCATATCACGCCACGTGTCCTCAGGTCATCGGCCCGACAGAGAATTTTTGGAAAATTTTCCAATGGCCAAAACAGTGGAAAATGAAGCACAGAAGGCCCACGTCCAATTAGAATGTGCCATGTGGCACTAGGAGTGGTGGAGCATGGAGATTTTTGGGAAAATTTTCCCAAATGCAAAAAGTGGGAAAATTTCAAATTTTCGGCCCGTCATCCCGTTTTGGCCCTGTTTTTCCCTAAATTTTCAAACGACCATAACTTTTGATCCAGAGCTCAGTTTTTCACGTTCTTTATATCAATGGAAAGATGGTGAAATTATCTACATGATTCTGGGGTTAATTTTTGTTTTGATGAAGTTTAAAGAGATAAAATTGAAAAAACGCCTCAGCACGTGGTAATCAATAGAAAAGATGTTTCAACCACCATTTTTAATGAAGAATGGCTCGCATTCTCTCCTAGCATAGTGAAAAATGTCAAGGAATGTACCTTTAAGGATGCCCATGCTGTTTTATTACATTTTTGGTTGGTGGTTGAAGCTTCTCTCATGTTTTCCCACGTTTCTCTCTCCTGGCTCATTTTTTGCATTTTAAAAGCCAGTTTTGGCTCATTTTGTTGGTTGGACAATTTTATGTTTTTTGCAGCTCCCTTTTTCACCTTAAAAAAAGTGATTTTGTGGAATATCAGACCTCTTCCAAGACTATAACATGTTTCCTACCTCTCAGATGTTGTAATGCATGTATTTTTGATATTGGAAATGACAATGCAAGCTCTGTGAATGAGTTTCAATCCTCTGTTTGTGTTGTTTGCTTCATTTCTGACCTTTCATTACATTTTATCAGTTTGTGCATGATGTTTTGTTGCATTTCTATGATCTGTGTCAATTTTCAGAAGTAAAGAATGTTCACCACTCCTTTGGTGTATCACCTCATTAGTCTTAGTTTTATTTCTTTTGCATTCTCTATCTCTATCCCCTTGGAATTTAGAGTAGGATTTTGAGTTTAAACCTCTGCAACTTGCAAGTAATACACCTGATCAGAGGAGTTGAGGAACCAACCTCTAACCTAGAGATTCTTTTCCCATTTTTACAAGTCCCACACTTGGGGAAAAGATTCAATGTTGTGCAATCACACTGGATGTCCAAAATGTCAAACTAGAAATCTGATCAACATCCAGGGGTGCTGCTGATTTGCACCAACATTTTCCTTAGGTCTCATGTCACTATTTTTAACATCTCTCTACTACAATTTCCTTCTCCCTTCTCCCTCAATAGGATATTTTCATACGCTTTTTCTATTGCTACCTCCTCCCTTAGTGTAGGATTTAAGTTTTGTACATCTCCTTGTTGTGGTAAATAAGCAACACCCCCTCGATGTTGATCAAATTTCTAGTTTGATCATACTAAGCATCCAGTGTGATTGCACAACATAGAATCCTCTCCCCAAGTGTGGGACTTGTAAAATGGGAAAGGAATCTCCAGATTAGAGGCTGGTTCCTCAACTCCTCTGATCAGATTTATCACTTACAAGTTGCAGAGGTTTAAACTCCTAAATCTACTCTAAATTCCAAGGAGACAGAGATAGAGAATGCAAAAAAGAAAGAACTAATGCTAATAGGTGATGCACCAAAGGAGTGGTGAGCATTTTTTACTTCTACAAATTGACACAGTTCATAAAATGCAACAAAAACAACATGCACAAACTGATAGCTATAATGAAGTGTTAGAAATTAGGCAAACAACACCAGCAGAGGATAAAAACTAATCACATGGCCTGTATTGTTATTTTAACATCAAAATCACTTGCATTCAAACACTTGAAAGGAAAAAATACAGATTAAAGTTTCTAGAAAAGTTCTGTTATTCCACTAAATCACTTCCAAGGTTAAAAAGGGAGCTTGCCATACACAAAAAATGTTCAACCTTTGAAAAATGAGCCAAATCTGGCTTTTACAGTGCAAGGGACGAGCCCAGGAGAGAGAAACACGGGAAAACATGCAAGGGGTTCAACCACTAACCAAAATTCCATCAAAAAGCATGGACAACCTGACATACCCATTCCCTGACATTTTTAACCATGTTGGGAGAGAATGCGAGCCATTCTTCATTAAAATCGGTGGTTGAAACATCATTTATGTTCATGACCACGTGCCAGAAGAATTTTTTGATTTTCTCTCTCCAAACTCCACCAAAATGAAAAATTGACCCCAGAATCATGTAGAGAATTTCACCACTTTCCATTGTCATAAAGAACACGAAAATCGAGCTCTGGATCGAAAGATATGGCGATTTGAAAATTTAGGGCAAAAACAGGCCAAAATCAGATCGGCAAGCAAAAAGTTTGAATTTTTACCCGTTTGGTCTTTGGAAAAAAATTTCAAATTTTCCCCACGCTCCACCACTCCAGGTGCCATGTGGCATGTTCTGATTGGCTGCGGGCCCTCTAAGGGAAAATTTCCCACAAAAACTCTCGCCGAGCCATAACTTGAAAAATATGAGGAGTTAGGAGGAAAACTTTACCTTTCTGGAAAGCTGAGAGAGAGCTCTATCCAATGGTGCCATTTCCAGAAGGTTTTGAGTGCCTAGAAAACAAAATATTCTGACTGAGGCACAAGAGAAGGAAATATGTAAAGGAGTTAGCCACAAAATGAGCAGGGGGCACATTTGGGATAACAATTTTGGTGACTCAGAGGGGTCATCTGCCTGCTGGATGAAGTTACCAGTTGCCTGAAGCAATCCATTGGGCATGGAGTCACTTGATTCTCTGTTTAATACCCCAACTGACTAGAATGTTGCAAAGAGGAACATGGAAAATCACCTGATGGAGCAAGGCCTGCAAACACATTCCCAGGAACAACAAGCTGTGCCAAAGCACTTAGGGAAAGCAAAACAACCTACAACAAAACAATGTGCACAAGCACTTGGAGGAATGAAAACCTAAGCTAATATTTACAAGGTGGAGAATTTCCCTCTAGTAGCAATGCTTTAGATAGATTCCATTGACTGGAATCTATAGTTCTTCGCCATCCAATGAAGACAATTGGAAGGCATTGCTGTCCTTACACTTTGTGACCATGTATGGGCCACTCCAAATGGTTTTATTGATCAAAGCTTGATCCTTCTCCATTGCTTGGGATGCCTTCGATCTCCTTCTCCATCTCTTAGAGCTCCATCAACTCTACATATCTCACCTCCATGGGCCCAAACTCTAGCAACTCTAACTGCTTCATGAGTTCCAATGTTGGCAACTCAAGTGACATGGGAAAGATTGCCTCTCTTCCATAAACAAGCCTGAATGGAGAGTTACCTGTGGATCTCTTGGGAGTTATCCTATCAGCCCATAAGGCTGATTTCAGTTTGGTATGCCAAGACCTCTGATTCTCATCAAGAGTCCTCCTAATGATCCTCAACAAGTTCTTGTTTGTAGATTTAGCCTGGCCATTACCCTAAGGGTAGTAGTTTGATGAAGTACTTAGGTAGATCCCATTCTTGACAGCCCACTCAGTCACCTTGGATCCAATGAATGCTAATGCATTATCTGAGATTATTGTAGTAGGTATGCCAAATCTGGTTACTATCCCCTCATAGAAGTCTAAGATGCTAGACTCATTTGCTTCCTTGAGTGCTACTGCTTCAGTCCACTTGGTGAAGTAGTCTGTGGCTGTCAAAATCCACTTATGCCCTTGGCTTGAATTGGGATTAATGACTCCAATGAAGTCCAAACCCCATTGCATGAATGGCTGGTCAACTGAAATTGGATGCAATGGAAGGGCAGCAAGCCTCTCTTTACCTGTGAAGAATGCACAATTCTTGCACCTTTTGATCCACGCAAAGCAATCACTAAAAATATTGGGCCAATAATAACCAGCCTTCATGATTTTTAGAGCTGTCACTCTTGGTGCAAAATGACCACCAGCTGGTCCACCATGGAACTCTTCCAACACCCTATGAATCTGATTTGTGCTAATGCATCTCAGCAGCACTCCATTCACATCTTTCTTGAACAAAACACCGTCTACTATGGCATATGGGACAGCCTGCAATCTGAAGTGTCTTCTTTGGGTTTTGTTCATCTCTGGAGGGCATAGGCCTGTGCTTAGGAAATGCATTATACCTTGGGTCCAGCAAGGAGTGGGGACAGCATTATCCTCTTCTTGAGTGCTACCTTGCACATGGTTGTCTTGAACTGTCAAAACAGCCTCTTCTTTATTACATACTCCTTTTTGCTTGCCCAGAATCAGCTGCTCACACAATCCTTTTCCTCTTACCAGCTTGGTGACCTTGATCTCAATGTCATACTCCATGACATGAGTGATCCAACCTGCCCTTTTCTCATTCAAATCCTTGTTGAGGAGGAAGTCCTTTACTCCCACATGAGAGACCAACAACTGAACCTTGTTGTTTGAAACTAGATGCTTGAATTTCTTCAAGCTTCTGATTACTGCAAGTACATGCTTCTCAATAAAAGAATATCTCACCTCATAGTCATCTAGGCTTTGGTTGAAGAAAGAAATTGGTTGCTCATCATTGTCCTTGTTCTGCTATACCAAAATGGCAGAAATAGTATCATTACCTCCAAATGCATAGAGGATGAAATCCTTGGAGAAATCTGGGTTGATGAGAGTTGGTGCTTGGGAGATGGATTCTTTGATTGCTTCAAAACTCTCCTTGCCTTTTGTTGTCCACTTGAAAGCCATGATTTTCTTTAACATTTTGGTGATAGGTTTGACAAGGGCTGCAAAATCTGGGACAAACCTCCGAACAAATTTTATTCTCCCCAAGAAACTCTGAAGGGCCTTCTTGTGGCTTAGCAATGGTAGTGCTCTTATGGCTTCAACCCTCTCTAGATCAATTGCTAATCCTTCTTTGGAGACAATATGGCCAAGGAGCTTTCCTTCATGTGCTAGGAAGATACACTTCTTAGGATTCAAAGACACTCCAAATCTCCTGCACCTTTGGAAGACTTGTCTCAAATGAGAGAGGTGGTCTGCTGCATTCTTTGAAAAAACAGTGATATCATCAAGGTATATCAGCACCACATTGTTAATCAAACCTTTGAACGCCATGTCCATTGCTCTTTGGAAGGTAGCTCTAGCGTTGGACAGCCCAAATGGCATTTTCCTGTATGCATAAGTTCCCCATTTGGTTGTGAAGGCTATCTTGAACTGATCTTCTTCCTTCACCATAATCTGATTGTAGCCCGAGTAGCCATCAAGTAGTGAAAACCTCTCGGAGCTAGCCATAACTTGTAAAATTTTCTCCATAGAAGGGAGTGGGTAATGGTCCTTGAGAGATGCTCTATTCAAGTCTCTGAAGTCAACACACAATCTAATCTCTCCACTCTTCTTTCTGACTGGAACTAAGTTGGCAACCCAACTAGAATGCTTGATTAAGAATATGATTTTTGACTCAATCAACTTGTTCAATTCCTTCCTCATGAGAGGTTCCATGTGTGGATTGACCAGCCTTTGTTTCTTCTGATGGGCTTAGTATTTGGGTCCAACTCAATGGTGTCTTTGAGCTAACTTGGGATTGAAACCTTTCAAATCTTCGTAGCTCCAAGAAAACACATCAGGGAACTCTTGACACAGCTGTATGAACTCATACCTTTCTTATTCAGTTGTCATCTTTCCAATTTGCAATGGTTTGTTCTCTTCCACCAAGATGGATATTGAATCTTCTCTCTTGACCTGAATGTTTTCTTTCTCTTTCCTAAACTGATCATTGGGATTGAAAATGGACTCCAAAGTGATAAGTCCCTTGGGCAGCTTGTTAGTTCTCAGCTGTACCACTTGGTCACCATATTGTTGTTCCAATTTTTCCTTATTTTTAGTTGAGAACTCAGCTTCTTCTTGTAAGAAATGGATGATTTTCTAGTCATTCTCAAACACTTGCCAACTTACATTGTTATCCGGCACTGAAGGCCTCACAATCACATGGATGTTTGGCTGTATCTTATATTTTTGAATGCTCTCGACAACGTCAAAGGCTGCCCCAACTGCTGCAAGCTTGTCAGCAGCTTGGTTCTCTTTCCTAGGAATCGATTTGATGCCAAAACCCTCAAAATCTTCAATGAGGTCCCACACCCTGTTCTTGTAACACTTGAGTAGATCATTCTTGACAACATGCTACCCCTTGACCTGGTTGACAATCAACTCACTGTCATCGAAGACTTGCAAGTTCTTTATTCCTCTCTTTATTGCCCAATGCATCCCTTGCACCAAGGCTTCATATTCAGCAGTGTTATTGGAGCATGCAAACTAAAATCTAAAAGCTGAATAGTACTTTACTCCTTGAGGTGAAATAAGCATAGCTCCACCTCCTGCACCTTGTCTACTCCTTGATCCATCAAAAAATAGCTTCCATACCTCATTGTCATCCTTGTGGTTTGGCTTGGTGATGCTAGGAATGGGCTGATCTTCTTGATGTATGCAATAGACCCCTAGCTTAGATTCTTCTACTTCTTGATAAGGATCAAAAGCATGCACCTTGTTTGCCCATTCATCAAGAGTTAGATCCGGGATGCTTCCAACCTTGGTGTCAGCTTCATCAGTGCTTGGGTGATCTTCTTGATCAAATGCCAAATAGTTGGCATTGATCTGACTTGGAGTGTAGGGCTCAATGTGGAAGTTTGCAATAGGTTCAGACCTGATTGTAGCTTTGGTTCCATACCTCGTTCTGAATAGCATGTGTGACTAATCAGTAGACAAATATCCTCCAATCTTGGCTGTGAAATCTCTTGAAAAACATAGGGCAAAGAGTGGTGGAAGGTCTATAACTGATACATCTTGTAAAACAACAACATTTGGACATGCATGCAAGGTAAGACTCAAGTTTCTAATCACCCCAATTGTTGTTATTGCTGTCCCATCCAACTGCACTACTCCTTTGGATATGGTTTCATATTGAAGTCCTAGTTGATTAGCTACTTTCCCCGGAATCAATCATGGAATTGTGCACCAATTGGTTTCCAATGATTAATGAGACATAAAAAGGAGGGGGCTTCAACATTTTACCTTGTTGTCCTCCATGATTCCCTTCAGTTGGGCAGCATTTTTGAGCACTTTCTCTTGCATTTGGACTTGCCGATTTAAAGTTGGCCAGTCCTTCATGGTAGCTTGTAGCAAATCTCTCTGGCCTAGGATAGATAGGGATTCCCACATTGATATATTTACATTTGTCTTCTTCATCTGATCAATGATACTAAATGGTGATGAAGGATCTCTTTGTTGTCCCTTGGTTTGCATATTCATCCCTTGCATGTGGGCAACAACAACTGGTATTTGAGTTGGTCTAGGAGCTATTCTTGGCTGCCCTTGTGCATTTACAACTAGATTTTGTTTGCCAACCATTTGTGGAGCCATAAAAGGTTGTGGATTGGTTGGAGCTAATGGTTGTTCTTCACCCAAATTCCTTCTTTTTGACCTTGTGTTGGCTGCAACACCTTGAGAGACTGTTTGATTTATGCCACAAAAATCCTCTGCCTACCAGTTCACAAGTGTGGTGTCATTTGGAGCTGATTGCTGCTGGAATGTTTCTTGTTGTTGGTTGTTTCCTTGACTGCCCTCACCCTCCACACCAGTAGTTATCACCATTAATGCTTGATTCAAGGCACCGTTGAAACACATAGATTGGTTGTGAGGTTCATTGCATGGAAAACACCAATCATACTCCTGAGCAATGTTGTTTTGTGTTGGCACCAATGCCTTAGAGGCAGATATAGCATTTGGATTATAGGGCTGAAATGGTCTGTTGGCAGGAGGCCTTGCTTGATTTAGATTTACAGCTGGATTGGGTGGTCTATGAGGTTGATATGGCTGCCTGTTAGGTTGAGCTTGAGGCTGGAAGGAAGGTCTAAAACTTTGGGCTTGTTGCCTCTTGAGAGTAACCAGCTCATTACCTAAATTTTGCAATTGCTTCATGACTTCTTGAAGTTCATTTGAGGCACTAGAAGATGAAGTGGAAGCTTCACTTGAATTCTGATTTCTAGGAGTGGGAGAAGGAGCCAAATTAGGTGCTTGATTAGTGTTTGGGCTCTCTAAACTTGGAAACAATGGCATGGGAGGTCTAGGGGCTAGTTTTCCAGCTTGGATCAAACAATTTTCAGCTCTAATGGCAATGCTATAAGCAATGGGGATAGTTGTGCCTCCCATGGACTGAATTAACATAGAAATATCAGAATTTAGAGCTTTGAGATAGTAAAGAAAAGCACCTTCTGCTGTTGGCCTGACTACCACTAGAATTCTCTCCCAAGTCCTTTGAAATCTGAAGTTGAAATCAGTCAGCTGCTCCAAAAGAGACAAGTTGTCTCCCTTCTCTTCAAATTGCTCATGAAGTGCTACACATAGATGGTTCCAATTTTGAATAGAACATAAGGCAAGGCTTCTAAACCATTGCAAATCCTTCCCCTTGAATGAAGATGCCAATTTTTGACAAAGAACTTGCATCTCATTGATTTCATTTATTACACAAAGGTTGGAAATGTCTTTAACATGATCACCGTGGAGTAGTCGATTCTCTCTAGTGAAGTATGGAATGTTCTTCAAGGCTGTAATTGGAATTGGATTTTGTGCATTGAGAGCAAGTGGGCTCTTGCCAGGTGAAATTGACATAGTGGTTTTTTTCTACGCCATTCTAATTGGCCTTAGAACCCGTGTTGATTGAATGAAAGGCCTACCAGGTGGAGGAGTTGAGAGAGTTCTGTTTGGTGGAGATGGAGACCTTTGGATTCTCCTCCCACTTTGCCTTACTCTTGGAGATAACTGCAGATTTTCAAACAGTGCCTCTTCTTCTCCAGCTCTTGACCTTGTAGTGATTCTTCTCATGATTTTTTTAGTTCTCGCACTACTAAAACCAGCTGA
This sequence comes from Taxus wallichiana var. yunnanensis, assembly GCA_018340775.1. Taxonomy (NCBI): domain Eukaryota; kingdom Viridiplantae; phylum Streptophyta; class Pinopsida; order Cupressales; family Taxaceae; genus Taxus; species Taxus wallichiana. The sequence goes on from CM031242.1 coordinate 626,901,062, forward strand.
TTCTTCTTCCTTGGAGTCGCCAGATGTGTAATTTATAGCTCTTTTAAGCAAGAAAATTGCAGCAGATGCACATCAACTTTTCTGCAATGAAAATGAGACCTCTAAGGTCCCACCAAGCATGCCAAAAATATTGTGGCAAATCAGCGGCACTCCGGATGTTGATCAGATTTCTAGTTTGATCATCTAAGCATCCAGTGTGATTGCACAACATTGAATCCTCTCCCCAAGTGTGGGACTTGTAAAATGGGAAAGGAATCTCCAGATTAGAGGTTGGTTCCTCAACTCCTCTGATCAGATTTATCACTTACAAGTTGTAGAGGTTTAAACTCCTAAATCTACTCTAAATTCCAAGGAGACAGAGATAGAGAATGCAAAAAGGAAAGAACTAATGCTAATAGGTGATGCACCAAAGGAGTGGTGAGAATTTTTACTTCATGCAAATTGACACAAATCATAAATGCAACAAAAACAACATGCACAAACCGATAGTGTAATGAAGTGTTAGAAATTAGGCAAACAACACCAGCAGAGGATAAAAACTAATCACAGGGCCTGTATTGTTATTTTAACATCAAAATCACTTGCATTCAAACACCTGAAAGGAAAAAATATAGTTGCAGTCTCTAGAAAAGGTCTGTTATTCCACTAAATCACTTCCAAGGTGAAAAAGGGAGCTTGCCATACACAAAAAATGTTCAACCTTTGAAAAATGAGCCAAATCTGGCTTTTACAGTGCAAGGGACGAGCCCAGGAGAGAGAAACACGGGAGAATGACCAAAATTCCATCAAAACAACATGGGTGACCTAAAAGACCCATTCCCTAACATTTTTAACCATGCTAGGAGAGAATGCGAGCCATTCTTCATTAAAATTGGTGGTTGAAACGTCATTTATGTTCATGACCACGTGCCAAAAGAATTTTTTGATTTTCTCTCTCCAAACTCCACCAAAATGCAAAATTGACCCCGGAATCATGTAGAGAATTTCACCATCTTTCCATTTTCATAAAGAACATGAAAATATGAGCTCTGGATCGAAAGATATGGCGATTTGAAAATTTAGGGCAAAAACAGCCAAAATCAAATCGGCAAGCAAAAAGTTTGAATTTTTACCCGTTTGGTCTTTGGAAAAAAATTAAAATTTTCCCCACGCTCCACCACTCCAAGTGCCATGTGGCATGTTCGATTGGCTCATGGGCCCTCTAAGGGAAAATTTCCCACAAAACTCCATTGAGCCATAACTTGAAAAATATGAGGAGTTAGGAGGAAAAATTTACCTTTCTGGAAAGCTGAGAGAGAGCTCTATCCAATGGTGCCACTTCCAGAAGGTTTTGAGTGCCTAGAAAACAAAATATTCTGACTGAGGCACAAGAGAAGGAAATATGTAAAGGAGTTAGCCACAAAATGAGCAAGGGGCACATTTGGGATAACACTCCTTCTCGCCTTCATCCCTTGGAATGATGTATTAGAGTTAGACATTTGCATTTCAATTCCTATGATTTGTTTAGATTTAGGAATAGATAGAGGAACCAACCTTCTCTGGAGGTTTGTCTTAGTTCAAGTCCCACAACTTGGAGATAGTCCCATACTACCTCAAAGCCCTAGATTATTTTGATTTAGGATGGGTGAAAAATTTAGCTTCAACAGCTTCCCAACTTCATTAATATGGAGGGTCCACCAATAAGTGAGCCACATTGACTCGAGGAAAAGGGAGAGGGCCGCTTAGGAATCTTGGTAGGGGAATTGAGTTAGCTCGCCATGTGGGTAAGGAACTTGGAACAAGGGTTGGGAGTGGGGCTTAACAATCCCGAACAGGGCTCAAGGCACATGTAAAGCATAGAGGGTAAGGGTTGGATGAATTCGGACGGAATCCAAATGAGCTCAAAGTGGGAAATGATTACATGTTTGGGGGTTTGGTGGAATGAACAAAGGCACGTAAAAATAAAATATCAAGACAAATAAAGCCAAATATAATTTTGGTTAAGGCGGAGTCGAGGAATATCTCGGGCCAAACATGAAGACTCTGCTCTCTCAATAACAAAGGATTCAACCAAACACTTCAATGCAACAAAAAAATATTGATCCTAATGGAGAACAAGGCTAACAAGGTTCGGGTTTAGGAGGTTAAAGTTTAATAGTCTCACAAAAATGTAAGGCAAGGCGTAACGACTCGGATGGGAGCACAAATAGCTTGGCTCAAAAAATGCACAAGGCAATGACAGAAAGGAGATGCTAAATAACATGATGCGTAAGGATAGAAGGATCCAATACGACTTGTGTGGGAAAAACACAAGTAGAAAAAATATCAACGCGTTAAAAAAAAAACCTAGGGGCGGGAAAATAACACGATGCAAACCCACTTAGTTCAAAACAAGCAACTCAAAGACTCAACTCAAGTATCTCGAATAAGAGATGAATGACTGAAAAAATAAAATGTAGGTCTTAACGAAAAACCAATGTAATAACACAAACATGTAATGTAGGAAAAACAAAAATAATCCCCAACTTGCAAGTAAAAGGAAATAAAGAAAAAACAAACCAATGTAAGGAACCTAGCTCGCACATCAAAGACATCTCTCTTGAGAGTTTTGGGAGATCTGCAGGAGCTCGACCAAGATGAAAAGAGGGAAATTCAAAAGGGTGCTAAGAAACTAGAAAAAGCATGTAAAACCCCAGTGCAGAGAGGAGATCTAGAAAGATCCAAAACAAGATAAATACTAGATTTTTAAAAAATCACTCACTTTTCAAAAATGATTAAAAACCAGGATACAAAATACAACACCTACCTCTAAATTTAGCAAATCCAAAAAATTTAACCGTAATTAGCTAAATATGGTTGTAAAGGTGTTAAAATCTGCACATGAAACAATGAAAAACTACACAAAGTCCTAAAAACCATATTATTATATCTCATTAACAAGATTCAAAATAAAATTGCAATAACTTACACAAAAAGTAGCAAATCAAAAATGAACTAACCAAGAACCATTCCAAGAGAGTGCACGTATACCAAACATCTTCTCGTATACCATATCAAATTGTTCCATGAGGATCAATGTTAGAACCTCGTGCACATTGAAGATGGGTTGCACTTCCAATAGAGATGAGAACACTTCACATAATTAGCAAGATCATGAATCAAAAGGAAAATCAAGTATAGAAAAGACAATGGTGTGTCTGGCATGCTCATAGATAAGAAAGAAGGGGTACATATAGGAGTGTTGTGTAACTCCTATGTATGACACATGTACACTAACCCTATTGACCTATTCAACTATGACCTATTCTCACTAAGTGAGATGACTAACCAACTAGGTGGACAAGATGTCAAATGACAACAAGTCTAGTCATTTATACCAACAAGATAGCGGATGATCAAAAAGGTAGTGAAGGAAGATTTACATATGCACATTTATTTTACTTAAATATTTCTATAGTTGTTCCAACAAATCCATGTTGTGCAAAACGAAAAATCAATGTATTCCTTAAGACCATGTTTCTATTAGGTGTTTTATCAAATTGTTCACGTGCCTTTTGTAGGCATCCACATTTTCACAAATGTCTATCGGGGTATTTTCAGGACATAAAGCTTGATAAAATAAACATGCTGCCAATTATTTTTTAAATGAATTTCCACGCCCTATTCCATATCTCTCTTTCTGCATGACCAAAGAGGATGTTGGAAAATGAAAACTACTTATTTTGGACACTTTTTGGCTGCATTTAGTTGAAAGTTTCTAAATCTTTTACAACGCCTCCATCATGAAATCATTACAATCTAAAGGACACACCTAGGGGTGAGATGGAAATATCATATGCCTTACAAGGATTTTTTTCACAATTCATGCACCCAAAGCAGAGGAAGGAGTTATTGTATTTCTGGAGGAAATATTTACACCTATCAAATGCATTTTCTTAAAGTTTATCATGCCATGATGGATGCCCATACATGTTCCAAATATTTTAATATTGGCACATCTAGGGATATAACTACTTGAGAGGCACCCTATGCCCCGTGATTCCGACCTGACTCTTCCTTCATGCATTCTTTAAATTTGTAATTTCTACAACCGACAAGAGGTAAGATCCCTTAGCAAATCCTTCACCAACCAATGCATTGACACATCCTTTCTTCCTTATTTTTTTATATACAAATATATATTTTTAATTCTTGTTTTATTATATTATTTATTTTAATATATCTTATTATCACTCTTATGTAATTATCCATATAATTATCACTTTTATCCTAATAGTCTACTTGAAACTAATCATCTAACTCATAATTTATATCTATATATCTAACATTATATTTCTCTGTTTCTCGAAAACATAAATATATCTTAACATTTTTTAATTTAGTTGTATTATCTTTAAAACCATGATGGTGATATATTTAGTTATATCCATATGTATCATTATCATTTCTCTTTCTTTCTTTTATTTATTTATTATTATTATTTTTATATTATTAACCATATGATACATTATAAATCATGGTTATTATTATTATTATATTTATTAGTAATGTTGATAGTAATAATATTGCAATAGGCTTATCGAAAGCATGAAAGAAATTGATGATGATTTCAAGTTAAATATGTCTCGAAAGTAAGTTCTCCTAAAATGCCAACCGGGTTGTTTTTTAAGAGGTGTCATTACAAGAAGTTTCTTTTCCCTCACCAAATGGATAAAAAACACTGGGAACTAAAATTATATACATATCCATATTTAAATACATTTGTTTACATAATTACTAGTTAATAATCATTTACTTAGTTATCTTGAGTCATAAAATTGAATACAAACAAGAAAATTTCTAAGGGTGTTATGTGAGGTATAAAATTCAACTTGTTCAACTATCAAAATTACGACATATGTAACATGTTTTTCTTGCGATTCTAGATCATTTTTAAAAGAGGGGGTTGATTAGAGTAAAAATGTATAATCTTACACCGTTACAAAGTTGAAGATGTTTGGAAAAGTTATTTGAATTGATTAAATAGGATGGGGCATTACATTCCCCTCCCCTTATAAGATCATCATCCTTGATGTGGTGGAAAGGTGAGGCTATAAGGGTATTTAAGTTAAGAATTCAACATGAAAAATATTTTCTAGGGAAAAGAACTATGTCGTTACTTGCTAAAAACATGACCACAAGATAGAAGGAAAGTTTTGAAAATTTCTTAATGTTATTTGAAGATTTGTAATTATCTTTTACTTTACCCCTTTTGATCCATAGTGATCTATAAAAACACACCAATTCATCATTTACATTAGCACCAAGAAGGAGGAATGAAGAAAATTAGGTAAACATAGGTTTTGGAAAGAAATCGACAATCTATGCAGAGGGTAGTTGTAAAGCCACCACCCTCTAGGGTGGAAATTGTAAACCGCCATCCTATAGGGAAGCGATCTGAAACTTCCAATCTACTCGGGTGGTGGTCTTGACACTTCTAAACATAAAATAAGAATGGAGGATGAATGGATGTCAATTTGAAGTGATTGAATGTGTCTCTTCCCTTCCACACCCTTTCACATTCTCCAGTGCATGGGAGGACATGGGGAGGCCTATATATTCATGAAAGGAATAAGAGAATGGATCATTCAAAGATCCAGAGCTCGAGAAGTAAATTATTAATATGAGAGCAAGTGTGCAGAGATTCTTCCATGCTTGAGAGGAATTATAGGAGCAAGGTGTAAGAAAACAGAGAAAGAAATTAATTAGAGAGAAGTTTTACATTGTTTCTTCTTTTCATACTTATTGTAATCTATACAATTTTATTAATTAGCTAACACAAGTGGGAAGAAAGAGTAGTTTCCTTCTTGACTGTTTTCCATCATTGGGGGTTTCAAGATAAAAATCCTCGTGTTGTGTGTAGAATTCTTGTAGCATTTCTCTTAAATTCTTCCATAAACACTATTTAATCAGTCACTAAATCTCTAATCTTCATCAAACTTTCATTTTCAAAAGTAGAAAGCAGAACAACATAATTATGTGATTTGTAGAGTTCCAAAGTAGAATTTTATAGATCATTTTAGTATCAGAGATGATCATATATCCAACTATGGTATTCGATTCTTTCTTGTGATTTGTATGATAGTGACAAGGTCGAAAGGAAAATAATTTTTACCTTGTGATCCATATATTTCTATGAAGAAGTGGAAATAGAGAATTCAAGATCAAATGGAGGAAGAGAACTTGGTTCGTAGAATCGAAATGCTAGAGACCGTGATGGATAGGTTGCATAGAAAGAAAGAAGAGATTTTAGACCTGCAAAATATGGCTTAAGTTAAGAAATATTCCATGGAATCATTGGTTTGAGCACTTTGGTAGCAAAATTCGGTATCAAAAAGAGCCACGAAGAGGAAGAATGGGAAGAGCATGAATAAGAGACACAAATTGCAAGAAAGAAGGTAAAATCTTCTCACACACCTTTTAAAGTTAAAACGAATGTGGAAATAAAGAAATTTGAAGGACAAGTAGATGCAGAATTACTACATAAATCGATAAAAATAGTTGGAAGTCTATTTTAGTGTACATAATGTCACTGAGGCACAAAGGATCACCTTTGCACGTCTAAAAATGGAAGGTCATGCTATGGTTTAGTGGGAAACCCATCTAGCCACTTTTGAGAAGAAGAAATGTCTTATTGTCAAGACTTAGAAAGGTTTTAAAGAATTTATTAGAGGTAACTTCTATCCTATTGGCCATAAGACTGACATGATGATTAAGTGGAAGTAATTTAGGCAGGGTAATGATCAAAGCATGAAAGACTACACTATGGAGTTTCAGAGACAATCCATGTTGTTAAATATGGACTTGGAGGATGAGGACATTCTGACAAAGTATTTGGGAGGACTTCACACTCACCTTAAGAGGAAGGTAATCTCCATGAAACCCAAGGATCTCAATGAAGCTTATATACAATCATAGTACATTTATGAGGAGAAGAAGCAAAGAGAAACAAAGCTAAAGGAAGACTAGTCAAAAATTAGCGGGAAAAATAACAAGGGAAGACAAGTAGCATAGGTAAATGGAAAGGTAAACATGCCACTACTACTTGGCATACTTGTAAAGATCCTAAGATTTTCTATAAGAATTGTGATATCAAAGGACATACTGACACCACATGTTGGAATTTACATCCGGAATTGCACCCAAAGCACCAAACCAAGGATTCCAAGAAATCCATGGCCGTTGTGAAAACAAGGAGAGGTGGAGATTTAGGATGATTCAGATGTAGACGAGAGGTTGGGATGCATGACCACTAATATGTACAGGGTGTAGAAGAATATTTGAGTAAGTTATTTCAAATCAGAATCCAAATTAAGAAGACTAAGGTAAACACTTTAGTAGATTTAGGTTCTTAGTAAAATTTGATTTATGATGTGGTTTTAAAACAACTTGGGATAGATAATTACATGCATCCACATTCATATCCATTGGGATGGGTGAATAGGGGTGTATAAATACAAGTTACAAGAAAGTGTAAGTTTCGTGTTGGGATAAATACTTAATATATTGATGTATTAGAGGCTGATATCATTCCACTACATGCATTTAATGTTGTCTTCAGAATTCCTTACTTGTATGCCAGGGATGTTATTTTCACATGGAGGGAGAACCAGTACAAATGGGTTAAGGAAGGAGTCAGTTTCAACATCTAGGCACACCAGAGTAAATCAAAGGAGGCTATGGTAAGTTCCAACAAAGCACCAAGACTTATTCATGGAAATAGTCATTTTTGTTTAATTTCATTTGAAAAAAATCAAAATGGACTTGAGAGCATAGATATTTTGGATAACACTTGTCATTTTTTGTAGAAGAAGCCACCACAAGAATTGCTCATTCAAGGATAAATTAAAAAAAAATCTATGCACTCACCATATTTACCTACAGATTTCCTAGACTTGACCATGCGACAACAAGATGAAGAGGAGATATAGGGATCGGTGGTGACTATAACAGTAGTGTACGTGGAGGGGATTCTACAGATCCATCTCAAGAAACAAAGAAAAGAAAGAAGGACTAAACCACTATAGTATGGGACCTTTCCATACTTGAGAAAAATTGAAAAGAAACCTTCAAGCCATACTTCATAGAGATGAATGTGATAGCAAGTTGCAATAATTCACACCTACTAGCACCATCTATGCATGACATAAAAGGAAACATACAAAATTTTTCTTCAAAATAGGATTGTACTCGAGGCAACTCGGAGGAAGATGTAGCATTGGAGAAGAAAACCAGAGATCCACATGAGTCTTGGAAAGTAGGATGAGAGAAGACACCAAGGAAGACCCAGTGGTACTTGAAGGAGAAAGAGAGGGAGTTTATTCCTCTACCACTCCCCCACTATGCTATTGTGGGACCAAAATCCTCCTAATAAGGGGAGGTATGATGCATAGGGATCTAGAAAAACACACCACTTCATAATTTACATCAGCACCAATAATGAGGAATGAAGAAACTGAAGAAAATGAGGTAAACAGAGGTTCTGATAGAACTACCACTCTATGTAGAGTGGCGGTTGTAGAACCACCACCTTACGGGGGGGGGTCTTGAAAGCTGCCGGTCTGCTCAAGGCGGTGATTTTGAAACTTCTTATCGAAAAGAAGAATGGGAATGAATTTTAAGTTCTCGACTATTTCTCTTCCCTTCCACGCCTTGTCACATCCTCCAGGTGCATGGGAGGACATGGGAAGGTCTATAAATGCATGAAAGGAGTAAGAGAATGGATCATTCGAGATCTAGAGAGATCGAAAAGAAAATTATTAATATGAGAGTAAGTGAGAAGATATTTTTGAGTGCTTGAGTGGGATTTTAGGAGCAAGGTGTAAGAAAATAGACCAAGAAATTAATTGGAGAGAAGGTTTACATTATTTTTGTAGATTTCTTTTTATATAAGACTCTTTTACTAGCCATCGTCTTTTGGTGCCCTGACCCTAGTTCTTTTTTTTTCACTTGAGCATAAATTCAACTAAGTATGAAGCTAAATGCAAAAGGTTTCCATGCATCCATTTAGTCCACTCGGTGTATGAAGAGGATAAGGATTGTTCTCAAACTTGTGATGCATCACCCACGTGTCCCAAACCCGATAAAATTGCCTTGGCGGGTTGAAAAGTCAAAAACATAGTAGAGACGCACATGGTCTCGCACATGTCACCCGGGAGAAAAATTAAAATGGAGAAAAATAAGGAAGGCCTTAAAATAAGGGTGTGCCCTCCATGTGTCTCTTAGATGAAATTTGGAATATAAATTCCTAGGGAAGGCCCTCAAACAAGCATGTGACCTCCACGTGGTAGAGAAGAATCATCACCGACCAAAGGAGCGCAAGTTGGATGAATTAAAGGTAATCGAAATATCACCAATAGGTAGTTGAGATATTGACCTTAAATGAAAGATCTTGTAAGAAAATTGAATGTTTTCAGTGGAAGGTTTGATTCCAAACATTGAAGTGAGATCCAAAAGGATCTATAAAGGAATGTTCGATCCAGTAGAGACAGGAAAAAAATTGGAAAAGAAAACATACTAGAGTTGAGAAAAGGGATTGTAGGCTTAGTTATTCTATTGGCTATCCTTAGCAAGACTCTGTTATAGAAGGAAGTTGTAATCAGTGCCATATTGGCCTTATGTATTATTTTCTCTATGAATAAAGAGTTATTGTTCTGTGCATTTTAGCTTTCAATACTTGTGTCTTTCATCTTTCACTGCTAGTAGTTTTAGATAAATTTGAAGATCTATCGTGCTATATGCCCTTAGGTATCCTTTATGCGTCTATCATCTACATATTTTTATGTTTCACTCCTTCTTGGCCTTTGATAATCTAAGATACTTCTAAAAATAGTAGATCATGTTAAATGCTCTTCACTTTTTTGAGTAGTTTCCCAGGATCCATCTTTGTGTTTTTCTAATATATGTTTTGGCCCATCACCTTAAGTTAGTTTTGAATTTTTATTTTATATTTCCTCTAAACTTACCCCACATTTTAGATAAGAGATAACTTATTTAAAATATGGAGGTTATCTTAGGGTGCATGTCCCACTTCTCTAAGGTATCCCACAACTTTGATGGTTAATCCCCAAATATAATCGTCAATATTTTTCTTGGCATGCCCAAAGAGGACATGAACATCTACACATCTTGACACTCCATCATTTAAAATCTACTAATTTTAGTAGTTCTAATTTTTGTCTTCTCTATTTTACAAGAGGAATGCAAACAAGAGCAACGATAAGGGAAGAAGGTGTGTTTGAATAATTATAGTTATCTCCACCGCGTAACAAAAGAGGTAGACAAATTCGAAGTTCTCCATATCCTCTCCGAACCACTCTCTCTCAAAACCTCCACCAGGTAGGCCATTTTATATTCAACTAGAATCCTAAGACCTATTTTAGTGGCCCACCTCCGTGCTCAAACCCCGAGGTAGTTTGTTTCATGGAATCAAGGAGTCCACTCATCCTACCCATACCCCCTGGCAAGGTGCGGAATCCTATTCTAGCTAACACACTAAAATAATTTCCAAAATTTAGTGGAGAAGACTTCAAAACTCCAGAGGAACACCTCCAAGATATAGTGGAAATATGTGTGGTACATTATATTAGGGATCAAGACGTCACCTTGCGTTTTCTAGATGTTTCCCTTAAGGGGAACGATCTGATTGGGAAATGTATTAGTAAGTAGATTTAGTTAGAAAGGGGATAGATCCTCTCTTCGACAATATCTTATCAACATCAAGAAGGGTACACAAGAGCTTATGACTGATTTTAACACCAAGTTTCACAAAACATAACAAAGGATTCCTGCTAAAGTGAGGCCACATGCTAGTATGGATATTTTTTTACTTAAAATCTGTGAATTCAAATATTTTTGTGATGATTGAATCATTAGGGGGAATATTTAACATAAGCATATGATATTGCAATCCAAGTTGAGAAAAATTTAATATATGTCGGGAAGCTTCCCCCCAGATCCCCTTTGCCAATGTACCCTCGAAATAGCTCACCTTCCATAAGCACTAGTCCTAAACTCTACCCAAGCCCCTACGTCCTTATATAGTTACCGATCCTCTCATCTAACACCAATTCCCAATACAACATCATCATTCTCTTCTCTCGAAATGGAGGAAGTAAAAAATATCCTCAGAAACTTCTCTAACGAGATAGTAAATCTTAAAATGAATAAGACCACTTACCCAAGACACAATTATCAAATTTATCATGGTGGCAATCCTACCTATCCCTCTCAACATTAGAATACCCAGAGGCCATTGTATGCACAATTATCTAACCAAGTAGTCTTGGTTCCAACACCACTCTAGACTATCCCACCCAATAGCGGAAGAGGAATGCTACTCGGGAAAAACCATTTGCGAAGACCCCAACGCATGGTGTTTCCCCTGTAATATTTCCCACATGCCAAGAGACTATCCCCAAGGAAATTTTCAACAAAATGTATCCAAACAAAGAGAAAGGGAAGGCTATGATGTTAACACATCAATACCTTACCAGTCCATGGGAGTCCAAAATATAGCCTTTATTGCTCAGATTCAAGGGATGTCCTTGGAACAGGAAGAAAATATCACCCTAGAGCACATACTTTTATCTTGGATAGAAGGATAGGAATTTGTATTTACAAATGACCCATTGTTTCAATCTAATCCAATTTAATTACAATAGTCACTTCAAAAAAATAATGATAGAGACAGACGCTCCTATCCCAAACACGACTAACAACATGAAAAAGAGTCTCCAACCATCACGGTCTCACTACCGATGGTCTTAAAATAAGCTCTGAGAACTGTCCAGCATTAGGATAACCCCCATCTTGTGGTCAAAGGAATAAAACACCAGTAATCATCCAAAACATCATCACCTAGACCAATTAACGTGGTTCAAAAAATCAATAAAGCACCAACTAATGCATCCCTATGGGATCTTCTTGTATTCCAAAATAAAAGGAGTTGCTCCAAGAAGCACTTAAATCAAATGATGACCCAACTACCACCGAAAAGAGAAGGAATGGGTAAAAGTGATTCAAGCCCCAAAAAAATTAGTGTTGTTAAATCAAAAGGGAGAAGTAAGTAAACCAAGGCCCAACCCCTTTTTATGACTCTTATCATAGGTAGGAAATTATTACATAATTCCATGATAGACTCAAGCACAAGCACTACAATCATGCCCAAAGTGATTTCAGACACCTTGGGAATTGAATATGAGCCCTTAAAGAAAGGATTCATGCAACTGGATGGAAAATCATTCCAAACCATATGAGTTATCAAGGGACTACCATTGTAGCTCTATTCCTGCTCGAACATAACTTTTTCGTAGGATATAGTAGTAATCTATGTTGCATCATTCTTCAAACTATGTCTCTCTCGGCCATTTCATAGCTAAATTAGGAGGTTATATTTATCTTGATTGGTCTCATCTGATTCTGTGGACCAAGTATGGATCTAAGATGAAGGTATTATTAGAACCCCTTACCAAGGAACATATAACGAGACCAAGTGGTCTTAGGATTTGAGGCTTCCCATGCTATGATCACCAAAGAAGAGGAATCATATATAAATGTTAATCTACACAAAGTGGTGGTCATCTAGTAAACCTTCCCATAGGTGATCCCTTCAAGAATTTTTTTCTAATGGTTTGTTTACTTACATCATCTTTGACAAGGACTCCACAATTCCAAAGGTGGTAAAAGAAGAGGATAAAATAGAAGGGAATCCCGTCAGAGATTCTTAGATATGGACCTTGAATTTGAATGGAGCTATAAGAAATATTGGCTTAGGGGTTGGAATATGCTTGTTATCCCCAATAGGAAAGAAGGTACTTCACACATTCCACTTCCAGTTCTTCTATACTAGTAGTGAAGAAAAGTATGAGGCCTTAGTACATGGCTTAGCCACGACATGAAAGGAAGGCATAAAATAGTTGAGATTCTTTGGCGACTCAGAGTTGGTAGTGACATAGGTAAGGAAAATTACTACCACAAAAAATCCAAGAATGAGGTCCTATCGACATAGGGTGTGGGATCTCATCAAATATTTTGAAGCCTTTAATATCAAGGTTATCCCCAAGACCAAAATATAGAGGATGATAGGATGGCATTAATCGTGATGTAATTCAACCTAATACACGATTTGATAGCAATTGAAAGTACCATAAAATTTATTATCCACCTGTTATACCCGATAACATCGATCACCGACAGGTTTTTAATAGTGACTAATAGATTATACGCTTCCTCCAAAATCCAACAATTTTTCAAACAAACTCCAACCCAAGATCAAAGAATCTTATGGAGATCAAATTATTCAGTTAAAGACAAACAAAATTTTGAAAGGGTTAATAACAATAGAAATAATTTTTTTATTATAATGATGCTATTTCGAGAAAAGGAATTTTACGAAAATAAAGGAGGATTATCTTGACCTAGAAGTGACTAAAGGGAGAAGGATAAAGGTCAAGAGATTAGTCACTCAAAGAGAAAAAGAAATAATTGTGGCTCTATGTCATAAGTATGACAAATTGATGGCTCTGATATATGATGACCTTCATGGTTACAACAAGGATATCATCCAACACACCATACACATTGAAGAAGGACCTAAGCCCGTGCACTAGATGTAGTGGCCTGTGAACCCAAAATGATAATCCCTCATGGCTGAGGAACTAAGAAAAATCCTAAAGGCCAAAATAATCTTCCCTATTAAGCACACAACATGGGTCTCTAACCTAGTCTGGTAAGGAAGAAAAATGGTGAAATTCAGCTCTGTGTAGATTTCAAAGACCTAAATAGAGTATCCCTAAATGATCACTACCCTTTACCCTCCATTAAGTAGATATTACAAACATTCGTTGGCTCAAAAAGGTTCTCTTTGTTGGATGGTTTTTCAGGCTATAATCAGATATGTCTCGTAGAAAGGGACCAACATAAAACCAATTTCACAACAAAATAGAGAACCTTTTCATATGCAAAAATGCCATTTGGACTCATAAATGTTGAAGCCACCTTTTAAAGATCCATGGACTCCATGTTTAGAGAAATTATAAATAAGGTAATTCTTATATACCTAGATGATCTCACGGTATTTACCAAGACAACAAAGGATCATTTTAATGCCTTGGAAGTTGTGTTCAAGAAATGTTAAGAATTCGAGATCTCTCTAAACCCAAGGAAATGTGTTTTCGAGTACCCAAAGGAAATTTTCTCAAACAAATGGTTTCAAAGGAAGGAATCTCTATTGATACATAAAGAGTTGAATCCATCCTGGGGTTGCCCTTATCACCAATAAGAAAGTGGTCCAATCTTTCTAAGGAAAGTGTAGACACCAAAATTGGGTCACACTCCCTTGGCCTCTCATCAAACAACCAACTCAAAGATATTCACCTAACCATGGCCCCTTTCACCCCACATTAATATTAGTTTAATTAAATTAATACCCACCCTCACAATATACATTACTTAATTATTCTAATTAAGATAATTTCCACCTCACCTAGCCACCTCACCTTAGAACTATTCTTGGCATGTTTCCATAACTAACTAAGACTTAGTTTAACCCTAAAAATCAATGCCTATTATTCCTCTAACCACCTTCTCGCTCATAAAAACGTAATGTCCGTTATACATCCAGAAGAAAGGAATGAACCTAAGCTAAAAGAGGTGAGATCTTCCAATTTTAGTAAACCTAGGGAATCCCGCCTTAATCGATGCTAGTCACCCTAAACCAATGCCACCAACTCGGAACCATCGTCGGTTACCATTTATTCACCTTAACAATCTTATTTTTGGGTTAGCACATTCTAAAAGCAAGAGCAAGAGAAGATATCTCGCATGCAAGTAGAACTAGAGTCTTTTCACACACCCAGACATCCATAGCCAACACCATGATAGATCTAGAAGCATTTGCACTCACGGTAACATTTTAGGAAGAATAAATATTGTAACAAGCTCCATTCCACCAAATGATCATTACCACCACCCAACCATTGGACCTGCAACATTGGTAAGTGTTCTTATCATTAATCATTCACATTATTATTCTGATCATAGAGTTGTTACCATTTCTGTTATCATTCTTCTATTAACATTCCCATTCCTCCATAGCCTTCTTTTTGACAAACTCAAAAAACCTCACCCACCCTTTAGTCAAATCAATTATCCTCGTCCCTTCCACCTCTCTAAGTGTTCTCAAAGCATTCCCACTAGGGTTCATTTTAAGAGACCTCTTAGAAATTGGAGGTGGAAAATACCTGGCGAATATCCTTGGAACCGGTTTCGTGGGAAGGAAATTTTTTTGGGGTCCGGAAAAAAATTTCACCTAATTTTTAAGAGGTGTGACAGAAGGTTGCAGATGCGTGACAGGATATTTATTGTCATGCGTCAACAAGGTGGTTGACACACATCAATGAACCTCACTGACACGTGTTAACAACCTTGTTGGCACACATCAATGAGCCTCACCGACACCCTTTGAACCACTGTGTTGATGCGCGTCAACAAGGATGTTGTCTTCTATCGTGTGTCTACAACCTCTCGCCTCTAGTAGTGTGACAACAAAATCTCTATGTCATGCATCAAAAACTCTCTATCATGCATCTAATTCCTCCACCCTCCTGTCAAACGTCAAAACTCTCCATGTCGCGCATCAACAAACTCTACATATCGCGTGTCAACATACTCTATGTCACTCATCTGCAGCCTCCACCCTCATGTCATGCGTCTGTAGCCTCTGCCTCTGTCATGCATTTATTGTACTTGATAATACATATTCCCCTGTGGGTGGTATGAGTGATCTACTAGTGTTTTACCTGTTGAATAATCTAGGATTATATAGGGGATAGTTTCAAGTGTAGGTGAAGTGACCATTAAAAAAATTAAACTATAATTTTTAGGCGATGTCACTCGACCCACACTTAAAAATTCACCTTTTCAAATTTTTCAAAAATGGAATATTCACCATATTACAAATATTCGCCACTAAAATTATCACTAATTCCCACAAACCTCACCATCCCCTTCTTTAGCCCCATCTAACCTCACCCAAACTCTACAATAAGGTTTTCATTGAACTACTATCACCCTACTATACTTGATGTTGGGTTACTCATGACCTTCGTCAAGGCTTATACCCAACCAACATCGGTCTCTTTGTTTTACACCTTTTCCAATAATATAACCAAACAACCTTTTACCAAGTGACTTGAATAACCCAAAACCTGGACCTGACTAGTTCCAAAGTACCACGACACCTACCTACCCTTCAGATCTAACTATAGCCTTGCCTATTATATTAGGTTTCCTTATTATGATTGAATGAGATACCTAAATCATATCAAATATAGTAGGACTATAATTATTTCTAGTATTAATTTGTTTTAAATAGTGGATTAACAAATCATCTAAGGAGTATCATACTTCCCAAATCTAACATACGCTAGGAATTCCACCGTCATATTATTTAACTATTCTTTTGTGGTCTCGTTTTCTATTTCGGGTAGTTCCTCCCACCAAAAGGAAGCTCTCTTAATCGACATTCGATAAAGAATTTAGAACACGCGTAATAACCATCAACTAATCGGTAATAATAGTATTCCTCCTCGGCCCTTACCCTTATTTATTTTTTCATATTCCAAAATGTAAAGAAAATGGTGAAACATTTTGGCACACCCGGTTGAAACCATTAGGGGTTCTATTGTGTTTTCTTCATTTCTAGAATAAATTTGTGTGTTTGTTTCCATTTAAAAGGCTTACACAGTAATTTTCTTCCCTCATAATCCTCTCTTCTTTCTAATTGCTCTAAAAGAAAAATTTATCTTGGTGCATTTAAAAGGAATAATTTTTCTTTCTTGCTTTCATCCTTTAGTGAAAAAGCATATCCTCTCCTATTCCTCATTTTCTTCATCAAACGCAATATTTTTGATTTGGGCTTAAAATTGGTTGCACTACATTTTGATTTGCTACATTTAGCTCACACTAAAATGAGGGAAACCTATATCTGGAAGTGATGCCTAGCTGAAGGTTGACACAAAGAATCATAGAAAGCACATTCTCTCTATATGTCTTACCAAACTACACAAAATTGAAATATACACATCTTTCTTAAACAACATATTACCTAGGAACACCTGTCCATGATCACACAATCAGATTGGTAGGTACTCCCCAGATCGTTACCTCTATCAAGTCATTATCTCAGAGGACGGCCCGTCCCTGCCATAACATAACCTAAAACCTCTCCTTTTAGATATCCTCCTTTGTAGGAATCCTTCCTCACAAAAAACTCTATTCTAAATTCATGAGTCAATATTCTAAATAACATAAGATAAATACATTAAAAATCACTTGTTAGGTATGTGTTTTTAGTGTTTGATTGACGTGTGTTTTGAGGTGTGAGGATACGCTTCTCCATTTTTCCATTTTTTTGCCTTGCACACTCCACAATCACAATTGGAGTATTCTGACTTCTTCTGAGTGTGTCAGGACTTCATTGCATCATCTCCAGACCTCTAGGTTGATTATTTATCTCACTAAAATTCACAACAATCCATTTTTCTACATTTTTCCAAATTTTCACAATAACCAAAGATCGATACCCCTGACCAGAATTGGTTTTGCTTAACCAACATTGGTTTTCTTTTCTTTTGGGTTAAATTACCTAAATAACCCTTATTTCATTTTCTTTTCTATCAGAGTTCCTGTGAGTCTCTATACTCTCTAGGATTTGATAAACAATCATCATACAACTTGTTCATCTAACCATCAATAGTCTTTGCTTCATCTGGTAAAACTATTCTGTCTCACAATAACCGATGTCGGTTACACCTGAACTGGTATTAGTCACCCTTAACCATTGTCGGTTACCCTGTGTTGAATCTCAGCTGATAGATTTCCCAAACCACCTATAAACATATGTTTTCTTCATTCTTGTTGCTCTCTATGTCATCTATAGGATACATCATCACCTGATATACATTCATTTACATGGTGTTGACATGCATTCAAGCTAATGCTCTTATATTTCACGTGAGTTGTCAACCACTCCCGCTTAGTCCTTCACCACCCTCTTTCATATCACCCATGGATCCAACCCTACCTACCATCATTTCCGTAGGTGAAAAAGAATTTTCATGACTCCTTGATTAGAATCCCGTGACTGACAGTTCTACCTTTCTAACTCTTCCACATAACCCCTACAAAATTTTTGAAGTGATTTTGCATCATGACCTCTTTTAGAGAAAATCGGGTTTTCGGGTGTTACTAACAGCTTGACATAAGTTTTAACATGCTTTATGTCTTATGACCTCCGAAACCCAAGACCCGCCTTGCAATGAGACAATCCTTTGTAATCGGGTTTTCGGAAATTCAACTCATCGGAACATTCATGATCCAAAACATGCTTTGTGTCGCGTGACTTCCGAAACCCGAGACCCGCCTTGTGTTAAGACAATCCTTCGTCTTCGGGTTTTCGGAACTCTAAAGCATCGGGATATTCATGATCCAAAACATGTTTTATGCGCCATGTCCTCCGATTCCCGAAGTCCGCTCAATCCTTTAAAATCGGGTTTTCGGAAGTTCAATGCATCGGAACATTCATGATTCAAAACATGTTGGGTGCTCCATGTTTTCCGAAGCCCGAAACCCGAAATGCACTAAATCTCCTCGTGTCGGGTTTTCGGACTCCTCCAACATACTGACGTGGCATTCATGCCGAATGGTTGGTGAGGTGGCACGTGCCGAGCTGAAGTGTATTTATTACTGATTTTCCTATAAATACCCGGATTTCCACGTCATTCTTACCGTT
Organism: Taxus wallichiana var. yunnanensis; assembly: GCA_018340775.1. Taxonomy (NCBI): domain Eukaryota; kingdom Viridiplantae; phylum Streptophyta; class Pinopsida; order Cupressales; family Taxaceae; genus Taxus; species Taxus wallichiana. The sequence continues at coordinate 626,919,873 of CM031242.1, forward strand.
CATATTTTTAATTCGTGGATTTTTCGCATGCTCTTCCGCTCCCAAAACCCGCAAACTCGCGTTACCAGACTGGATCGTTTGTTTTCGATTTTACCTGTCTCGAATTGAAGGTATTTTTCGTTCCTTCTTTATTCTTGATTTTTCTGGATCGATTGCGTGTATTTTCTTTCCAATTTCTTGCCAGTGGTTGAGGGTTTTTCTTCCTTCTTCTTTCTGTGTCGTTTTGGAAAGGGTTTTGGGTTTTTAGGGTTTATTTTCTTCTTGAGACTATCAATTGGTGCTGTTCCTTCCAAATTCCAATTACTTGCATGATGTATGGAATATGAATAACACAAAAAGAAAGGATGTTTTATATGTGAAAATTCAAAGGAAAGACTCTGTTTTTGTTTCCCGATTTTGAAGGCTGTTTTGCAGATTCAAAAGTCCGAAATACAAAGGAAGCTCGCAGTGACGGGGTTTTTCAACATTCCGACCTCAACAGTGGGTGCGGGCACCTCCTAAGTTCCGCCATCAACAGTGGACGCCGGGTTTTCTTCAGGTTCCGTCATTAACAGTGGGTGCCGGGTTACCTCCTGTTTCCGCCATTGAAAGCAAGTGTCGGGTTTCGCCAAGATTCCGACATATCAGACCTGTCGGGTTCACTAAGTTTTCCGATATCTTCTTCTGCGAGTCGGGTTCTCCTCTGCTTCCGACGCATTCAGTCAATCAGGTTTTTCAGTGTGCACAGCATCTCCGGAGTTCCGAGTCTTTCTCCTTCCAATATTCTTCATGTCGGATCCTGGTTCATCACAGGAGAAGGCCGAAAAATCTAGCAGGATGAAATACAAATTTAAGAAACCAGAACCCCCGTCATATATCGACTGTAATTATGACATCAGGGATACTGAGCTGGGCAACATAGACATGGACGACTTTTGGAATAGGGTAAAGAGTTCTTCTCAAACCCCATGGATGGTGGCTTTAGCTAACAGTGGCTTGCCCCTTGCAGCAGGCTTCCCCATGTCTGCCCAATGTCCAGAGTTTGTTTTGGCGTGTGCATCCAGCTACGACTCAGCTTCTCGTTCCGTAAGGAATCAGGCTGGTGAAGTAGTTATCAAACTAGATGGAGCTTATTTTGATGATCTCCTGAAACTACCAAATTTTGAAGAGTATGGGGCCCTAGATATCAAGTCGGCTCAGAAGGCCTGGGACAGTAACCAGGAAAATTGCATTAGGGATGTCAATAAGAAGTTCTTGGTCAAGGCAAAACCAGTAATATCTAGATTTCCAAGAACTATCCCTAGATCGGATTTCATACAAGAAATCAACGACATTATCACCCTGCTGAGCCGGGTTTTTGGCTTGCCGGAATCAAATTTATTTCATGGATGGATGTACCAATTTATGGTCACCATCAAAAAGAACAAGCAAGGGATTGACTGGGGAACCCTTATCAGTGATGAAATTGATTCCCAGATGACGACGGTCCTGTCAACCGGAAAGTTTTATATGTTCTCATATGTAGCCTATGCAGCAGCTGGAATGAGGAGCTATCCCGGGCTAGAGACTAAAGGAAGCAGAACGACAAATCCAGTCTATAAGTATTATCCTCAAATAACTAAGAAGGGGTCCAAGGATCATTTTAGGAGGATAAATGACGCCTTTTTCTATGAGAACATCTGCCACCAATCCGAGTAGGAGAAAAACAAGGGTCTCAGACGAGGCATGGGCTAAAGTATCTAAATGGGGATGTATCTTCTTACAGTTTAAGAAGTTTACCTACCTTCGAACGGTCATGTACTCTGGAGAGCCTTTCCGTCTGCCTCGTTATCCTGGAGATAGATTGATACTAATAGAATTGGTCAGACAACTATTGGATTTTCACAAATTCCAACAGAGCAAGCATAAGGCAGCAGTATCCTTCCCAATTTCCATTGGGAGATATACTTGCTCGACAGTGGCTAAGGCCAAAAATGTCGAATGTGAACTTCAGGAGAAATTAAAGAAGCATATGAAGTCTCGGGATGGTTTTGACATCCGAGGAGTGCTGAGAACCTATGGAGCCCTACATCTGCACAGGCCCGACATTGAGGATATCTGGGTGGATCTGCGTAACGAAGTTGCAGTTCGCAGAAAAGATAATAGTCGGTTAACTATTGATGAGATCCAGACGCTGGAGCTTTCTGATTTGCCAGATGGCACGACCGACAATGAAAGTGTGTTGGATATGTCCTATGATGGGCTTAACGAAGATCGATACATTTTTCCACCTATTGATTGGTCGGCCAGCGAGAAAGCCTCTATCACCGATAGGTCAGCCCTAATTTTGGCTCGTCTGAAAAGAAATGGCTATCTTCTTGGGGGATGAATTTTAAGGATGACAAGTTTCCAAAATTGGCTGCTTCGAGGCGGGGCCCTCCAAAAGAAGAAGAAGGACAAGGAATCTCTTGGGGGTCTATAAAAATCAAGATTCCCAAGAAGAGGAAAGAAAGACCAATCTCTTGATTATCTCTCCAGCTCAAACGCGGTGGATGTGCCGAATCACCAACACCACCGAAATAGGAGAAATTAATTTGGAAGAAGGAGAAGTCAGCCCTTGACTTCACCATTTGCTGATTGCTCAACTGGAGAGACCTTATCTCTTGCATTCAAGGCTTTGGAAACTGAATCTGTGCCTCCCCCTCAACAACCACTTCAGCCTCCTCATTCCCCATCCACTTCTTCAAGCATGGCCAATATTTTCTCCGGGCTCTCACCCCTCTCTGCTGGAACCCAAGTGATCACCAACACTCCCCCACAACCTGTGCCTCTATTCATTGCACCTACTACCACGTTGGCTGTTGTTCCCCCTCCAATAGTAGAATCTGCTCCCCTTGAGAGTAGAATACCAGTTACTACAACATTGGCAGTTTCCTCTGATACACCACAATGGCTACTCGAGCAAACTCCGAGGAAGAGGAAAGTGATTGTACCCCTACCAGCCTTTGATTTCAGCTCACTTAAGGCTTCTACTGCGAGATCAGCCAAGAAACCCAAAACAGTTTCAAGGGTTTTGGTGGATGCTTCAGGAGATAAGTTCGCAGAGATTGCCACTCCCTCAGCTGACAAAACTAAAGATGATGTAACAGCTGCTGATTACCAGGTAACCAGGGTGGCTCTAGGGAAAGTGACAGCAAAAGGGGCGCAGCAAGATGCAAAGGATTCCATAGACGTCCTGTGCCAAAAGTTGAAAGAAACAAAGGACAGCAGAAATGAGCTTAAGGAAAAAGTGGAGCAGTTGACAGAGGTTTTGATTAAACTCTCAACACCCCTGGAATCCATACCATCTGCTTCTGCTTCTGCCGGATTTGATTTCTCATCGGTGCCTACGATTGAGAAGATTACTAAAAAAGGAAGGGTGGTTGATGAATGGATCCAAAAGTTGCTCCAACAAGGGAAGGAAGTAATTCAAGACGTGGTGAAAGTTCATCAGTCCTTGGCAGAGATTCAGAAGGAAGGAGAGAAGATGGATGAGGAATTCACTGAAGAACTTGGACAGCTTGATTTGACTTGTGAAGCTCTCCAAGTGCTAAAGCAAATACCAGCACATCTCTTGGTAGAAGAAGGCGTTCTTCCACATACAGATAAACACTTCCAGCTGATCAAGGCCATCAAGTTCAGAGTAAAGATCCTCAACGAAGCCTGCAGCAAGTTGAGAGAATCAAGAGATAAATTGATCGATGGGAAAAGTGATCTGGAAGAAGAATTGCTAAAGATTTGTCCAAAGGTGTCAGTTGGGAACTCAAGTGCCCTATCGTGCGAGATGATCTCTTCAAACAAGTTCAAGAGACTTCAACTCAACATGAACCTGTAGATGGATTCGACCTTGAAGTCATTGGTCAGTTTGTGAGGATTGAACATACGTTGGAGGCCTTAAGAAAGCTCAGCAAAAGGTTGAAAAAGCTTCCCGGCAGTGCCAGTGATATCCATGAGACCTGCGAAATGTGGAATGATCATTCCACTGCGCCTGATGAAAATGAAATGCAAGGCATTATTCGGAAGTTCCAGGAGTTCCGGAACAAACAGTCTCAGCTGGAGGAAGAGAAAGGAGAAGAATCAAAAGATGATGACTCGGATTGAGCTCCAACGTCCCATGTCATTTCTATTTTTAGAATGACATATCTTTTATTTCCATTTTGTCATTATTTTTAATTCATACTTTGACTTGATCTCCTGCGTGAGAATCATGCAAAGCTGAACTCTAGTTAGCATGCTACTTTTCAGGATCTGTCCTGTTTAATCTCTAGCTTCTTTTGTTATAAATAAGGGATGCTTGTGCATTCTAAAGGGTCGAGAATTTTTGAAGCATTAAGAGGCTATTGGAAAGGAGAAAAACTTTGTGTTTTCTTTCAATCATTTTGAAGAATAGAAGTTGATATTGTTTTGCAGACTTTGTGTTGTGGAATATATCTTATTTAAGACAGTGTTCTTATGTTCATGATCTTAAAGCTATTCTTTGCATAGAATCTCAGTGTTTCTAATTATCTCGGACACTATATCTGTGATCTAAAACTCGTATGATTATTTCGTGCTCTGTGTTTACTCGAAAGAAAATACGTTTCTCCCATTTCTTTTCTACCGTGCTTCTTTCACTGTAACAGTTTCTAACCTATTTCACTTACGAAAGCAATATCCTTGAATCGTGTGAATGTGGATTTCGGGATTTCATCCCAACCCCCAATGGTTAGATTAGTGTGAATATTGTATATATTATTTACTGTGTTTTAGATTAGCAATAAACAGGCAGCCTCACCTGTCTTTGAGGAGGGATATTATCCCATGTACTGTGGTTGAACCTCATATTTTGGTTTGACAAAATATCCAACCAACAGTTTTTGGCGACTCCGCTGGGGAAATACGGATCAATAGTATAAAGCTTATCCTCTCGGTGTCTGGCGACTCCATATTTGCCTTATTTTTAATAAGATCTCCTTTCAGTTCAAGCTGGCCAGGAGGGTCTTCACTCGGTCTCGCCGAGCTCAAGGTGAAATTGATCCACTCTTTGAGTTGCTGCACAACACACAATTTCAGCCTTTCTCCCAACAGCGTTGTCTCTAACCAAGCCGAGTTCTTCACTGTTCGGAGAAATCGGATCCACGAAGAGCGGGAAGCATCTGCAACTTGTCGTGCACTACTCTTGTCGATACCCGGATCCTGTCGCACTCTTTTGAAAGGATGGCGGTTCACACTTTGTGCCTTGGGTGCGATCATTGGTCCTCTTACTTTGACTCCTCCATTGCATGAGTTACCACGTGGATCACGTAAAAACATTCCCAAGTTCAATGGGGATGGGAAGCAGCATCCTGATGAGCATATTGCGTCTTTCTTTGTTGCATGCGGTGTCCTCGGAGTAGCCCACGAAGATGTCTCTGTTCGACTCTTCGTTGAAACATTGCAGGGAGTAGCAGCTGAATGGTTTTATCACCTCCCGAATGCATGCATTCCAGATTGGGCTACCATGCGGACCAAGTTTGAGGCACGTTTCAAACCAGCCGAAGATTCTCATGCATTGTTAGCTCAACTTACTCATATGAAGAAGGAATCGCATGAACCTATGCGGGAATTCGTGGCTAAGTTCAATAAGCTGATCCGGAAAATTCCAGTTATAGCTGTACCAACTTTGGAAAACCAAAAGTGCTTCTTCATCAATGCTCAACCTCCTGATATAAGTTTTTTATTACGAAGGTCGGTTATCCCGATTTGGCTCTTTGCTCGATCAACGCTCTTGAAAATAGAGGATGATCTCATCTTAGCCGGAAGGATCAAGAAAGATATACCCAAAATCAAAAATCAAGGTTCTTCTCAAGGTAATACTGACCCTATGTTTCAAAAAATGGCTAATGATTTGATTGCTTTAAAGAAGCAAGTGTCTCAGCAGGTGAGCAATGTTCCGTACTGGGATATCCCTAGGTGGAATTTTAATAACAATGGTGCACCTGCCAGAGATAGGCCACGGTTAGCTCCTGCTCAGCCGAGACTAGCAATTGAAGCTCCGCCTGTTAATGCAGCAGTGGAAATAATTGAAGAAGATGATGAACCAGAAGAACAAGATTCCCGTGAGGATTTCGAAGCTTCAGGATATGCTGATGAGTCTTATGATGAGTCAGCTGGCGACTCCAGCATTGGTTATTTGGAATATGATGAAGATGAATGTGAGCCAGATGGTCAATCATTTGCTGTTTTCACTCGGTCCCAATCTCAGGTTCCCAGAAAGCCTCTGGAAAATACTAAGGAGAAGAATAAGGAACCTCCTGTATCCATAGTCAAAAGGGGTACCCCTATTTCGGCACAAACTGAAAGAGAGGTTACTAAAAAGATAGCTGCTCCTTATTCTCCTTCTCCTAAGGTCAGTGCCCCAGCACAAGCTCATATAATTAGAACTGAGCCTACTATCATTCCTTCTTACACTGCTTTCGATATTATTGATCATGCAAAGAGAACCAAAATTCAAATGTCAGAAGCAGAATACCTTCAGTCGAATCCCGAACAATTTGAAAAGCTGGCCAAGTTCATCAGAAGTAAAGCGGCCGTTCCATCACCTGCTAAAGGTCTCCTTTCAAATCCTACTCAACCCACACCTCAGAATAATCTGACTTCTGCTTCTTCCTCAGGAAAGATTGAACCATTTTATTTGTCTCTACTTATAAATGGGTTTAAACTCAGCAATTGCATCATTGATTCAGGGGCCTCTGATAATGTTATGCCCAAAAGTGGCCCATGCCCTTGGGCTTACTTTGACTAAATCATATGGACGGTGCTATTCCATGGAAACTAAACAAGTCCCTCTGATTGGTCAAATTAAGGACGCACAGTTCGCATTTGTTGCTTTTCCTGAGAAGAGAGTGAAAATGACTATCCTAGTTGCAGATATTCCTGCAGCTTACGGCATTCTCTTGGGTAGAGGATTTTGTAAAGATGTCGGAGGAGAGATTAGTATGGATTGGACCAAAGCTAAGATCCCAGTCAAAGGGGTTCAACAGGTTCTTCATCCTGAACCGCAGGCAAAGTATTTGGTGACTAAATCAGATGATCCTAAGGCTCAGATTCTTTTCGAAGATGCTAGCTTCGGGAATTATTTCATGGCTTCAGAGATACCCATTGTAGATGTGGAAGAGGAAGATCCCAATGCAATTTGGATGCTCGAATTTGATGGTAGCTGCTCAACTTCTGGATCAGGCGCTGGTGTTGTTCTCATATCTCCTAGCTCCGAGATTTTCCCATCAGCTTATAAGTTGCAATTTGATAATACTAACAACACGGCCGAATATGAAGCCCTGTTATTAGGATTAGAATTGGCCAGACAGAAGGGAATCAAGAATCTCAAGGTGCAGGGAGATGCGAGCTGATTGTTAATCAGGTCAGGGGTGTATATCAGGTGAAAAATGATCGGTTGAGGCATTATAGGAACAAAGTGTGGGATAGTATAGAATGCTTTGATGCATTTTCTATTAAGGCAGTTTTAAGAGATTATAATGACAAGGCTGATTCTTTGGCCGTATCTGCATCTCTTCTTCTTCCTCATCCTCAGTTCAAGCAAGACACATACTCTATCGAGATTGTGTACCGCCCTAGCATCCCAGATAATGCAACTCACTGGCAGGTATTCAATGATGATCAACAAGTGTTGGCTTTCCTGGAAAAGGCTGACAATTTCAGTGAACTGTATTTTGAAGGTTCAGAATCAGCCTTTCGTGAAACTATTTTAGATCCATACCAAGAGGTTGATGGCGAATTTATCCAGCTGAAAGGCAACAAGATACCAAAAGGTCTGGTTTCTCGAGGGTGCATTTTGAAAACATGATCGCTTCATCCAAAACAAAAGGCAGGTTGAAGGAGCTTCTTCCTCTGAAGTGGATCAAATCAATCTAGGTTCATCTGATCAACCTCGGATGGTGAATATCGGTAAATGTTGTTCTCCTGAAGAGAAGGAAAGATTCACTTCGCTTTTGAAGAAATACATCGATGTGTTAGCATGGTCTATGCAGATTTGAAATCTTTCAAGCCCAAGGATGTTCAGCACAGTATTCCTTTGAAGCATGATGTCAAGCCGTATAGACAGAAGCAAAGACATTATAATCCGAAGATTTCGGGGACAATCTGGCAGAAATTGAAAGATGTTAGATCTTTAGGATTATTTTCCCAATCCATCATTCCACTTGGATTGCAAACATTGTTCTGTCGAGAAAAGAAGAATGGCGAGATCCGGATTTGTGTTGACTTTCGGAACTTGAATCAGTCCTCGCTGAAGGATAACTATCCCTTGCCGATCATGGATCAGGTATTACAAACTGTAACTGGATCTGAAATGTTATCCATGCTCGACGGGTTTTCGGGATATAATCAAGTCGAAGTAACTACAGAGGATCAACACAAGACAGCTTTCACGACCCCATGGGGTACCTTTGCTTACAGGAGGATGCCATTCGGCTTGATCAACGCAGGAGCTACTTTTCAGAGAGCTATGGACCTAGCATTCAGAGATCTGATGGGTAAGGTCATAGTCGTGTATTTGGATGACTTGACTGTCTTTTCTAAAAAGCGAAGTGATCATTATGATCATTTAGAACAGGTACTTCAGAGATGCAGACGTCACGGAATTTCATTGAATCCTAAGAAATCCATGTTCGGGGTTACAGAAGGAAAGCTGCTGGGTCATATTGTGACTAGAGAAGGAACTAAAATTGACCCAGACAGGGTAAAGGCTATTCAGAGCCTTACCTTGCCCACAAGTAAAACAGGAGTTCATTCTTTCTTCGGAAAGGTTAATTTTTGAGAAGATTTGTACCTGATTTTGCTGACAAGACCAAGGATATCCTTGGAATGATGAAAAGTAAAATTCCATTTCGATGGAGTACAGAAGGGAAGCTGGCATTTGAAGAAATAAAAAAGGCAGTTGCTAGTGCTCCTGTCTTAGTATGTCCAGACTTCAAGAAAGATTTCATCATGTATAGCTATGCTTCTGCCCACACAGTGTCAGCGATCCTGATGCAGGAAAATGGAGAAGGCATTGAAGCTCCTATCGCATTCATGAGCTGTCCATTGAAAGAGCATGAATTGAAGATGTCGCAGATTGAAAAACATGCTTACGCAGTGGTAAGAAGCGATAAAACACTTGGTACTATGTCTTGAATTCTCATACTCGTGTTCTCGTTCACGATATCTTTGTTAAATCCATTCGACTCAACAAGAGGGAAGCCAAAGAGGTACTTGGATTGCTAAGGTTCGAGTACGACTTGGACATCAAACCTACCAAGTTGAGTACGAGGAAGGGGCACTGTGTCAATTGATTGCGAGAGAATCATCTTTGAAGCGAGTGCGAGAAGGATCAAGATACTTCTTGAGCGCCTACGGTGCTTTTTGTCGATCGACCCGATGAATGGTACACGGACATCGCTTTCTTCCTAACTTATGGTGAATGCCCTCCGCATTTAAATCAAAAAGAGAAGAGGACCGTCAAGTTGAGATCTGCGAAATACCTTTTGTGGAATAATGCAATATACAAGAAAGGTATCGATGGTGTCTTCTTGCGTTGTGTTGATAAATCGCAACAGGAAAAGTTATTAGAATCCTTTCATAGCCTAGCATGCGGAGGACATTTTTCATCTTCTGTAACAGCGTATAAGATCTTACGGGCTAGGTATTATTGGCCTACTCTTTTACGGGACTCAGCAGAATGGGTGTCTAAATGTGAAGCTTGTCAACATTTTGTTGGTCGTCCCAAGTTAGCAGCTCTTCCTCTGAAGCCTGTGGTGATTGAAGAACCTTTTCACCAATGGGGATTGATTTTATCGGAACATTGAATCCTGCTTCCAGTGTTGGACACCACTATGTGCTAACTGCTACAGATTATTTTACTAAGTGGGTAGAGGCTGTACCAATCAAGCAAGCAACTTCTGAAGCTGTTTGCAAATTCCTTAAGGAAAACATAATTGTTAGATTCGGTGTACCTCATAAGATTGTAGCGGATAATGCTTCCAATTTCTCGTCACATGAGTTAACTGAGTTTTGCTATGGATTCGGCATTACTTTGGCTCATTCATCTGACTATTATCCCCAGGGTAATGGGCAAGCTGAATCCAGCAATAAGAATCTGGTTACTATAATCAGGAAATTAGTAGACGAAAATCAAAGGAATTGGCACAAAGCATTGTATGATGCGTTGTGGGCTGATCGGATCACTCCAAAGCGAGCCATAGGGATGTCCCCTTTTCAATTGCTATACGGGATTGATGCTGAAATTCCTATCTCAGTAGAATTGCCGGCCTTACAGTTGGCGAAAGCGGTTGAAGATGTAGCTTTTCAGAATTCAATCGAAAAGAGGGTTATGTACCTAACCAAGCTAGAAGAAGAGCGAATCAAGGTGATTGATCGTATAGCAGATCATCAGAGCAGGGTGAAGAAGATTTTTGATAAAAAATCCAAGCAACGTGACTTCCAGATTGGAGATCTGGTGTTGCTTTGGGATAAAAGAAGAGAACAAAAAGGAATGCATGGAAAATTTGATTCTTTATGGAAAGGACCTTTCAAGATCCACGAGTTGAATGGTGAAAATAGTTTCCTTCTATCATATCTGGATGGAGGGTTACTCCCTTTGCCTTTCAGTGGACAACATCTAAAGCTGTTCCACCATTAATGCAAGATGCTCTCTTGCATTGTACATATTTTGCTTTTGTTGTGTGTTTGCTTTTGGTTTTCTTTCTTTCTTTCTTCGTTTTGTTTTGTTTTGGTTTTCTCCTTGACCCCGTAGCCCATTGGATAAGGCCCTGGTCCGTGAGACCAGAGATTCTGAGTTCTCTTCCTTTGGTATTACAAAGAAAGTCCCCAATGGGCAGTTTGTTATCCCGTTTTGAGTTCACAACGAAAATGATCGGATAACCCCTACAAAATTTTTGAAGTGATTTTGCATCATGACCTCTTTTAGAGAAAATCGGGTTTTCGGGTGTTACTAACAGCTTGACATAAGTTTTAACATGCTTTATGTCTTATGACCTCCGAAACCCGAGACCCGCCTTGCAATGAGACAATCCTTTGTAATCGGGTTTTCGGAAATTCAACTCATCGGAACATTCATGATCCAAAACATGCTTTGTGTCGCGTGACTTCCGAAACCCGAGACCCGCCTTGTGTTAAGACAATCCTTCGTCTTCGGGTTTTCGGAACTCTAAAGCATCGGGATATTCATGATCCAAAACATGTTTTATGCGCCATGTCCTCCGATTCCCGAAGTCCGCTCAATCCTTTAAAATCGGGTTTTCGGAAGTTCAATGCATCGGAACATTCATGATTCAAAACATGTTGGGTGCTCCATGTTTTCCGAAGCCCGAAACCCGAAATGCACTAAATCTCCTCGTGTCGGGTTTTCGGACTCCTCCAACATACTGACGTGGCATTCATGCCGAATGGTTGGTGAGGTGGCACGTGCCGAGCTGAAGTGTATTTATTACTGATTTTCCTATAAATACCCGGATTTCCACGTCATTCTTACCGTTCATATTTTTAATTCGTGGATTTTTCGCATGCTCTTCCGCTCCCAAAACCCGCAAACTCGCGTTACCAGACTGGATCGTTTGTTTTCGATTTTACCTGTCTCGAATTGAAGGTATTTTTCGTTCCTTCTTTATTCTTGATTTTTATGGATCGATTGCGCGTATTTTCTTCCCAATTTCTTGCCGGTGGTTGAGGTTTTTCTTCCTTCTTCTTTTTGTGTATGCGTTTTGGAAAGGGTTTTGGGTTTTAGGGTTTATTTTCTTCTTGAGACTATCAATTGGTGTTTGTTCCTTCCAAATTCCAATTACTTGCATGATGTATGGAATATGAATAACACAAAAAGAAAGGATGTTTTATATGTGAAAATTCAAAGGAAAGACTCTGTTTTTGTTTCCCGGATTTTGAAGGCTGTTTTGCAGATTCAAAAGTCAGAAATACAAAGGAAGCTCGCAGTGACGGGGTTTTTCAACATTCCGACCCTCAACGGTGGGTGCGGGCACCTCTCTAAGTTCCGCCATCAACGGTGGGCGCGGGTTTTCTTGAGTTCCGTCATTAACAGTGGGTGCGGGTTACCTCCTGTTTCCGCCATTGAAAGCAAGTGTCGGGTTTCGCCAAGATTCCGACATATCAGACCTGTCGGGTTCACTAAGTTTTCCGATATCTTCTTCTGCGAGTCGGGTTCTCCTCTGCTTCCGACGCGCATTGATCAATCGGGTTTTCGGTGTGCACGACATCTCCGGAGTTAGAGTCTTTCTCCTTCCAATATTCTTCATGTCGGATCCTGGTTCATCACAGGAGAAGGCCGAAAAATCTAGCAGGATGAAATACAAATTTAAGAAACCAGAACCCCGTCATATATCGACTGTAATTATGACATCGGGATCTTGAGTGGGCAACATAGACATGGACGACTTTTGGAATAGGGTAAAGAGTTCTTCTCAAACCCCATGGATGGTGGCTTTAGCTAACAGTGGCTTGCCCCTTGCAGCAGGCTTCCCCATGTCTGCCCAATGTCCAGAGTTTGTTTTGGCGTGTGCATCCAGCTACGACTCGGCTTCTCGTTAAAGTAAGGAATCGGGCTGGTGAAGTAGTTATCAAACTAGATGGAGCTTATTTTGATGATCTCCTGAAACTACCAAATTTTGAAGAGTATGGGGCCCTAGATATCAAGTCGGCTCGAAGGCACAGGACAATAACCGGAAAATTGCATTAGGGATGTCAATAAGAAGTTCTTGGTCAAGGCAAAACCAGTAATATCTAGATTTCCAAGAACTATCCCTAGATCGGATTTCATACAAGAAATCAACGACATTATCACCCTGCTGAGCCGGGTTTTTGGCTTGCCGGAATCAAATTTATTTCATGGATGGATGTACCAATTTATGGTCACCATCAAAAAGAACAAGCAAGGGATTGGCTAGGGAACCCTTATCAGTGATGAAATTGATTCCCAGGATACGGCGGTCTGTCAGCGGAAAGTTTTATATGTTCTCATATGTAGCCTATCACGGCAATTTGGAATGAGGAGCTATCCCGGGCTAGAGACTAAAGGAAGCAGAACGACAAATCCAGTCTATAAGTATTATCCTCAAATAACTAAGAAGGGGTCCAAGGATCATTTTAGGAGGATAAATGACGCCTTTTTCTATGAGAACATCTGCCAGCTGAATCCAGGGCTGAGAAAAACAAGGGTCTCAGACGAGGCATGGGCTGAAGTATCTAAATGGGGATGTATCTTCTTACAGTTTAAGAAGTTTACCTACCTTCGAACGGTCATGTACTCTGGAGAGCCTTTCCGTCTGCCTCGTTATCCTGGAGATAGATTGATACTAATAGAATTGGTCAGACAACTATTGGATTTTCACAAATTCCAACAGAGCAAGCATAAGGCAGCAGTATCCTTCCCAATTTCCATTGGGAGATATACTTGCTCGACAGTGGCTAAGGCCAAAAATGTCGAATGTGAACTTCAGGAGAAATTAAAGAAGCATATGAAGTCTCGGGATGGTTTTGACATCCGAGGAGTGCTGAGAACCTATGGAGCCCTACATCTGCACAGGCCCGACATTGAGGATATCTGGGTGGATCTGCGTAACGAAGTTGCAGTTCGCAGAAAAGATAATAGTCGGTTAACTATTGATGAGATCCAGACACTGGGGCTTTCTGATTTGCCAGATGGCACTGCAGATAATGAAAGTGTGTTGGATATGTCCTATGATGGGCTTAACGAAGATCGATACATTTTTCCACCTATTGATTGGTCAGTTACTGAGAAAGCCTCTATCACCGATAGGTCAGCCCTAATTTTGGCTCGTACGAAGAAATGGCTTTCTTCTTGGGGGATGAATTTCAATGATGACAAGTTTCCCAAATTGGCTGCTTTAGAGGTGGGGCCCTCCCAACAGGAAAAGGGCAAAGAATCTTCTGGGGGGCCTATAAAAATCAAGATTCCCAAGAAGAGGAAAGAAAGACCAATCTCTTCAATTATCTCTCCAGCTCAAACGGTGGATGTGCCAGAATCACCAACACCACCAGAAATAGGAGAAATTAATTTGGAAGAAGGAGGAAGTCAGCCCTTGACTTCACCATTTTTGATTGCTCAACGGAGAGACCTTATCTCTTGCAGTCAAGGCTTTGGAAACTGAATCTGTGCCTCCCCCTCAACAACCACTTCAGCCTCCTCATTCCCCATCCACTTCTTCAAGCATGGCCAATATTTTCTCCGGGCTCTCACCCCTCTCTGCTGGAACCCAAGTGATCACCAACACTCCCCCACAACCTGTGCCTCTATTCATTGCACCTACTACCACGTTGACTGTTGTTCCCCCTCCAATAGTAGAATCTGCTCCCCTTGAGAGTAGAATACCAGTTACTACAACATTGGCAGTTTCCTCTGATACACCACAATGGCTACTCGAGCAAACTCCGAGGAAGAGGAAAGTGATTGTACCCCTACCACCCCTTGATTTCAGCTCACTTAAGGCTTCTCTGCGAGATCAGCCAAGAAACCCAAAACAGTTTCAAGGGTTTTGGTGGATGCTTCAGGAGATAAGTTCGCAGAGATTGCCACTCCCTCAGCTGACAAAACTAAAGATGATGTAACAGCTGCTGATTACCAGGTAACCAGGGTGGCTCTAGGAAAGTGACAATGCAAAGGGCGCGACAAGATGCAAAGGATTCCATAGGCGTCTGTGCCCAAAAAGTTGAAAGAAACAAAGGACAGTAGAAATGAGCTTAAGGAAAAAGTGGAGCGATTGTGAGAGGTTTTGATTAAACTCTCAACACCCCTGGAATCCATACCATCTACTTCTGCTTCTGCCGGATTTGATTTCTCATCGGTGCCTACGATTGAGAAGATTACTAAAAAAGGAAGGGTGGTTGATGAATGGATCCAAAAGTTGCTCCAACAAGGGAAGGAAGTAATTCAAGACGTGGTGAAAGTTCATCAGTCCTTGGTAGAGATTCAGAAGGAAGGAGAGAGAGAAGATGGATGAGGAATTCACTGAAGAACTTGGACAGCTTGATTTGACTTGTGAAGCTCTCCAAGTGCTAAAGCAAATACCAGCACATCTCTTGGTAGAAGAAGGCGTTCTTCCACATACAGATAAACACTTCCAGCTGATCAAGGCCATCAAGTTCAGAGTAAAGATCCTCAACGAAGCCTGCAGCAAGTTGAGAGAATCAAGAGATAAATTGATCGATGGGAAAAGTGATCTGGAAGAAGAATTGCTAAAGATTTGTCCAAAGGTGTCAGTTGGGAACTCAAGTGCCCTATCAGCAGATGATCTCTTCAAACAAGTTCAAGAGACTGTTCAACATGAACCTGTAGATGGATTCGACCTTGAAGTCATTGGTCAGTTTGTGAGGATTGAACATACGTTGGAGGCCTTAAGAAAGCTCAGCAAAAGGTTGAAAAAGCTTCCCGGCAGTGCCAGTGATATCCATGAGACCTGCGAAATGTGGAATGATCATTCCACTGCGCCTGATGAAAATGAAATGCAAGGCATTATTCGGAAGTTCGGGGAGTTCGGAACAAGCAGATCTCGGTGGAGGAAGAGAAAGGAGAAGAATCAAAAGATGATGACTCGGATTGAGCTCCAACGTCCCATGTCATTTCTATTTTTAGAATGACATATCTTTTATTTCCATTTTGTCATTATTTTTAATTCATACTTTGACTTGATCTCCTGCGTGAGAATCATGCAAAGCTGAACTCTAGTTAGCATGCTACTTTTCAGGATCTGTCCTGTTTAATCTCTAGCTTCTTTTGTTATAAATAAGGGATGCTTGTGCATTCTAAAGGGTCGAGAATTTTTGAAGCATTAAGAGGCTATTGGAAAGGAGAAAAACTTTGTGTTTTCTTTCAATCATTTTGAAGAATAGAAGTTGATATTGTTTTGCAGACTTTGTGTTGTGGAATATATCTTATTTAAGACAGTGTTCTTATGTTCATGATCTTAAAGCTATTCTTTGCATAGAATCTCAGTGTTTCTAATTATCTCGGACACTATATCTGTGATCTAAAACTCGTATGATTATTTCGTGCTCTGTGTTTACTCGAAAGAAAATACGTTTCTCCCATTTCTTTTCTACCGTGCTTCTTTCAACATAACAGTTTCTAACCTATTTCACTTACGAAAGCAATATCCTTGAATCGTGTGAATGTGGATTTCGGGATTTCATCCCAACCCCCAATGGTTAGATTAGTGTGAATATTGTATATATTATTTCTTGTGTTTTAGGTTAGCATAAACAGACCTCACTGTCTTTGAGGAGGGATATTATCCCATGTACGTGGTTGAACCTCATATTTTGGTTTGAACACTACCTTATCCCCAATTGTTTCACAACTAGGCCCCATACCCGCTATGACCGCTACATCTGTAGTATTAGTCACACCCATAGTATCTCATTGTCCCATCATCGACCACCTAGACCATAACCACATCCACTTCCATTGTCTCACGATACCAATCGAAATGCAACCACCTGTGGTGTCGGTGACCCCTACTCCATTCCGTAATCTCGTCCTCTCCATCTCGCAAGCACTACCCCTAATCGCTACTATAGTCACTACGACCATCCCACCTACATAAAAATACTTTCAAAAATCCCCATCTCATCCATCACCCATTTTGGATATATGCCCTCTATGTCGATCCCATATTCTCAACCTCCCTATTCAACATCACCATAAACTAGAATGCCACCCACATCACATGTTCAATACCAGCCCTCCTATGCCACAGGAGGAGCCCTTCCACCACAACCTACCAATGACCTCATCAAATTAATGATGGAAAGGATGCAGATGCTAGAAGCATCGGTTTCCATCTCATGCAATTCTCTCACCTATGATGAAATCTATAATGATCCCATTCATCCATCCATCCCTATTTTTCCATACCCCATGCATTAGGAAATGCCAAAATTCAACTGTTTCAATAGTAAGGAAGACTGCGGTAGCATTTAATCTTCCAAACATGGGTGTTATCTGATCGCCCATGATGATGCTTTACTCCTATAGAACTTCTCGATGTCCCTTACAAGACTTGCATTGGTGACCGTACAGTGGGCTACCAAAACAATCCATCTATTCATTTAAACAAATAGCCCAAGCCTTCTTAGATCACTTCTCCATCAATATTGTTAAGAAGGTTACCATAACGATCTTTATTCCACTCAACAAGATGATGATGAGTCTATCGCCGACATTTCAACTACCTTAAACTGAAATCATAGAGTTATTTACTAGGGCTTATGTTAGGCACATCTTACCCACCTTACAAGTGTATACCTTCCACAATTCGATGAGGCATTCACCATGACACGTAAATTAGAAATTTGTGCTATTGAAGAAAAAAATTTAGTTGTGTATCAAGAACATCGCATTCAAAAATGACGCTTCTTCATCTTCAAAACCTCAAAACAACTATTTAAAACCCAAAGGATATTTCAATGTTGTAGTTCTCAAAGATAGCACCCTTCATCAATCAAACCCATCCAAACCTCCTTCTAATCTCTCTCTCGTCCAATCTTTCTAGTTGAGACGAGAACATTGAAAGTAAAATTTGATGAGATAATCTTATTCTTCTATTTTGGAAAATCTTGTTAAGGCTGGTGACATTACCCTTCCACCTATAAAACCACATACTAGTTTGTACCCTGAGCATCCCATGCCCACATGGTATAAGGAAAATGAATTTTTCAACTATCATCATGTCAAAGGTCATAGTGATAATAACTGCATCACATTCAAGAATATCATCCAAGAAATGTTAGATAACATAGATCTAGTCTTAGATAGCTCGAATGCACCCGCTAACCAAAACCTACATATCTTCAAGAAGCCATTTCCTAATCATGCCCCATCTTCTAACCAAGCTAGTGACACTTCAACCAATGATGGAAATGTCTGCGAGGTCCATGCTATTTTCGATGACATACCAATTGCTTCCCAATTTCCTCATGTTCCTTCTATAGATGAAATCTTAGCCCAAGATCCCCTACCTAGACCAGAACCTATTTCATGTACTCCACCCACAGAGGAACCCCCTTCATTTTCTCCTTCACCCATGGAAGAGCCTATAATCAGCACGCCACCTTTCACCCATCAAATTTTAGGGTAGTTGTCGGTGGCACCTCTCCTACTCATAGGAGATACATGTTAAGGAGAGTCAACCTTTCTGGCCCATCCTCTCCTCTACCCATATAGGATCCTATAGAAATATCATTTCCTTTAGATGACCATTAACCACCAGACCTTCAAGATCCCATTGATCTATTGTCAGCTCTCTTACCCACAAAGTCTAAGGCTAGCCATTTCCCTGTATCACAAACACATTTCATGGGGATCGTTACCCGGTCCATAGCGCCCTACCTATAGTAGTACCATTTTCACACTTTCTCGATCTCTGGACTATGTTGATCGAGCCTTACTTTTGAGACAACTTCTACTTCTACTTTCAACTCAAATGCAGTTTTCACTCACCGAAACCTCCACTATCTATCCAAAAGTGTTTCGAGAAACCAAACCAAAAACAACCATGCCTTTTGCAAAAATTTCACATCACTAACCATAGCCCAACACACACCTCTTCCCACAACCCAACATACATCTATGCCCAAACACCTAACCACACCTATATCACCTCCCTTACCTAAACCCATCACCACCTTAGGGTCATACCAACATCAAACCTTACTCACCCACCCATCAAATTAGATTTAGCCACTTCTTCCAAAACTAACACTAAACTTACCCCGGCCTTGAAAAATAAGATCCAACTTCCTAGGCCTCATACACCAACCTTTCCTACCATGCCATTATCACCTTCACCCCTTCCATCTATCTTAGGGCCTCACCCCTCAACCCTGGCAAGAAATCATCTTCCACCGAAAAACCAAGAACACAACATCCCATCTCCTCATCACGGACCTCTAATATACCCAAGTGATCCACACAACTTCTGTCATCACCCGTAACCTTCTTACCACCCATACCACCACTACCATCCATAACTTCTTCACTACCCATGATACTTCCTTCTCTTTCACTCACACCTTCTACCCAACCTCTACCACCCACCTCCACAACACTTTGGTTACCCCCATGGGTAACCCATCCTCTTCCACCATCTACTTTTCCCTCTACATCTCGTACACCGGTTTCATCTTTTCCCAATAAGGTGAAACCTATAGCAAAAAATGCTCTACTCTCTAATAAGGTAGTTAAACCAACCTAATATTCTATCACTGTCTCTTCTACCATACCTATGCCCAAGTAGATGCAACCAAGACTAAAGACCGCTCCACATACCAAACTAGTGGACCAACCCATTCCCCTTCATGTAAAGCCTCTTCCTCCACAATCAACCATACCTGTACCCAAACCCACATTCACCTCCCATTGTGATCCACTAGCAGATCTTACACCATAATCTTAACCAATCTCCTTAAAAATTCTATCATCACATTACCACCTCTTAGACCTTATGAACAAGTCAAACCCAAACCAAAATGGTTTGATGAAACTAAAATATCTGCCTACCATCCTATGCTAGGACATGATGTCAAGAACTGTAAGGATTTTAAAACCGCTCTTGTCAATTTGTGTCCTCTCAAAGAAAATTTTGACGATGATGATCTTCTTGATGAGGAATCCATTGCACCTTCACCAATCTCCCCAAATATTCTCCCATTACCTACTCAATGACCAATATCTCCACCCCCACAACTCTTTGATCCACCCTCGAGATTTGAGATCAACATGGTCCGCATAAGAGAGTTAGCCAAACCACCACCCAAATGTCGAGATCACCTACTCATTTCACAAGGATTTTATCCCCGCTAGTAATTTTCCCCTCATGTCGTTTAACCTTCCATGACACACCCTCTCCATCTACCTCCTCTCAGATTAACATGGTTCACATTGCCACCCGCACCTAGAAAGACAAAGGCAAAGAAAAGGAAACGGCCCATCAACCAACCTGTACTCAAACATACCATCTACACCCATACCCAAAGTCATTATTTGAGGTTCTTCATATCCTATTTCTAATGGGATCACGCACTGCACAATGCTAAAATAGGTGCGCAAATCCCCCTCAAAATTTTTATATGACCTCATCCAAACCTCTCGAGTCACATCGTCAAGCCCTCATGGAAGTCCTTTAATATATTTAATTTTTACCAAATAACCCCACACCCATAGCCTCCATCATTACCTCTCACCACATTTCATCTCTTAGTAGGTCATCTCCTTCCTCTACACCTCCACATACTGCCAAGCACCTACCCTCAACTTTTCAGATGAAGAGATCGCTCCCTTCCAATCGACAACCCTAACCATGCTCTTTTCATCTCTCGTCTTCATCAATAATATATGTATAAGACGCATCATAATCGATATTGGTGCTAGTATTAACATCATCTCCTCCCATGCATACGAAAAAAATTGAATACCTTCCAATTGCATGCATGGTAACCCAGTTATGTTGCACTCCTTTAATGATGCCATGACCTCTACCCTAGGTACCATAGTTCTCCATGTCCGCGTAGGTCCCTGCATTGTCCCAAAAAATTTCTATGTCCTAGAAGGGGATTTCCAGATAATAACTTTTTGCTTGGCTGACCTTTGATTAGTGCAATGGGTTGTGTCCCTTCGACTTTACACCACTGCCTCAAATTTGAACATGAGGGGCATAATTACATGATCCCCATTGACCCATCACCTTTCAAGACCTGTAATATGCTATATCAGCCTAATGGCATGCTTGTACAAGTCAAACCATCTTCCACTATCCCCACTTCACCTATACCTACAATCCCATCCACCAATATTGCCACCACCTCTCCTGCATCTAACCTTACTATCCCTACTTCCTCTACAACCTCTATCACTCACTCACATGTCTCCCTATCATCTAGCGAGCCGTCTATCCCCCCGCTACCCACATACCAACTACTAATCCCTAATAAGGTGTTTTTCAATGCCTCGCTCTAGGGGAATACCACCTATACACCATCAACACCTTCCTGACCCCACAAGAGTATGGGAACCTACATTAGCACCCCAGTTATGACATCCACATCGGTGACATTTTTCCTTATGGCGCTCCCCACCTTCACACAAATCTAATGTATGGGGGACTTGATATCACCATCTATAAACCCACCTCCATCCCAAAGCTAACCATTTTCATTTGACCTGCAATCCCTCACTAACCGCCACTTCACTCACACTTTCCTCCACCAAGTGTGCTTAGAAATGATTTTGCTTCAAATTTTATGAACAGGGGCCATATCTTTGTCATTTCTGTACCTCTCGTAAACACAATTATTGTAGTGGCATTGGTTTTGATGCTCCACCTTCCAATAAGGTTCGCGTTGACCTCATCCAAGATGGGAAGTCTTCCGCATCTCATTCATCCATGTTACCATCTTCACCCATGGAGTCCATAGATCCCAAATCTATTCCTCCTAAAAAAATCATAAACACCATTTCCCTAGGATCTTTGACCTATCAACACAATGGTGAGGCTCCCTCTCTCTCTCCATTCCCGTATCCCGATAAGATCGATGGTGATACGCCTTCTATTAATGTTGTTCAATTTTAGGATGATGAATCCATCCTCACTTACCTTGGTGCAGAAGATTCTTATATTCATCGGTCGTTACCTTTTGAGATGCAAACCATGTTGAATTAATCGACCATCAAAATCAACATTAACACTCGGATGACCCACACATTCTAAAGATCATCCAATCCTTAAACGCTACTAAATAGGAAGCCTTCACCTCTTTCCTTTGGGACCATGGTAATACATTTTCCTTTTCCTATGCCAATATGCCCAGTATTTACTCAAAAATTGTGGTCCACAATATCGTAACCATCACTAATGCCAAACCCATCAAACAAAAGTTACGGAAAATGCATCCTCACATTTCTCTTCTTGTCAAAGAAGAGCTTCAACGACCTTCTCTCAGTTTCCTTGATTCTACCCATTGACTATTCCCAATGGATTTCTAACATTATTCTTGTCATAAAGGAGACAAGGGGACTCCGCATTTTCATGAACTTCGTGACCTCAACCTCACTTGTCCCAAAGACAACTTCCCCTTGTCGGAATTAACCAACTGGTTGATATTAGTGTTGGCCATGAAATGCTATCGCTCATGGATGGTTTCTTGTGTTATAATAAAATATTACTAGCTCCAGAGGATCAACATAAGACTGCCTTCATCACCCCTTGAGGGACTTTATGCTATCGAGTCATGACTTTTGGCCTCAAAAACACTGGTGCTACATATTAGCGAGCCATGACTTACATCTTCCATGAAATCATGCATCACATGTTAGAAGATTACATAGATGATCTCATACAAATCAAAACATTGAACCAAGCACCTACCTATCCTTACAGGTCATCTTTGATCGTCTCATCAAGTATTGTGTGTGTATTCAACCAAAGAAGTGTGTCTTTGCGATACTTTCCCAAAAAATCATAGGTTTCATT
This sequence comes from Taxus wallichiana var. yunnanensis, assembly GCA_018340775.1. Taxonomy (NCBI): domain Eukaryota; kingdom Viridiplantae; phylum Streptophyta; class Pinopsida; order Cupressales; family Taxaceae; genus Taxus; species Taxus wallichiana. The sequence goes on from CM031242.1 coordinate 626,942,396, forward strand.
GTTTCTTTACATGTCATAGACTTCGATCCTCGCTAAAGTCAAGGCTATTCTAGAAATGCCTCCACCTACTAATCTTCGTCAACTTCATAGCCTACAAAGAAAATTGTAATCCATTCATTGTTTTATCTCGCAGACTTTCTCGACCATTTGTCAAGTTTCATCATCTTCTCAAGAAAGATGTTTCATTCAAATGGGATGATGAATGTCATAAAGGCTTTGAGGCCATAAAACAATACCTTCTTCAACCACCGTACTCATCCCTCCTAAGGATGATTAGCCCTTTACTTATATATATTTTCCACGGACCATTCTTTAGGTGTCACGCTTGCTCATCGTAATGACCACCACCGATAACAAGTGCTTTATTACATAAGCAACACCCTTCTTGAATATGAAACTAGATATACCCACGCCGAAAAACACTTCATAGCCTTAGTTTTTGTCACCACTAAACTCGTCATTACCTACTCAATCACAAAACCTTCTTCATTACTAATACTGACCCATTACACTATATGTATGTCAAACTATATCAACATCAATGTGTCACATGTTGGCATATGCTTTTTTCCTACCTTGACCTCGAATTCATTCATCAAAAGTCCATTAAGGGCCAAGAAAATTCTGGCCAAGTGGTCAACGCACCTATTTCTTGGAATCAACCATCTAACTTTGACTTCCCAAATGAGTCTATAGCTACCCTTTCCCTGAATAAACTCGCTTACCAAATGACACTCTTCTTCGATGGCTCCAAGTGTTAGCGTGGGGGTGGGGCTGGTGTTATCCCGATTCATCGTAAGGGTGAACATATGCCTTTATCTTTAAAATGTGATTTCTATTGTCAAACAAAATTGTGGAATATGAAGCACTCGTATTGGGTCTCTAGGCTGCATATGCCTTAGATGTTAAAACAATCAATATTTTTCATGATTCTCAGTTGGTCATAAACCAAGTCAATGGTATATACTAGTATCATAATGAGATACTTCAAAAGTATAAACATCACGTAGATATACTTTTGACCACTTTTGACCGCTACGCGCTCCAAACCACCCCACGTTCTACCAATAAATTTATGGATACCATGGCCTTCTTGGCTTCTCAGATACCTACTTCGCTGCTTGACTCTAAAATCTTTGTCACAAAGGCAATGGCTACAATCACCCTCTTATTTACTTCGTGAGGTTTACTCCATCAAACATTGTCCCTAACCCATGTGACCTTTGGTATAAGCAATATGCATACTATCTTTCCCTTTCCATTCTACCCACCGATCTCCCTCATGATAGACAATGGACCTTTCTTAAAAGTGTGTCGATGTTATGTCATCATGGGTGGTCTCCTTTACAAGCGTGGATTTGACAAAATTCTCTTACGATGCCTTAAAATTTCTGAAACTCCCTACACCATTAAGGAAGTCCATGATGGAATTTATGGAGGTCACTTTAGTGGTTTAGCTATTGCAAAATGCATTCTTCGCTTGGGCTATTATTCGCCAACCCTAAACCATGACTATTGTACATATGTCCAGCATTTCGTGAAATGCCAGCAACATGCTAATCTCCATCACACACCTAGTCATGCCTTACAAGTTTTATGAGACCTTTGGCCTTTCTCTCAATGGGGTTTGGATCTTTTTGGTGAGATCAACCCCTATTCTTCACAACACCACCAATGGATCATAACCGCTATCGAATATTACACTAAATTGGTAGAGGCCATTCCCCTTATTTCTACAAAAGATGAGAAAATATGTGAATTCATCAACCATCACATCATTTTTCACTTTGGTGTTCCTCACCACCTTATCACTCATAATGGAAAAAAATTCAAAAACAAAACCCTATGCAAACTATGCAAACTATGCAATGCATTTGGTATCCAACTCGCTTTTTAATCACCCTATTACCCACAAACCAATAGTCAAGCCGAATCAACCAATAAGACCTTAAAAAATTATTATAAAGGCATTAAATGATACTCGGAAAGATTGGCATACACACATTCCTTTCTCCTTGTGGGCTTATCACACTACTATTCACACTTTGAATGTTGCTTATGCACATTCCTTTCTTTGGTCTATAGTACCATGGTTTTCTTACCTCTCAAAGTCCATATTCTATCTCTCCACATCTCACTACAAGACATGCTCAACGATGATGACTTTCACAAAGATCATTCGGTACAACTAGAGTTATTAGATGAATGTCGTCTCAATGCTCTTGACCATCTCCAAATCTACCAAAAATGTATCAAACGTGACGTATGACAAACGTGTTCATGAATGAACCTTTCAAGTTAGCAACCTCATCTTTAAATAAAATAAACATGTAACCAAAGAGGAGAAAAGTAAATGGGGAAAATTTTCTCCTAATAGGCTTGGACCCTATATCGTTACCCATGCCTATGGATCAGGTGCTTATCATTTGTCTTCACTCAAAGGTAAACTGAACCTAAGCCCCTTAATGCCTTACATCTTTGACCATTTTATTGTTGATATCAAGTCTTATATTATTTTTGTTAGTTTATTGCTCATCCCTTGAGCATTTTTCACCTTCCATATTACCCGTTTTGAAGATCCATGACTAAAAAAATCATGTGATTACCCATCACCATTTTAGGCTTTTCTTCAATATGAGTACCATAGCTCTACTCTTAACATGATTCTCATGGATACTTTTCGTATTGTTCAAGATGGAATCCCATGGTCGTTCATCACTCAAAACCACCCCCTTTCATAGTTAACTCCTGTGTACTATGGTTTTGTCATCCGAACAAGAGCCTACCCTTCCTCTATAGTCTTGTCCATGACTTAAACATCCAAAAACAAAAAGGGATGTAACTCCTTGAGTCAAACTTCTAGCAAAAGATGACTCCCTCAAAAGGGACATCTCTTCACTCTAATTCCACCACTATAAATAGACTACTCCCTTGAAGGAAAACTATATCATAGTTATTTCACAAATTCAATAAAAATATCCAGAAGCTTCCTACATCGATCAACTTCACGAAGACCTCAAGGAGATCATATACTCATCCCATATAGACTTCCTACATCGATCAGTCTATTACAAACAAACAAATGAAGAAAAAGATGAAATTTTCATCATGGAATTTCCTATTCTTGATCTTGGGTTTCTTTTTCTGAAAGACACATTATCATACACTAATTTATGCTAAACTACCTATTATCTCCTCCTTTCCTTTTTTATCTTGATTCCCCCATTACTCAAGGGACTTTTCACAAACACAACATTTGGTGATTATGTAACTTTCTTCACCCTTAGAATGGTCCATTATGAAATGCCTTTAGGGTCTTACATTCATAAAATCCTCTTAGGTATGGTTGATTCATTAGGGTTCTTATCAATTAAGTGGCTCTTTTACCACCTCTTACCATTTTCCTTCCTCATTACTTATTGATTATCCTATACAAGACCAGCTCATCGACACCTATATTTAACAACCACTCAATCATGCCTATGACCTACATTCAACCATGCCTGTGACCTACACTCAATCATGCCTATGACCTACATTCAACCATGCCTGTGACCTACACTCAATCATGCTTATGACCTACATTCAACCATGCCTGTGACCTACACTCAATCATTCCTATGACCTACATTCAATCATGCTTGTGACCTACACTCAATCATGCCTATGACCTACATTCAACCATGCCTAACACTTACCAACCCATTCTTCTACTTCATCATAATCTTCCCTAGCTTATGGGAGAACTACATCGGCATGAGGTCCCTTTTCACTAGGACTATGTAGGCAGCACTTCAAGGGAATGGGGCCCTTGGAGGTTAGCTTAGCCACTCTCTACCCTAACCAATTCCCCTTTCCATTTCCTATTCACATTCTACCCTAGTTAGTTTCCTTTCTATATCAATAAATGGAAATTAAACCAAATAAGAAACAATTGCTAAACATCTTTTCCATCATAATTTACAAATTCATTTCATCAAATCTCCCATTTCTCTACCATAATCATACATTTTCCTACACATCATCTTAACATGATCCATACCATCACTAATTACACACATTAATGAATTAGAAATTCAATCAACCATAAAACATGAATCAACCATTCCTAACCATCCTGACACCACCATGCTTAAATAGACCTGACTCAACCATGCCTAAATCAACCTTTGACTCAATCATCCCTAAATAAACCTGACTCCATAATTGCTAAATCAACCTGACTCAATCATGCCTAAACCGACCTAACTCCATCATGCCTAATCCACCTAGTTTCCATCACATACATACATAATAACATAAATGAAAATCAATAACCCCATTCATGCTATAAATACCATCAGCTATAAATCGAAAGTCTATGTAAACATACAAGTGAATATAGATACAAATAATAATCACAATCTCTCAAAATATCTCATATACAGCCTCACCATCTTTGGCACACAGGCCAATATATGATAAAAATAATAAAAATCTCATCTACATCCTCACTCTCTTTGGCACGTAGGAGGTATATATAAAAAATAAACAACTATACAAAATAAGAGGTACATATGGCTATCAAACATCACCCTGTTGGATATCCTCCATCTCTGTCTCACCTGTCTCCTCCTCCTCCTCTGACCCCGTATGACTTCCAGCTAGCATCTCAAAGACCGACCCTCGATCTTTGCCAAATCTCTCCTAGTACCTCACCTACAACTGGCATCCATAAATAGGTGACCTCGCCCGACCTGTCTCATGGTTTGATGGCCCCCAATGCTCTCCACACTATGGGTTCGTGAGCTGGTCCTATCACTTGAGGTGTGTTGTGCTCTATACTCTCCATAGGATAGGAAATCTATCCCTGTGGCCATCAACTGATCTTGGTAATACCTCACCTCACCTAAGGAATCCCTCAACCTACCTATAGGTACTATTTGTGGTGGTGCCATCGACCTCAGCCCCTATACCTGTCTAGCTAGTACCTGTAAAGAGGGACCATGTCCCTATGCTTGTGCTCTCTCCGAGAAACCTTGTCCCACCCCCTCGCCTATATCTAGGCCTAAAGGTCCACAACCTATGCATGTGGAGTGGTAAACTATCCCTAAAAACATGTAATTTATGCTTATAGGGTGGCCACCTATACCCCACCCCAATGTCTACCCTGTGTAGGTACTTCCCCTAATCTACCTCGGGCACAGCGTAGAGTGGCCACTTGTGCCTACAAAATAGTAACATGTGCCTTTGAGCTTGTAAGCTACCCCTAGAATATCCCTAACTATGTAATCGGGTAGCCACCTTCCCCTCGAGGCGTCCCTTCTGCACCGTGATGGTCGCTAAATTTAGCTACCACGGCCTCAATGGTACTTCTCATAAATGTGCAACCCATCACTATCTATATCTATAAGTAACCCCGACATGATTAATCTACCAGCTATCACACTACTCCTCTTGCCCTATCGGCACTATCTGCTTTGGTAGAGGCAGAGGCCTCTCCATGTCGTCCCTCCTATATTGTGGGAAGGGTAGGGATATATCTGAAGAAGCCCTAACTATCGTCTAACCTTGTCAATAGGTATCATCTCGAGGACTAGATCTATAGGAATTTCCAAAAAAATTACATACCAACATCCGAGGACTAGATCTATAGGAATTTCTAGAGTTTTTCTTGATACCAGAATGTAGATTTTGGAGCACCAACAATATTAATGAAGGAGTATGCAGATTTTGGAGGGACACACAGATACCTTCACTCTCTCTTTTAACAACTATCCATCTCCTAAGATCACTAGTCCAGGCTTTGAAGATTACTATGGTGATTTCGATAATGCACAATTCAAGATGGGCTTTGAAGACCTAGAAATTGTCCACACAGTTTTTAGAAATCTTCTTGGAGTTACCAAGTATGCAAAAAGGTGATTATGATATCTCGGACATTTGCTTCCTATTTAACACAAGTTGTACTTTGATGAATATAGTTTGATGATGGATCAAATTTTTATCTAATCCTTCTCATACTATCATTTTAGCAAAAATTAAAAAAAAAAAAAAAACAAAAAGTTTTAATTGGAAAACCAGTTTGTTGGCCAATCAAAGGCAAAAAAATTCAAAAAGCTTTAATTGGAAAACCAGTTTGCTGGCCAATTAAAGGCAAAAAAAAAAAAAATCAAAAAGTTTTGATTAGAAAACTAGCTTACGGCCAATCAAAGGGGAAAAAAACCACTTTGATTGGAAAACCTACTTGTTGACAATTAAATACAAAAAAGGCGTCTCTTCTTCAAAAGAAATCAAATGGTACTGGTGGCTTCCTTCTCGACACTATTTGACCATGTTAACAATAGGATGAAAAAGAAAACTAGAGGTATGATCAAGTTATTTTGTTCTACTATTTTATTTTTAAGCTTTACTTGTAAGTTTTTTTACTACAGCTAGATCCACTTTTAAAATCTCCAAGGAAGGCAAGATAAAATTCATATCTCCCCTACTTATATGAAAAATATGTGCACCTCTTTGCAATCAAAATTTTAGAGTCTAATTTATGGGCAGCCATGAATAAACAACATGCATGAGCTTAAGTGTGGGAGAGAAGGAGAAGCACAAGGTATGCATTTTGATTTTAGATATGAGACATAGCAGAAGGAGATCCACACAAGAACTTGTTGTACAAGAAAGGAAATAAAAAGTAGTAGAAGGATATCCACATAAGAACCTATTGTACAAGAAAGGAAATCAAAAGTAGTAGAAGGATCTCCACACAAGAACTTGCTATAAAAGAAAGAAAATAAAAAATAGCAGAAGGAGATCCACACAAGAACCTATTGTACAAGAAAGAAAATCAAAAATAGTAGAAAGAGATCCACACAATAACTTTTATACAAGAAATAAAATAAAAAACAACAGAAGGAGATCCACACAAGAACCTATTACAAAATAAAGGAAATTAAAAACAACGAAGAGATCCACAAGAACCTATCTTTGAACTATATATGGAATGCATACATGTTGTCGTAGCAGCTTGATTAACATGATGAGATCCCTCTCCACCATCAGTTTGAGCTTTTAGTGTGACGACAAATCATTTGGTATCAAAGTAAGGTAGTTGGGCCGATTGGGTGTATACCTAGCTCCATCGTGTAGGAGGGTGTTGGCGTAGCAACTGATTAACACGATGAGATCCCTCTCCACCATCAGTTCGAGCTTTAGGTGTGACGACAATATGTTTCAAAAGATTTTGTGAGAATCAAATTGAAAATGAGGCACCACGAAGTAGTTGCACTCCAACGGAATCGTGATAGCTCACGATGATTGCAAGAAATAATTGATCAGTAATGGAAGAACTTTCTCAATAGAAACAAAGCTTGCATATAGAGGAAAGATAGTGGAGTGTCTTGGCATGCTCATAAATGAATAGTAAAGGGGTACATATAGGGTGTTGAGTAACCCTAGTGCATGACACACATGAAACCCTAAACCTAACCCATGTGAGATGACCCTCCAATATGAGAGGACACATAGGATAACTCACACTAACACCCCCCTTCATCGAAGCTGGGCTAGCGGCTATGATGAGTCAGATGGAAAGAGAAGAAACTCCTAAAAAAATAAGAAATATGTGTCAATGGGGCCCAGAAACTAAAGGGCTGATAAGGTGCCCATATACAAACACAATATTCCTAGAAGAAGAAGAAGAAAAATGGGTCTTGACATAAAGTCTGATGAGGTACCCATGTATAAAAGAAGTCCCAAGCAGCGAAGGAAAACCCAGTGGGAAAAAATCCACCATAAGAGAACAAAAAAATACTCTCTAATCTAAGAAAGATGCCAAAGATGGGTCCTGGCCATAGACTATCCTATAAAGGTACCCATGTACAAAGGGGCAATCTCTCGAAAAGATGAAAAAGAGAGAAGATGAGGGAGATGAGATGGATGTGGAAGATGCCATGGATGGATCTAAACTCGCATATCTAAGAAGTCTCCCAAAAGAATGTCGATGATGAGATCCTCTACCTCTTGACCAAGAAGAACTATCTCGCATCAGACAGTGTGTCCGCCTTAGGAAGGATAGAAAAGATGTGCTGGAAATCTGCCCACTCCATGAAGGAAACTGAAGGCAGTAGCATGAAGAACTCTGAGTCTGGTCCATGAAAGTGTGACATAGGTCTAGCAAGTGAGTGCAAAGGAGCTGAGGGTAATGTCACGAGTGTAGAACTGTCAGAGTATGAAGGGTGAACACCTGTAGAAAGGATTTCCAACTGATGTGAAGGCAATAAAACATCCCCCATGATAGAAAATGGATCCACAAACAAGGGTGGATTAATGAAAGTCTCTAGTAAAGTGGAAGTGGCAAGAGTCCTAGAAGGGGCACTCCCAACAATGGAGATGATGAACTCCTTTGAAATACCTATAGATGGATGAAGAACCTATAGTACATCACAAGTGTACTATATAGGAGACTGCTTCAATATCGATGAGATGTGGGATGTGTCAATACTATCTCGGAATAGTGAGATAAGGAGGAGAAGAGTCCTCTGTAGTACTCTTGACATCGAACCGGGTGCACAATCCTCATCATCGGAAGTAGAACCAACCGAGTCTATATCGGTGGGCTGTCATCACATAAAGAAATAGAGGAGACAATCAATCAAAAGTAGAGGCGAAGAAAGAGTGGGGTCCAATGAAATCTGAGTGAGTATGTCTCATATTTGAAGTATCTCCAACTAAATCTCCAACACTTTGCAAATTTTTCCTAGCCCAAAGAGGACCAGAGAATCAAGCTCAGAGTCAGAAGATTCTTCACTCGAGTGAGAAGGGACATAGTCCTCATCATCACTACTGTCAGAATCGGAAGACTCAAAAGTTTGAGAGTCATGAAGAGGAGCATGCTCAACAACATCATCATCTGAGGAGTCAGAGTCTGAATCAGAGAGCTGAAGAACCTCAGTAGGTAGAGAAGTAGAAGTCAAATCAGAAGTAAAGTGGGAATGTATACAACCGTGAATGGTGATCTACCTTTCCCTTAGCCACTGTAGTGTCATCGTTAAGCTCACGAATAATCACAGAGTTAGGACCAAATTCCACTCGCATTCCTTCACCAAGGTGAGTAATTTGGTAAAATGATAGGATATTGGTAGAGAGATTAGGAACACTCAACACTTGGTTGAATGTTCCCCCGTCTATCTCTACCAATCCACTACCAGAAACTAACACTTTCATGTTATAACCCAATGTGATTTGGGACATATCACAAGTTTCGATGTTGGAGAACTAAACATGTGAAGAAGCCATGTGGTGAGAGGCACCAGAATATAAAATCCACATCAATGAAGGAGTAACTCGAGCTATGAGGGCCTTTCCTTTCTTCTTATCATATTTAGAACCTTTTACAGTGGAAGACTCAACCTTCGGAGCATTTTGTTTTATGGATTCAGAACACTTATTTTATTATTCTCAAGTAAATGAGATAAGTGATCAATCTATTTCTAAAAACAATGTTGCTATTCGTGACTGCACTTCTTGCAATAGGAACACAAATACTTGTCTTTCTCGTGCTCTAGGCTCGAAGTTGAAGTGTTCATGTTAATTTTAGTTCGGTCTTGGTTTCTTTCTTAGGTTGATCCTTTTTCTCTATCTAATTATATGTCTTCTTTTCCTTACTAGTACTTGCTACAAGGGCATGTGACTTGGACTTGAGAGACCCCATTCGAATGAGTTTTTCCTGTTCTCGAATGAGTTGGGATGAAAAACAGTCAAAGGAGGGCATATTCCAATCCTTGCCCAAGGTAGTTTTTATAGCGTAAAAATTTGACACAAAACGCAGAATATTCAGGACCTAACTTAGAGAGAATCGACAAGATCAATTGAGAATATTTCTTCTCTACTTGACATCCCTTCAACAATGATCTAGTGTGGACAAACTTTGAGAAGAATGCTTGTCGGTTTTCAAAATCACTAGGATTTAACCCTAGTAGTTCGTTTTCCAACTCATGCGCTCTCATGTCATCATGTTTTCTGAACATTTCATCTAACGTTGTCCACATAGATTTAGGTGTTTTAGATGCCTCAATGTGGAAGAGCAAGTCAGGAGAAACAGACATGCAAAGAAGACCTAAAGCTTCATCACTACGGTTTAACCACTTAGATTTTTAGGTTCATCGTCTGCTTTGGCCTCGGCTTCCCATGGTGATGCGGAATAACCCTTTACCCCTTAGTTTCATTATTATTTTCGATCTCCATTCCAAAAATTAAAATGACATAAGCAAAGGAATTGAAAGTGCATCCATAGTGAGAGAGAGAGAAAGAAATGCAGAAAAGAAACACAACCACCCAGACAATAAAATCCCCTGCTTAAGACTTTATAGTTTAGTGCATTGATTACAATCGGGTCCATGCATGTGGTTGGAAACACTTGGTAACTCATCTTGCAATCAGCATAATAATGCGTAAGAGAGGAGACCACAATAGTGTTTCGTGGAGTGCAACAAATAGGACACCGTAAACAAGCACAAGAAAAAAAAAAAAGGAGGCGAAAGCCAACCCTAGTGGTGAGAAAAACGTCTCACATCATAAAAGGAAACCCCCTTGCTGCAAACTATGGCAGACGTGCTCACTAGTTGCAAGCAATAATAAGGGTGAAATACAAGGTTTTAAATGAACTCAAGGAGTTCAGAGAATCTTCTGAGAATGCCTAAAAGACCTCGGAAAGAAAACAGTGCTCAGTGATGTTGCACACTTGAGCGCATGATTAGTGAAAAAAATCGACAAGAACGCCTAAATTTTACCATTTGGAAACGCCCAATTTTGCTATTTTTAGAGCTATTGGAGTTTTTAAAAATGATAAAAAAGATAATTTAGATGTCGATGGTCAATATTTTGCTAATCATGAATTATTCATAAATAAATTGAATTAATTACGAATAATTAAAACCTAATTTAAAAAAACTTAATTAAATATGTTTAAGTAATATCTAATTAAATTAAATATGAAAAAAACACTTTCCTCTTTTGTGTTTAAAAGATAAACTATTCCAACTAATTTTTAAAAAAGGTTGAAAAGAAAATCTATTAAAAAGGGAAAGATTTTTTTTTTTGAAAAAGCTTAAATCTTTTACCAAAAAAAGCGTAGGTTTTTAAATACTTACTAAAAAATGAATTTTTAAAAGAAAGTATTAAAAGAAAGTAATTTAAATACTAAAAAAAACTCCCACGTATTTTTAAAAGGAAGATTTAAAACAAAAAACAAACTTATGGTTAATGAAAACAATTTCCACCATTTGGAAAATGTAAACCACGTGGAAGGCCGGGTTGATTTTTAAAAGCTTTTTGCGAGTTTTAAATTTGAAAGTATTTTAAACAAAACTTACCAAAAAGGCTTACTAAAAAAAGAAAAGGACTTACCATTTTTTGAAGTTTGTGAAGTGACCACGTATTTGTTATGGAAGTCGACCATGGCTGCACCAAGACAGAAATAGCAGAGGGAACAATAGAAGCTAAGCGAGTTGAAGCTTAGCGAGTTTAGAAAATAACAAACAGAATGAGGGAAAGTCCAAAAAAAAATGGAACATGTAGCCAAACCAAGCCACGCAGAGCCAAACCAAAAGAAACAAGCTAAAGGAAGGTGAATCCCTCCACGCAAAGCAAGCAAAGAACACAGTAGGAAAATTACTGAGCACGAGTTACAGGTAAATGGTAAATCATAGTACTCGAAGAAATGGACGATGCATGTGGAGTGCAAGATCCTTTCATAGAATAGATTTGAGTGTCCAAGCCAATGCACCAAACAAATGATCCGCTAATTACTAAATTTTTTGACCTAAATCTGCAAAACAAATAGCAAAAATAGAGAAAAACCAAAAGACAGATATCTAAAGAATTTTCATTTTAATAAAAAATTTAAAAAACTAGAAAATACTCTTTTTGGCTAATCTATTAAATTAGGCTGCAGCTAGCTAAATGTAGCTGCAAAACCCTTGATAGCTCAGGAAAACTTGCACATGCAAAAAAATGCACCAAAACTGACACAACTTTCCGAGAAAGCTTGTTAGAGAGATTAGCAAAATAATTTCGGAAAATAGTGATCGAAAAACTTGCATGCAAAGTAAAAAAACTGAAACCAAGAAAGAGTAATCACAACTAAAAAATAATGAGTGCATGTTTACCCAATCTCATCTCTGATACCATGAAAAGCGTTTGCAAGAATTGAATCGAAACCGTGCACCACGAAGTAGTTGCACTCAAATGGAATCGTGATAGCTCTAGCGATTGCAAGAAAGAATTGATCAGTAATGGAAGAACTTGCTCAACAGAAACAAAGCTTACATATAGAGGAAAGACAATGAAGTGTCTTGGCATGCTCATAAATGAATAGTAAATGGGTACATATAGGGTGTTGAGTAACCCTAGTGCATGACACACATGAAACCCTAAACCTAACCCATGTGAGATGACCCTCCAATATGAGAGGAGGACACATAGGATAACTCACACTAACAATACATTCATAAGCTCAATGCGGAGAAGACTCTAAGAAGAGGAGATAATAATATAATTCATGAGGACATGGATAAGATTAAGTGTGGAGAAATGATGAGGCCATAAATTGGCCATAAATTACCATTATTTTGTCCTTCCAAGTTACCTTTGAAAGTGGATTTAAATGTAATCTAGGAACTTATAATTTTCTTAAGATAGAATATAGGATATATATCTTGTTTATTCTTTAGAAATATTTTGTTATCTATTTTTTTGACTAATCCTATTGATTATTTGGGAAAATATGCAAAGTCTTGTGTATGCAGCCATAAAGGAAAGATAATGCTAGTATTGGGAAAAGTGGAATTGATCATGGATGGTATATCTAAACTCAAATCTGATTTCATATTCAGATTCCTCTCAAAAAATTATGCAAGTTCAAAAAAAGAATCATCTCAATCTGAGATCGTACATAAAATTTATAGTTTTTTAATTTAGTTCCGAACTCACAGAGTTACTTTCAAACTCATGAGATTTTGATAGTTTTGAGGAATTGTGAAAGCTAAGAGAATCAATGGAAAATATGAAAGAGGTTTTTGTTTATAGAAATGTGTTTAACAAAAACCTCACTCATATTTTCTACAGGTATTACCAATAAATATATATTTAACTTTTAGTGACCTGTAGTCCTAGGAAAAGTGTATCAGACGAGTGCTAAAAGTTCCATAAATAGAAACAAAAAAGTAAAATAGAAAATATGAAAGAGGTTTTTGTTCATAGAAATATTTTTAACAAAAATCTCATTCATATTTGCAACAGGTTTTACCAATGAAAATAAATCTAACTTTTAGTGAACTGCAGTTTAAGGAAAAAGTGTATCAGACAAGCCTCAAAAGTTCCACAGTCAAAAACAACAAAGTCAAATGGAAAATCCGAGAAAGTTATTTGGTCAAAATCATATTTTGAGAAAAATATTCCTTCCAATAATGTAAAGGAATAAAATCATTATGATTCTTTTTACTCAAAAGCAAGGAGAAGATTTGGGAGTAAATCTTCCTAAAATAAGTGAGATAAGACTTTGACTCTAATAATATATCTCTCTCCATATTTTTGGAGATGGAGATCTTAGTTGTTAGGATTAGAATAAAGATAAGATCAGATTGTATCTCCCAAAATAAGGAGTTGGTTGGATGCATAAATTATAAATGCAACCTTCCACACTTAGATATGTAATTCCTTTCTCCCAAGAAATAAAGATCTGTTCTTTCTTTCCAATATTTTAAAGTAAAGTTATTCTACAAGTTTTGAATTAAAAGTATGAATTAAGTCCTCTTCCAAGGAATGAGTTGGCCACTCATTCTAAGGAAGATGGATCAATGTGTTAATGTTTGTTTCTTTATTTTTGTAGTTTTTCTTTTGTTGTAAACTTTTGATTTCATGTTATGTGATCCTTCTTCAGTACAATTTTGTTGTGAACCTGTAGGTGCCTTTTTATCTTTCATTTATTTTTAATTTATAACTTTAATTTATGCAAGTTTCATTTCTTTCATTCAACCTTTATTTATGCAAGGGTGATTTCCTTTATGCAAGTTTGATTTCCTTTATGCAAGTGTGTTTACATTTTTGCAAGGTTGCCTTTAAATTTTTGCATGTGTGATTTATTTTATGAAAGTTTGGTTTGTGTTTAAAGGAGTTGTTTTCCAAGATCTTCTTCTCTTAATGCATACAAATTTCGACACCAACCCAGTTGACATTATTAATGATGAGGATTTACGACCCTCATCACTTGTTGTCCAAAGACGTCACCCCTCTATCCATCGAGTAGATGTAGCTCCTCTGCCATCCACCTATATGATGGAAAACCCACATATGGCCTCTAAATAATGTCCACATCAGAAAACCCCTCTAGAAAATACCTATAATAGGCTACATCATGTGTAGCCCTAGCAACCCAACGCTCTCCAACAGCAGGTACCCATCACCTATAGCCTACTCGGACCAAGCCCGCCTCAAATGCATCCAGATGGGGCATACCAACTAGACACACACACATGATGTGCTCGTATTCCTAGCAGTGTAGTAGAAATGTGCAACATAGACTAAACCTCTGTAGCCTCCCATAGGCCCATAACTCTTTGTATAGTTGCACCAAGAATGTTGGTGCCCATGCAAACCGGGTCCTATCCTCCATCATGTCATGAAGAACCCCCATCAATGCCCATGGGAATATCCCACCCTCCACATCCGGAAATGCAAAGCAACAAATTGCCTCCATCAACAACACCACTAGCCTCATCTCCTCTAGATGGGCCCGATACATATCTTCGTAGCTCATATTGGCGTTATGGAACCTTATCTCCACCAGCCCCTTCACTGAGCACAATCAACATCAACTCCTCAGATGCCTCTAAGGAGATAGAATTCACATGTATCCCCACTATCGGTAACCACAAGATTCTGTACACATCTTCTAGGGTGACTGTGATCTCACCACGGTAGATGGAAGGAATTTTTCATTGAGTCCCATCTCACAATGAGGGAAACCATCAAACTCATCTCTTATACTACGTGTTGGTAGTGTCTCGACCTAATCAAGATAACCTCTGCAACATGGTGCCAATCATTGGCTGTCGCACTCCCTCATACCTCCATGAGTAGGGGCAGTACCCTATCCCGCATCCGTAGCTGGTCCCTCGCCTGCACCCAACAAAACACACTATTTTTAAAACCTTCCCATACCAAACACATATTGTACCCAATAAACCTTGTCCCCAACCCTTATTACTTATTATACCCACCCTACCACTTACCCCTTGCTAGACCAATCTATTAATGCCATGTATACCTATTCCCCGATTTACCTCTCATGAAACCTACCCTTACATCTCCTGGCTTATCCTTATCTCTTACCCTTTCTCTCTATTACCCTATTTTCCCAAAACGTCAGCCGACACCGGTTAGCAATGACTATTATCGGTCATGTGTAACCAGCATAGGTCACCTACTACTTGACCGATGTCGGCCAAATACCACCGACATCTGCCAATACTTGACCAGCGTCGTTCCCTGTCACATAGTCGAATATGTCCAAACCTCCCCCATTTTTCCAAATTTCTCAAAATCTAGCCTAATCCTCCACTCTAACCTACCCAAACCTATCCTAGCTTCATTCCCAATCCTATTTAACCTACATTGGACCTTCCCACCCCTCATTTCCTTCATTTTTACCCATACATTCCAAATAATAAAATTACACCCAAATTTTCACCCAACCCCATTTCAATAGCCTATTTCAATAACAAATATAGGATCGGATAGAATCCTACCTCATCTTGGTGTCGTCGGCATGGTGGTATGACTAGCCACTGCACAAGTGGCCCACCCAAACCTTCTCCTACCTCTACCATGTCCAATCACCAAATCCAATCCTCCTGACCTCCACCCAATCACAATCGATCCCCCTATGCTTGTGGACCCATCTACCTAGATCCTCTCACCAACGTGCCCTTTTCTCCACAACAGGTGCAAAAGGTAAAAATTTCTCTATCATTTTCTCAAAGACAACACGTGTAAATGAATCCATCCAATACAGATTTTTCCTTTTAAAACCCCCACCTCGACTTGCTGACGTTGGTTATACCTAAACCGACATCGGTCTTGTGCCCTAGCAAACCATGGTCAGTTGTACCTACACCAACATTGGTCTTGTGCCCTAGAAAACCATTTTCAATTTACCTATACCATCACTAGTTAAACATGACCAGCATCGGTTACCTGTTATACTCTTATCAACACCCTTTCCCCATTTCCACCCAAAATTTACCCTTCCCACCACCTTGTTGACCTTACTCACCCTTATCGCAACCTACCTCCAAGCCTACATTACCTATACCTATCCTTAATTACATTTAGGGACTTGTTATTTTAGTCGTGCCTTGCCCAACCTCGTGTTTGTGTTGTGACCTTACTACCTAGACCCGTAACATTATTAATGACCTCGTGAACCCATGTGCTCACTTTACCTTGCAACATTGTTACTGCTTTGTTTTACCTAATGCCCTTACCTTTCCTATTGTTGTGTCGTTTATCCCGACCCAACCTTTGGTATACCGAACATACCTACACATTCTTATACCTAACTCCGTGATGTGCTTCCGCACCATATTCTATACCTCGGATACCATAATCACTTCAACCTTGTTTGGATAAACCCATCGACCTTAGACAATGTAGAGTTTGCATGCTCTTCAACATGGTGTTGTGCCACAATTTATATGTGATGCCCGGTTAAAACAACCCACTTGAGACCCATGAACAACATAGGTTTAGTTAGAGAATTATGGAATATATATTTTTGATTAGGAGTTAATGACCGAAGTCTCACAGATAGTTAAATTCGAGTAATAACCTATCCCATTATAGTACTTACTGATTTCACATTATAAAGCAATAAATGTAATAGGTCCACACCTAGCTTAAATCTCCTAGGGATTAAATTAAATCATTGATTACAATGACCTTTTAGCTAAATAGTCCCTAAATAAAATTTAGGGTTAAGGGACCCAAACAATTAAATACCCAAGGTATTTAATTCAAGAGCAGGATTTAATTACAGTGAGGAAGGGAATACATATTTAAAACAACAGAGTAAGGTCTCACTAACCCACTCCCAGAGCTTGATTGAGAGAGTCTACAACTAGGTTACAAGGCAACAACTGCCACTAACGGGTTTCGAGCAACTCAAATCCACCAGAACAAAATTCTATTTTATAAACAATTCTCAGAGGTCACAAGGTCCAAAACTTAGGGCTAGAAGTTTCAGTTAGGTTCAGGGAGCAATTTTATTCCCATACCCACTCTCTAACAGGCTCAGAGTTTCAACTTGATTTTTCTCATAATTAACGATTCAAAATTTCCCTAAATCATTCCCAATGGATAGGAAATTTTCTCACATTTCTAGTGATATAAATAAGTCCTCCTAACTCCTTACAGAACTCAAGATTTGAGCGGGTGGAGTTTTTAGGTCAAATTTTCCCCAAGGGGACACCTATCAAGAGGAGGGGGAAACCTTTTGGTGGGTTGGTGGGTCGTGGGGCAGCTTAAGGAAATTTTCCATGTGTGGGAGAAATTTCCCAATTGTGCCTGCACCTTTGCAGGTCCTCTAAGGACACGTGGAAACCTCTAAGTTGTTGGGGAAATAAGGAAGGGAAGGGTGGAGCGACGGAAGGATTTGGGGCACATCACCCATGGAAGAGGAAAAACCAAACAATGCTCCCGCGCTCACGGGTCTCGCTTGGGGACTCGTGGCACTCCATGGTTTTCACGGGAGAAGGGAGAAGAAGGGGTGTAGATCGGTGGGAGAGGTTGGTGATTTTTTCCAAAGGGGAAAAAGAGAAACAAAATGACGCACGGGTCCGCACGCTCGTGGAGGGAAAAAAATCCCATGGCGATGGCGGGAAAATGGAGCCGCGGGGGGAAAATTTCTAAATTTTCCAAAGGCCAAAACTTAGAAAAGACAAAGGCTCCACCTTCCCCTCAACTGCCACCCCAAGGTGCCATGTGGCATGTTCTTATTGGTGGGGGCCGACGGGCTAAAATAAACACTTTTCGCCAAAATTTTCAAAAAGGCTAAGCGCAAAAAAAAAGGAACCGCGCCTCCACCAGCCCCAAAAGGACAAGTGGCACCCTCGATTAGTCAGTGGGCCAACAGAGGAAAAAGTGAAAAATTTCCTAATTCAAAATTTTCAAACAAAACTTTTCTAAGGCAAAATGACGGGAAGTTTTTGGGTTGTGGGCCCGCTAAGGAAAATTTTCCCACATTTTCCCGCCAATGCAAAAAAATTTCAAAGTTCCATAACTTGAGCTAAAAAGCTCAGTTTTGGAAAAACGAGGACTTTTTGGAAAGCTATCGATGCCCTATTTTCACAAAAATCATAAATTTTACTTTTTGATAAGTTTTTAAGGGTTAATTATATAAAAAGGGTCTGTAGGCTATAATTAGTGAACTGGCAGTTTTCAAACTTTTCAAATTGATTAAATTCGGTCTCCTCCACTCAAAATGTCAAACAGATATGGAGGATTGATCTAGGGAGGGTTTAGAGTGTTTTAGGAAAGTTAATTTGTTCAATTGATTTGAAATTGCATTTGTCCAACAAATGACAGATATGGTTGAGGAAGAGATTAAGCTCAATTTTTGCAATGTACACTTTATCTTCTTAAGTTTCCTTTGTCAATTTGAATTCCTTATCATCTTGGCATACTAATTTGTAACATTTTAAAGTTGATTACCAAGTGCAGGTCTAGACTGTATAATTTGATTGCATTCCTTTTACCAGTTTAAAAATTATACACAATGCCAGAGATCAGTTTCATTGAAGGAGTTATTCATTCGTTTTTATCATATAGGTATGGTATTTACTTCCTAAACTAATCCATCACATTCAGTTGATTCCAAAAAAATTATTTCCATGTTAAATTACAATTTCTAATTTCAAATTTAATATATTTTAAAGAGAAACAATACAAGATAGTTCCCACGCACATGTTTCCTCTTCTTGCAATTAAACAGAGATTACATTTACAATAGAAATTCAATTCCAAAGCAACAATGTGAGTTTGAGAAAGTACAAAGATTCCTTTATTGATTTATAACAACAACTTTACAAACTTATTCCTTTCTTTTAACTTTAAAATACAATATACAATACATGTAACATTCTTTCACATTCCTTTTCAAAACAGAGAATGGGATATAACTCTTTACATTTCTCACTTCAATTTCAATCTTTCATCATCAATACAAGTATCTTCTCATTTACAATAATTATACAAATCATCCACTTCAAAGTGGGAAAGGATTTCAATAAACTTGCTCACAAGAAGGGACTGTCAAACTGTATATTCCTCTTGCTCAAAACAGCAACATGCTCATTTTCTCTTTTCTCCAAGTTGATCACAACAAAAGAGGGGGAAAGGCAATGCTCTCCACCCAACCAAGACATCCAATGAAAGGATAAGCCTTCCTTCATCATTGGCCCCCGAGCCCCAACCAAGATACAATAAAATATGCAATTCAACCATGGAAACAACTGGCTTCCACAACACAACATTCTTTCACACACACATTTCTTTTTTAAAAACACAATGCAACACCAAAAGCAAAAATAGTTCACAACTGCATTCAACAACATTTCAAAGTAGAACTCAGGCTTGATCTTGCAAGACAAAGGAGAAAGGACTGTGGGGGAAGCTACTTATTCCTCCCAATTGGGAATTAGGTATCCACCTATAATCATACCGCCAATATAACATATCATGTCCTATAAACCTTAAGCCTCCCAAACCCTCCTTATGCCCCCAAAGTTTTTCCCTTATGCCCCCACAAGTAAGAAATTAAAGCTATTTCTTTTCCATGGTGGATCCCAAACCCAAAACTCCCTCCACAAAATTCTGATGCCCATGGCATTTCCCTTATGCCCCCAATAAGAATTCCCCATAGCCTTCTCCTACACCATTCCTAAGGCAGTCTACCCAACCAGCCAACAAATAAAACAATGCATGCACCATACACACAACACAATAAGAAAATGAAAGAAATAAACACCTACCTTTCCATGGTAGTATTTTTTTCCAATAAAGCTCTAAAAGCCAAGAACACAGTCCAAAACAACAATCTCAAGTAAGAAGTTATCTCCAAATTCCTCCACAATCCACAAGAGCTCCAAATACAAAAATGTGCCCCAAGGGAGTTTGCAAAAATCATTCAACAACCAAGCAACCATCTTTTCCAAAGTAAGAATTCCAATCATAAGAAAAATGGACCCCAAGCTTGCATACCAAATGTTTCAACAACTATAAAACAAGAAGAAAGTTGGAATTATATAGAAGAGGGAAGAAAGAGGATGATGTGGATCCATGTAGGATGACACCTCAAACATCCTCAATTTCAAACAAAAATACATGATTTCATTCTCCCAAGCACAATAAAGAGGTGGGTGAAAAATGAGAAATTACTTGCA
The DNA here is from genome assembly GCA_018340775.1 of Taxus wallichiana var. yunnanensis. Classification (NCBI taxonomy): domain Eukaryota; kingdom Viridiplantae; phylum Streptophyta; class Pinopsida; order Cupressales; family Taxaceae; genus Taxus; species Taxus wallichiana. The sequence goes on from CM031242.1 coordinate 626,962,867, forward strand.
CGCACAAAAGAGCCCACACCTCAAGGGACAATAAAATAAATAAAATGTAATAAATTGCAATTAAAAACATGCACAAAATTAATAAAATGCATTATAAAAGTCACCAATCACTTCCCCAACCATAATTATGGTTGGTAACATAAATTTAGAGGCATGGGACAAGTTTTACTTGTCCCACAAGCCTCCAAAAATAGCTCCCAAGGACAAATTTGAATTTGTCATGGAGGTGATGTATTTCATACTCCAAAACTGACTTACACAAGCTCTTACAAATAGCCAACAACTCTTATAATTACTTTCCCATATCCCAATTTAATTTATTTAAATTTTAATCAAATGATTCTCACATAAATCTAACACAATTTTAATTAAATAAAATAAGGAACACATTACTAATAAAATACATACAACAATAAATAAAAGAAACACATTAATAAAATACACAAACCCATGGTCACATATAAAGATGATTTCTCCCCCATGGGAATCTCTAACAAACAACACACAACACAATAAAACAAGTTACCATGGTGACCGTGTTGAATTCACCCAGAATTCCATTTTGGTTGGTCTCCGATCCCCCGATGTTTTGTTGTGATATTTTTAAACCTGCAAAACAAAAATACCTCCTTCGGCCTCATGGCCATATCGAATGTCCAAAATGAATATATAATATAATCACAAAATCACCTATATATATGAATCATGAGAGTCATCAAGGCAATCAATGAAATCCTTTACAATTTATATCGACAACTATGTCATCATCAAATAATTTTCCTTTTCTAGGTTTATCCATAATCTCCAAAATCACATGTCCGAATAACTTCGAATAAACATTCATGTCAATAGTATATCATCATCCACATGTGAGTGTCTCTAGTAATCACCATGCATTATATATAATCAGATTCAACAATAATCTAGGATCGATAACTAACACCATACTAAATCAAAACTATTAAGATGTCTCACATATAATCTACGGTATCATGATCGGTAATAAAAGGTGCCAAAGGGAAGTGGGCACTACATCCCCTCCCCTTATACTTGATTTCCTCTTGGAAGTCATAGGAAGAGAGATAGGAATAACTGCAATAGAAAAGGATCACCCCCATTATGGGATTGTTTGCTTTAACAAGTGTGGGTCTACAGAACTCCAGTTTGGTCCAATATAATTTAACAAGAAGAAGGGAGATTGCAAGGGATGAGTTCTAAACTTTCTGCATGTCAGGCTATGAACATACGAATCTAAGGAGTAACTTTACGCTATCAAACAAGATACAACGCATAACAATATAACAAGAAGAGTTCCAAAAGATCATCAAGAGTAACCACCAAGTAAGGGAATTACAGGGAAAATTTCCATAAACTTGAGATGACCACACAGTTTCCCACTGATACACATACCACATAACCAAAATTGAGGTTTTCACTAGGGTTGAATTGTGCTTTCATAATTTGTTGTATAGATAAGGCTAGCAAAATCAACCATGGCCAAGATTGCACAAGGAAAACGTCTACTCAAGGTTCACAATTCAAGGATCACAAAGGATGAGGTGGATCAACAAGGACACCTAAATCAACAAACATTTACCATCAAGGAACTATTCAAGGAAATCACTTCTATAACATGAGAGGGCACAATTAACTTTTCATGGTGATACTAAGTGAATTCAAGACCACAAGGTTTCCTATAGTCTGATTTTTTTAACACTATGTTTTAAGAATCGAACACACCATACGAACCAAATCTATATAAGTCAACCATATATATATATATATATATATATATATATATATATATATATATATATATATATCCCTAAGAACTAACATATCAATTCAAGCACCATACATTAAAGCACAATGGGGATTATTTTTCTTATTTCCTACTCAAGCTCAGAATAACCATAAAGAGAGCACAAGTAACACCAAGGACCACTCAAGGTTGCTAGGGAGAAGAGCAAGTAACAAGGGGTCCATTCAAATCCAAAGGTGAATAATATCATCTTACACTTTCCATCCTAATGGGAAGAAGGGCTTCAACAACAAGGTGAACCAAGAAAATATGAAGAAAAGAATACTTCCCCAAGTTATTCTATATCCTTAACATATGTTGCCTTAAAACTACAATACTTAGGTCTCCAAGGATAATATAACACACAAGGAGGTTCCTTCTCAAACAACAGATAAGTCTCAATCCAGAAAGGACCACAACTCACATCCATCGATCTATGGGATGATAAGGGTGTGACAACCCAAAACTCCCACAAGAAGGAACATACATCCATGGAAAAGAAGTAATAAGCAACTAGAACACATTACTATCCACGGTGTTTCAAAATTTCAGGTCAACGTAACTACGAATTCAACTATATATTGCACTTAATGCACATAAATTTTACCCATGTTATACATCACCTTATTAAGTCAAAATTTATAGCTTTGCTTGATAAGAACATTCCTTTCATACTTCCTTAGTTACAAACTTCCTTCTATTATGATATCATTAGTTTACGTTATAAAGAGAACCATTAAGGTGGGCATGATGTCTCACCATTCTGTATAGGCAGAGAGCATTTAGTTTACTTGCAAGGAAGGTCGATGGACAAGATTTCCCTTCTATTCTTCTACATGGTTTTTATTTCTTCTATTAATCTACCAAGGGTATAACAAGGATCATTTCCCTTTTCTATGCTCCAGTTAGTTCCAAGGTCATATCTCCTTAATTATAGTTTTATGGTGTTTTGGTTGAGTCATCTTATCAATCTACCTTTGTTGAGAATGTTGGTTCAAACACCTCAAAAAATTACTTTTATGGGAAGGAGATACAAATCAACACACCACATTTTTAACTCTAAAGGATCAAGAGACATTCAACATAGAAAGCACATTATTAATTTTCTGTAAGAACTAGGAAACAATGAACCGGCATGAATCACACCAAGATTTCAAAATTTCACCAAATAATTTCAAGCATCAATAAACATTCTTAGTGGGTCTCCACAAGTCTCACAAAGAAATTTTCAAGGAAAGCTCATTAAAAGAGGTAAAATCTTACTTTTACAAATCTATTTGGGTTTAACAATCAATTCTCATGTCCTCACAAGATACCACCAGCCAAGAAACTAGATGACAATGCAACTTTACTCCAAGGAACCACATCCACACCAAAAAGCATCAGATGCAATGGGGCAACCAAATAATTTACCAAATCATGAACTTAACAGCCAAGAGTTACAGTTTTTTTTAAAAGAGGAAGTACAATATAAGCATCATCGAGATTAACTATTAAGATCTACCCAACCAACTTCTCTAAGAGAAAGGTCCAAAAGACCCAAAGCATCCATAAGTGTTTCCAAGTAACCCAAATATTAATAGGTCATAGAATGTTATTCATAGTAAAGGAATTTAAGGTAAGGGTAAACTTATTTATAAGTCAAGAGAGTAAAACAAGTACACTTAAATAAACACACTACCTGAAAGGCTTAAATCTATCCATAATTACCAAAATGCATACATTCCATGAGTCAAAACTTTCTATAATACAACCAGGAACCCAAGATACAATTTAACATGCCATTGATGAAACAACACTTTTTCAGTAACATTTATAGTCAACCAAAGAGGCAATCCAATCCTAACAAAATCTAAAAACCCCTAAATAACCACTTCTACTCCGATGAGGGTCAAGCTCTTACCAGATTGAAATAGAATCACCACTACCACTGTCAGACTACCCTCTAGGCCACACTACACAACAAACTTTCTTTCTAGTAAGGTCAAGCAACAAAAAGGGTCACTCTAAGATCTTAGACACACTCAAGGTTCCATGCATCCATCACCAAGGCATGACTTTAAACACCTAAAAGGACCTTCAAGACACCCAGGGTGTACCCCCATATGACAATTGTCACCATACATGAAGCATAGAACTAGATTAACAACATCCAAGAAGGAAAACACGTAATGTTTAGCCAAGTAGCCAACAACATCATGAGATCCAAGTCATCAATCAAATAAAGTCTAAGAAATATTGACAATCAATAAAAGAGGCTAAGTAGCCGATTGCAAAGTTTTGAAAAATTCTTGTAAGAATTATAAATAAATAAAATATCCTCAGAGCTTCTTCAATCCAATCATAAAATAAGATGTTGGTCCTTGATAAAATACACAAGATTACAAAAGTAAAACACAAAAGTTAACACCACATTCACTCCGCAGCCTTTCATGGCCACCAATAGGGGTACTCTGCCTCAAGGTTAGTTCTAAGAACACATACACAGGATTGGGTCCTAGATGACACCCAGACTTAGTATCCACCCTATCATATGGGTAACAACAAGGAAAACTAACAACCAAACCCTCTTTCTTAACCACTCAAGGAAAGAAGCTCTAAACAACTTCTAATTAACTTTTCCCAACCCGAAAACAATCACTACTTTGTCCAACCACAAGGGTCACATCTTATAACTCATCATTCCAACCACTCCAATAAGGAAGGGTCTCAACAAAAGGCTTAATGCATCATACAATTAAATCAAGTTTTAGGGCTTGTTAAAAAACACATTTTAAAAAGGGAACCGAATTTCTATTATACTAGAAGTTCAAAAAATAAATTTAATCTGACATATTTAGTTATTCCAGGTTTAGACAAAATGTCACTAAGCAAGCACAACAACTCAAACAACTTATTATTATTTTATTATCATTTAAATTCTAGCGAGTTCAAATGAACAATGTAATGTAATATTTCTTCATACTTATTTATTCTTCAATTTTCAAACAAGTTTGTTTTCTTAGATTCAAAAGTGTGTCAGGTTTACAGTTCATGTCTCAAGTTTTCTAGTGTGCCCAATGGCCCAAGCTTTTGAACTACTGCTCTGATACCAAGTGTGATGCCTAGTTAAAACAACCCACTTGAGACCCATGAACAACCTAGGTTTAGTTAGAAAATTATGGAATATTTTTTTATTAGGAGTTAATGACCAAAGTCTCACAGATAGTTAAATTCAACTGATAACTTATCCCATTATAATAATTACTGATTTCACATTATAAAGCAATAAATGTAATAGGTCCACACCTAGCTCAAATCTCCCTAGGGATTAAATTAATCACCAATTACAATGACCTTTTAGCTAAATAGCCCCTAAATAAAATTTAGGGTTAAGGGACCCAAACAATTAAATACCCAAGATATTTAATTCAAGTGCAAGATTTAATTATAGTGAAGAAGGGAATACATATTTAAAACAACAGAGTAAGGTATCACTATCCCACTCTCAAAGCTTGATTGAGAGAGTCTACAACTAGGTTACAAGGCAACATCTACCACTAATGGGTTCCAGAGCAACTCAAATCCACCAGAAAAAAATTCTCTTTTATAAACAATTCTCATAGGTCACAAGGTCCAAAACTTAGGGCTAGAAGTTTCAGTTAGGTTCGGGAGCAATTTTACTCCCATACCCACTCTCTAACAGCTCATAGTTTTAACTTGAATATTCTCATAATTAATTCTTCCAAAATTTCTCTAAACCATTTTCAATGGATAGGAAATTTTCTCACCTTTCTGGTGATATAAAGAAGTCCTCCTAACTCCTTACATAACTCAAGATATGAGTGGGCGGAGTTTTTAGGTCAAATTTTCCCCAAGGGGACACGTGTCAAGAGGAGGGGGAACCTTTTGGCGGATTGGTGGGTTGCATGGGTGGCTTAAGGAAATTTTCCTTACATGGGAGAAATTTCCAATTTTTTCACGTGCCTCCGCAGTCCTCCAAGGCCACGTGGTGGCCTCTGAGTCATCACCGGAAACAAGGGAAGGGCGGAGCAGCGAAACGATTTTTGGGGCACATCGCCCATGGAAGAGGAAACACCAAACAATGCTCCCACACCCCGACTCCACTTGGGGACATGTGGTGCTCCATGGTTTTTCACTGGAGAAGGGAGAAGAAGGGGTGTGGAGTGGCGGGAGAGGTTGGCAATTTTCTCCAAAGGCGAAAAAGAGAAACAAAATGACGCGAGGGTCCGCGCGCCCATGGAGGGAAAAAAAACCCATGGCGAGGGCAGGAAAAAGGAGCCGTGGGGAAAATTTTCAAAATTTTCCAAAGGCCAAAAATGAAAAAAGACAAAGGGTCCCCCCCCCCGGTGCCACCCCAAGGTGCCATGTGGCACGTTCTTATTGGCTGTGGGCCGGCGGGGCTAAAATGCAAATTTTTCCTCAAAATTTTCAAAAGGGTAAGGGTAGAAAAGGAACCGCACCTCCGTCGTAGCCCAAAAAGGACACATGGTGCCCTCTTATTGGGTGTGGGCTAGTGGAGGAAAAACTGAAAATTTTCCCAAGTCAAAATTTTCAAACAAAACTTTTCTAAGGAAAAACGACGAGAAATTTTTGGGTTGCGGGCCCACCAGGGAAAATTTTCCCACATTTTCCCGTCAAGGCACAAAAACTTCAAAGTGCCTTAACTTGAGCTAGAAATCTCATTTTTGGGAAAATGAGGACTTTTTGGAAATCTCTCAATGCCCTCTTTGCACAATGAGCATAAATTTTACTTTTAAAAAAAGTTTGTAAGGGTCAATTTTGTAAAAAGGATCTGCAGGCTATAATTAGTGAACTGGCAGTTTTCAAACTTTTCAAATTGATTAAATTCAGTCTCCTCCTTCACTCAACATGTCAAAAAGACATGGAGGATTGATCTAGGGAGGTTTTAGAGTGTTTTAGGAAAGTTAATTTGTTCAATTGATTTGAAATTGCATTTTCCAACAAATGACGGGGATATGGTCGAGGAGGAGATTAAGATCAATTTTTGCAATGTACACTTTATCTTCTTAAGTTTCCTTTGTCAATTTGAATTCCTTATCATCTTGGCATACTAATTTTTAACATTTTAAAGATGATTACCTAGTGTAGGTCTGGACTGTATAATTTGATTACATTCCTTTTACCAATTTAAAAAATTATACACAATGTCAGTGATCAGTTTCATTGAAGGAGTTATTCATTCATTTTTATCATATAGGTATGGTATTTACTTCCTAAACTAATCCATCACATTCAGTTGATTCTAAACAATTTATTTCCATGTTAAATTACAAGTTTTGATTTCAAATTTAATATATTTTAAAGAGAAACAATACAATATAGTTCCCACCTACGTGTTTCCTCTTCTTGCAATTAAACAGAGATTACATTTACAATAGAAATTCAATTATAAAGAAACATTGTGAGTTTGAGAAATTAGAGTATTCATTTATTGATTTCTAACAACAAATTTACAACTTATTCCTTTCTTTTAACTTCAAAATACAATATACAATACATGTAACATTCTTTCACATTCCTTTTCAAAATAGAGAATGGGATATAACTCTTTACATTTCTCACTTCAATTTCAGTCTTTCATCATCAATACAAGTATCTTCTCATTTACAATAATTATACAAATCATCCACTTCAAAGTGGGAAAGGATTTCAATAACTTGTTCACAAGAAGGGATCACAAACCGTATATTCCTCTTGCTCAAAATAACATCATGCTCATTTTCTCTTTTCTCCAAGTTGATCACAAAAAAAGAGGGGGAAAGACAACGCTCTCCACCCAACCAAGACATCCAATGAAAGGAGAATCCTTCCTTCATCATTGGCCCCGAGCCCCAACCAAGATACAATAAAAGATGTAATTCAACCATGACAATAATTGGCTTCCACAAGACATCATTCTTTCACACACACATTTATTTTTTAAAAACACAATGCAACACCAAAAGAAAACAGCAGTTCACAACTACATTCAACAACATTTCAAAGTAGAACTCAGGCTTGATCTTATAAGCCAAAGGAGCAAGGACTATGGGGGAAGCTACATATGCCTCCCAATTGGGAATTGGGCATCCACCTATAATCATACCGCCAATATAACATATCATGTCCTATAAACCTTAATCCCGCCAAACCCTCCTTATGCCCCCCAAGATTTTCCCTTATGGCCCCCACAAGTAAGAAATTAAAGCTATTTCTTTTCCATGGTGGATCCCAAACCCAAAATTCCATCCACAAAATTCTGATGTCCATGGCATTTCCTTATGCCCCTCCACAAGAATTCCCCATAGCCTTCTCCTACACCATTCCTAAGGTAGTCTACCCAACCAACCAAAAATAAAACAATGCACGCACCATACACACAACACAATAAGAAAATAACAACAATAATAAAGAAAGAAACGCCTACCTTTCCATGGTCACTTTTGTTTCCAACAGAAAGCTCTCAAATCAAAGAACACAGTCCAAAATAGCAATCTCAAGTAAGAATTTATCTCCAAATTCCTCCACAATCCACAAGAGCTCCAAATAGCAAAAATGCATCCCAAGGGAGTTTGTAAAAATCATTCAACAACTAAGAAACCATCTTTTCCAAAGCTTCTCCAAAGTAAGAGCTCCAATCATAATCAAAATGCACCCCAAGCTTGCATACCAAATGTTTCAACCACAAAACAAGAAGAGAGTTGGAATTATATAGAAGAGGGAAGGAAGAGGATGATGTGGATCCATGTAGGATGCCACCTCAAACATCCTTAATTTCAAACACAAAAACAAGATTTCATTCTCCCAAGCAATCGTAACACTCAACCGTTTGTTACTTCCTCCCGAGCATTCAAGTGTTGATATATGATTTCTTCTGTAAAAGGATGTGTTCCTTTGATTGTGAAGTCATGCTTGATATGGAATGTATCTTCTTTGCAATTGAAGATCTTTGACTGAGTCGAATATGATTGGACTCTTTTATTTCTTTCATTTTACACCTGAGTTTAATCTAATCTCGAATGAATTGTGGATTTATCCATCTATAAGACTCAGCCTTGGATCAGCGGCATTGATCCAAGAGATGCTTTAAGTTTATTCGGGATGAACAAAAATTATAGACCTTACGAAGGTTGTAAGGTCTCGAATGTGTTGAATAAGTTATTCCGGAGTCTAACTCGGCCGATCATGTTAAATGAATTGGTTCCCCGATATCGAAATATCGTGAAGGTCTTGATCGTGGGCCGTAATAAATTCGGGTAAATTTATACTACTAGCTTATTATCGCTTTGGATTGAATCCATTACGGGAATGTATATCTCGTTGGTTCTTATTCTAACATTCTAAAGGTTAGACCTAAACCGATTTATTAAGGTTAATAACATATGGGTTGGATTAGTATTAATCTAACCTAGCCCTAAGCTATAAGCTAAAAGTTCCTAAAGTTAGCAACCTAGCACTAAGGAAGTTAGACTAAGTATCACCTTATGATCTAACCTATGTTTCTAACCTAACTAATGTTAGTGGAGGAAGGGGACCTATGAAGGGGTGTGAGCCATGGGCGGTAGTTTCTATGGCATTAAATGAAGGAGATAAGCATGAAGGACAAGGAATTAGCGGAGGTTTCAAACGGCCATCGAGGCCGACGTGGCAGAGTCGCCAAATTTGGAAATGGTCTTTGATTTGCATTTTTCCATCGCCAACTATGGCGGTCGGTGGCAATGGAGATTGAGCGGGAATTTTGGAGTTAATGCAATTAATGAACTCGGTCTCCGAGCTCGGATTTCTCGGGAAGACATGCAAAAAGGAAAACTGGTTGTTTGTTTGGTTTTTCATGCGCTCCGAGTTTCTCTCTGTTTGATCACTGGTTCTTCACACCAGTCTACTTGGTGTTGCATGGCAACTATGAGAATAACTAGCTCTTTTCTCTGTCGAGGAAAGTTTATAAGGCATGGAAATAACAAATTATTGTTGTTGAATCTAACGTGGAAAAAGAGGAGAAGGCTCGAGCTCTTTCAGAGGTCTTCTTCAGATTTTTAAGCAACATTACCAGGCATGTTAGGCCCTAACTTTTAAAAATCTTGCTTTCTTTCAAATGATTTCATTAGAACAACTCTGTTCAAATGATTTTTGGGTTCAGTTGGTTTTTAAGGTAGCTTTGTAAGAATTAGTTGTTGTATCTTCTTACTGGCTCGATTTTTCAAATGAACCCTTGATGGGTGTGCATTTTGTTTCATACTGTTGAATTATCTTGCTGTGTTTTGCATTTCGGTTAGATTTCGTAGAAATGCTTGCAAGGCTAATATACGAATTCGGCTTTGTGGGAGTCCATGAATTGTTTTCTTGTTTGATTCAGACTTAGTCGATACCTTGTTGTTTCACTTGTTGAAAAGGATACTGTTGGAATTCTTGAATGTACAGTATATTCCAACTTCTGTATAAGTTATGTCGTGAGTAATATATGTCATTGTTGTTGTTGGACTTCTTGAAATGAAATTATGTCTTGGCTTCTGAAGAAGTACAGCCATGAATACAATATGTTATTGAATTCCATTGGAATCCTTGAGTAGATAGTATTTTTGACTTCTGTAGGAGTTTTAGATTGAGAATATTACTTGGGTTCGACTCCTTTTGAACTCTTGAAGCGTATATTATGTTTTCCTCTTCTGTATAAGCTTAGAGTGAATATTGTTGTTATGGACTCAGTTGGAGTCCTTGTTATGAAACCAAGAGCCTCATATATGCCCAGTTGTGAATACTTATTATTATTGGCTCTGTTGGAATCCTTAATATATATATATATATATCTTGTATTTCGCTTCTGTAGAAGTTAGTCGTGAATGCCATACGTTTCTACTTCTGTAGGAGTTCAGTTGTGAATACGGTATGTTATTGTTTTGGTTGGAATTCTTGAATTTAATATGTATCTTGTATCTTTCTACTTCTGTAGAAGTTTATTTGAAGAATACTACATGGGTAAGACTCCTTTTTAATCTTGGAAGCGTATATTATGTTTTCTCTTCTGAATAATCTCAGTTGTGAATACTGTTGTTATGGACTCAGTTGGAGTCCTTGATATGTAACTGGTGTTTCTACTGCCTAAGCCTGGGCTTGTGATTACGGTTGATATTGACTCGGTGAGAGTCCTTAAAATGTATCTAGTATTTTAAACTTCTGTCAAGCTTGGTTATGAATGCTGTTGTTTTATTATGAATACTAAATGATATCGACTTTGATGGAGTCACTGAAAGGTAATTTATGTTGTAACTTCTGTAGAAGTTTTTGCTGTGAGTACTTTTAGGATTCTTGATTGTTGTCATATGAATTCAACTTCAATTTAAACCTTTAATATAAGTATTGGTTGGATTTGGCACTGTTGGAGTCCATGATATGCTGTGAGTTGGCTCGATTCTCGATTTCAGTCCTCGCTAAGCATGCATATCGTTTTGACTCTTTCTTATCATCGTTGTGTTATGTTCAGTTCGATTCGGATGAATTAAAGGTTGGGGTTTCTTTATCAACTCGATTTTGTTGATACCCTGTTATATGTTGTAGTAACTCGACTTCAAATGAAACCTTGAGGAAAAATTTATTGGGATTTGCCTAGTTGAATGAAGTTGTGCTCTGTCAAACAATGGCGATGGGTATATTCATATTGTTGAATGTTATGAAAAGGAATTGTTGAATCTGTTAAGTTTGGATTACTTACTGTTGCTTGTCGCGAGAGCTACTGTATTGCTTAGTAAGCTACAGAAATTTTTATATTTAAATTTTGACGAAACTGTGGTTCTTCTTGTGGTCTCGTCTGACTTAGTCGCATGCGTATAATGTGAATGCTTTACTCTTGAGGAGACGGTACAGTCATGAGCATGATTGGAAGGGAAATCTGAATGTCTCGGTTTCTTTCTCTTCTGCTGTAAAGTATATGTTGATAAATTTATATTTAATTGTTGGATTTGTAAAACATACTGATGGATTCATGAATTGTTAGGATATTCATTTTGTTGAATATAATGGCCTCACGATGTTTGCTATCCTTGGGATTCGGATGGATAGTTGTTTTAGATGCATTTGTTCTTCTTGGTCACTAACATTTATGAAGAAATATATGAAAAGTATCTAGTACTATTTAGTAACTATAATATGAGTTACGCATTATAGTCATGTTTGAATTACAAAATGGCATAGTCTCGAAATATGTTTACATGTTTGGTGAATTAATTTCATTTAAACAAAGTTTAATGAAAACAATTGGTGGATTGCAATTGTTTTAAGATTTAGTGCTTATCATGCTCAGTTCACCGAACTGACCCATGTTGACAATTTTTGTAGATGATTGCCGTAAGTGGTAAAGGCACGCAGATCTGATATGATGTTCAGATTGTTTAATTTGGTTTTATGATGAAATCCAACTTGATTCTCTGAATGTACTACTTGAAGAAAGATGTTCTTTTGCTGTTGAGTATTGTATCGAATATGCTGAATGCATAAAATGTATTTGATTAGCTTTGAAAGGAATGAAAAGAGATATTTGTTACTTATGTGTTTGTATTTGTATCTTGATGGTTTGATCTTCTTCGGTTCGAATGATCTTGAGAGCATTGTTATTATTGTATAACTTGGAGACTTTTGTGAATATCTAAGTAAGCTTGCAAGGTTATGTGACTGAATACTTATGATTGTTTAGTAGTTCTATTATGTTCTATTTATAGCTAAATTGGAACTTAGATCATTGTCTTTCGGGAAGCTAGGGTTAAAATAAACCTGAGCAGGAAGCTAAACGAGCTGAATAAATTATTACTTCCTAGTCTTGATCTAAGGCAAGACAACGTTTAATTGGATTCTTAATCACTATATCTCGATACTAAAAGTAAGATATAATTTCAGTTATGAGAATTGATATAAACCAAAAAAGGGTTTGGTTAGCAATCTCATGTGAAGATTAAGGGTTATTGTCCAGTTTCGTTGATTTAGATTTATGTTTTTCTATGAACTCCTTGAAGGGACCTCTAGTCTTAATAACTTCTCTTGTGTAATGGGTTTTACTATGAAAGGTAATTCTAAGGTGAGGAACCCAGGGATTGGGAAAGACTAACCTTAAGGGAGTGTCTTATAGTATAATTTTAACTCAACGTATGTAACACTTATTAATAAGTAGATCTTTTTGAGGTGGATTTAAAGGTTGACGGCACAAGTCAATTGCAGGGTTGTACCTTCGAGAACATTAGGATCTTCTCGAAGATACAACAATGCAGGTGACTTATGACGACGCCCTTTGCATTGATCGTTAAGATTTACACCTTAAAATCGAACAAGTTACTCCTGGGACTGATTAGGAACGTGGTCGCGTTATAAGGCTGCCCTAGGAGACTCGGGGTATCTTGACACACTAGATTAACTAGGGTTGATCCAAAGATGTCAACGTGTCCCTAGTCCCCTGGGAGCATCCCTATAACGTTTTCATCTTACTAATCCGCTCCCGAGTGAATAACTTGGGATAGGAGAATCAATGGTTTCAGTCATAAGACATTCTACATAACATAGGAATGGGGTGAAGGATGTATTCCAGATTGATTTAGTATGCCGTCAAGGAATATGAGACATAAGCTTTATGTTTCAAATCTTTGACCAAAGTATCGCAAGCTGCTGATTGCATTGTCCTAAGTCACCTAGTCTAAGGGATGAGATGCCGATTGATAATGGTAACAATTATTTAGATAGGTTCCTTGGATAGAGCATTCTGAATCCCAGATTAGGGAGGAGAACCACAAGAGTGATGTGTTAAATAAAAATGCCAACTCTTAATACTCATGAATAGATCGGTAGATTACCGAGTCATGGAATGAATAGATCGGAGGTACTCCAGTCATTACTGACTGCATATGGTTATCTCTGTTATAAGAATGGTTGTTTTGATTTGTGAGTTCTAAATTATGTATTTAGAACTAGGAAGCATTTGTCAAAAAAATAAAAAAAAATTAATTGTTCTAATGTATAAAAATGTGGATGTTACAAGCACAATAAAGAGGTGGGTGAAAAATGAGAAGTTACTTGCACACACAAAAGATCCCACACCTCAAGGGACAACAAAATAAATGAAATGTAAGAAAGTGCAATTAAAAACATGCACAAGATGAATAAAATGCATTATAAAAGTCACCAATCACTTCCCCAACCATAATTATGGTTGGTAACATAAATTTAGAGGCATGGGACAAGTTTTACTTGTCCCACAAGCCTCCAAAAATAGCTCCCAAGGACAAATTCGAATTTGTCATGGAGGTGGAGTATTTCATACTCCAAAACTGACTTACACAAGCTCTTACACATCTCTTACAAATTAAATACAAACAGCCAAAAACTCTTATAATTACTTTCCCATATCCCAATTTAATTTATTTAAATTTTAATCAAATGATTCTCACATAAATCTAACACAATTTTAATTAAATAAAAGAAGGAACACATTACTAATAAAATACATACAATAATAAATAAAAGAAACAAATTAATAAAATACAAAAACTCATGGTCACATATAAAGATGAATTCCCCCCATGGGAATATCTAACAAACAACACACAACACAATAAAACAAGTTTCCATGGTGACCATGTTGAATTCACCTAGAATTCCATTTTTGTTGGTGTCCGATCCCCCAATGTTTTGTTGTGATATTTTTAAACCTGCAAAACACAAATAACTCCTTCGGCCTTGTGGCCATATCAGAACGTCCAAATGAATATATAATATAATCACGAAATCATCTATGTATATGAATCATGAGAGTCATCAAGGAAATCAATGAAATCATTTACAATTTATATCGACAACTATGTCATCATCAAATAATTTTCCTTTTCTAGGTTTATTCATAATCTCCAAAATCACATGTTTGAATAACTTCCACTAAACATCCATGTCAATAGTATATCATTATCCACATGTGAATGTCTCTAATAATCACCATGCATTAGATACAATCAGATTCAACAATAATCTAGGATTTGACATCTAACACCATACTAAATCAAAACTATTAAAAGGTTTGTCATATAGTCTATAGTATCATGATTAGTAATAAAAGGTACCAAAGGGAAGTGGGCACTACATCATACATGTGCGTACATTTGAATGTCACTACCTTTGACCCTGGCCCATTTCCCTTTTTTCCCGATTTGACCTTTACCCCATTTCCTCATTTTTACCTCCACCTACCCAACCCACACCTACCTACCTCACCATTGATTAAGTGGATATTCCCATGTCTTCACCCATTGCATCTTGTGATGATGGTACCTATTTTTCTTAGCCTAATAGCCTTACCTTGCCTATGGCCATGACCCTTATCCAAACAAACCTTGACCTTTTGACCTTTTGGATGTACCGGAACCACACCTAAACATTCCTACATCTTACCTTGTTGAGTTCTCGGACCGTATCCTTTACCCTAGATACCGGACCTCAACAACCCTTGTTTAGATGACCTTTACGACCCTAGCTAACGTACATTTGTTATGTTGAGAAACCCTGGTATCTCATGGAATTTCACAATGTGTGTGTACGTCTGAATGCTCTACCTAATCACCCACCCTACCTCTTACAATCACCATACCCTCGACCATCACCTTCTTCACACCTAACATTGTTTTCTCAAACCACCCACCTCCTCATTTTATCAAACCACTCACCGCTTCCTTCTCTCACCTCATCGGTTCCTAGTTTGAGGGGGTTACCTCCACCCACGCTTAGGGAAACATTACCTTCACCCACACATGGGGCAACCACATCTTATTTTTTTCTTCGTCGCTTACCAATACAAGCTACACAACAAAAAGGGGAAAAATGTAGACACCAAAATTGGGTCACACTCCCCTTGGCCTCCCATCGAATAACCAACTCAAACATATTCACCTAACCATGGCCCCTTTCACCCCACATTAATATTAGTTTAATTAACTTAATTAAATTAATACCCACCCTCACAATATACATTACTTAATTATTCTAATTAAGCTAATTTCCACCTCACCTAGACACCTCACCTTAGACCTATTCTTGGCATGTTTCCATAACTAACTAAGACTTAGTTTAACCCTAAAAATCAATGCCTACTATCCCTCTAACCACCTTCTCGCTCATAAAAATGTAACATCCGTTATACATGTTAGGAATATCCTAACTATTAGTGCTCACTAATATGTTAGTGTGAGTAATTATATTATCTAGGATAATATAATATTGCATTGTTGGTGTGGTTGTTTGTGAGTTACAACAACCCACTTATTTAGGGAGTGTATTGTTATAACATCTCATATAGAGTTAGTGAGAGGTTATGTTTAGGCTCCTTGATTATAGGAGAAACATTAGCCTATATAAATGTAATGGCCCGTATGAATCAACATAGTTTGAATGAATTATTATTCTGTGTAAACCTCTAGCTCTTTACATTTGGTACCAGTGTAACACCACCAATTGTTGTTACTTCCTCCTGAGCATACAAGTGTTGATATGTGATTTCTTTGTAAAAAGGATGTGTTCCTTGATTGAGAAATCATGCTTGATATGTACTGAATCTTCTTTGCAGATTGCAGATTTTTGACTGAGTCGAATATGATTGGACTCTTTTATTTCTTTCATTTTGTATCTGAGTTTAATCTGATCTCGGAATGAATCATAGAGTTATCCATCTATAAGACCTAGCCTTGGATCAGTGGAATTGATCCAAGTATTGCTTTAAGTTTGTTCGTGATGAATTAAAATTACAGACCTTGACAGTTGCAAGGTCTAGAAGCATTGAATAAGCTAGTCCGGAGTATAACTCAGGTTGATCATGTGAAATGGATTGGTTCCCGATATCGAGGTATATCTGGAAGGTCTCGATCGTGGACCAGGTAATAATTCGGTTTCATACAATTTTGTAAGCCTAAAAGCAGAACAGGAGCTAACCCTGTTCAAGAATGCATGTTGTAGGTCTTTTTCTGAGTGTACGGAATGTAGACCCAACTGGAATTATTAATGTTAGTAACCTAAAACTAAACTTAACCTAGGGGTTAGTATTAATCTAACCTAGACCTAGGCTAAGAGCTAATGTCCTAAGTTAGTATCTATGTTCTATGAAGTTAGACTAGGTGTTATCCTAAATTCTAACCTAAGTTACTAACCTAACTATTGGGCAAGGATTATGGGGACCTATGGAGGGGTGCGAACCATGGGCGGCTTTTTCTATGTTATTTAATGCAAAGGATAAGTATGAAGGATAGGTATTGGCGGAGGTTTTAGAAACGGCTAGCTGAGCCGACGTGGCAGGTCGCCAAAACTGAAAATGGTGTTGAAAGTCTATTTGTCTATCGCCAACTTTGGCGGTCGGTGGCAGTGGAGTTTGAGCGGGAAATTTGGAGTAAATGCAATTAATGAGCTCGGTAGTCGAGCTCGGAATTCGTGAGAAGGCATGCAAATTGGAAAGTTGTTGTTTTGTTTGGCTTATCGTGAATTTCAGTTTTCCTTCTGCCTGTTCACTGGTTCTTCGCACCAGTCTTCTTTGTGTTGCATGGCGAGTATGAGCGTATCTAGCTCTTTTCTCTGGAAAGGAAGATATATATGTCATGGAGATAGAAAAATTTTGTTGGTCGCTCTAACTTGGAAAAGGAAAAGGAAGTCCAAGCTCTTTCAGTGGTCTGCTTCGGAATTTTGAGCAAAAATCCAGGCATGTTAGGCCCTAACCTTTAAAAATCTTGTTGTCTTTCAAGTGATTTCATTAGAACAACTCTGTTCAAATGATTTATGGTAATAGAGGATTTTCTTTGGATGTCTTGTGTGATTTTGGCACTGTATCTTCATGCTGGTTTGATTTTTCATTTATCCCTTGATGGGTGTTTATTAAATTCGAACTGTGGCTTTATTTCTTTGTGTTTTGCATTCTGGCTTAAATATGCGAAATTTATGAAGGGAATGTATGCTCGGCCTGCTCGGCGAGAGCCCATAAATTATTCTTGTGATGGGTACAGGCCACTGTTATGCTTGTCGATTTTGTAGTCGATGCATGTTGTGAATACTTGTTGGAAGGGAAACTGCTGGACATTTGTTTGATTATTCAGTTTTAAGAGAACCTTGTAAGCTCTGTCGTGGTTATTGATGGGGTGGTTATTGATACTTGTTGGGTTTCGTTGTGTCTTTTAAAGTTGTTGGGAAGAGGTAACTATTGTGTTCAGTAGTCATTACGACCCTGTGGAAGTTGTTTTTCCTTTTATTGTGGTAATGGGATTCAACCCGTTGACAGTATACAATATGGATATAGGTATTTTATTTGAACGACTCTGTAGAGTCCTTTGAATGATTCGTATATATTGGACCACTGTGGAAGCTATAAATATAAATATATATTTGAATGTTGAAAATTGCTTTGTCTGAGTCTTGTTGGAGTAACAGGTAAGGCGACTTCTGTTATTTGGTAATGAATACTTTCGTTTTACAAGGAATTTGTGGTTCAGACTCAGTTGGGCATTTAAATATGTATTCCACTCTATGTAAGCTTGGAGCAAATATAGTTATACGGGCTCTGTTGGGTTTCTTGTTACAAAATCGTTATATAGCTTTTGTATAAACCTGATTTTAAAGGCTTACCAATGTTGGCACGGATGGAGTCATTATCTTCTATGTATTTTGTTTACTGTTGTTGGGACTCAGTTGAATTCTTAATAGTTAAACAGTGTAACTGCTTCAGATTATAACTGTTGGGTTTACTTTGTTTTTGACTTGTTGGGTTCTGTGAGTATGGGAAGATATCTTGTATGTCAAACCTGGATAAGCTAAACTGTGAATATTGTTTATGGACTTAGTTTTAATTCCTCGAATGGTAATCTATGTCACTGTTTTCCGTATAAGCCTGAGTATGAACATGTAATGTTCTTGGCTTTGTTGGTTTTCTTTAATTAAGCTTGATAACATGAATTATGGCCTTTTAAGTAGGTCGCGAATACCATACTTTCAACTCTGATTTCGTTCAGGGGTGATTACGATATTCTGTGTATGTTTTCCTTCTGATTACATTCCAGTTTGATGTGGCTGTGCATGCTGCTTGGATTTCGTTTAAAAATCCCTTCGCATAGTCGTAGGGAAATGTCATTGCTTAAATGATCATGAGTCTTTGGTTGACTGCGATAGCAAAGGAGTTCTTTGATTTCGACCTTGTGTCTAAAAGCCTTTCAGTGCTAATCTTCTTATCTGTCGCTTTTGCGTAAGGTCATACTGAGTCCGCTTGGTAGATAGACGCCGTTGTTTGGCAAGAGGGTTACTTGTCTTTGTAGTTGCTTCACTTTAAGTTTTAATAGAATAGAGTCTTTGTTGATGGACTCAACTGATTTATTAGCATGTGTATTAAGTGAATGCCTTGCTTTTGGAAAGATGGTATAGACATGAGCTAGTTCAGAGGGAAACATGTACAATTTGTTTATTTCTTTTCTGTTGTAAATTATAAGTTGATATAATTGTTTAACTAACATCTGTAATTGATTTTACATAATGACGGTAACTGGATTGATATGATATTCCTCTTTTTAAGTTGAATATAATGACTGTCTGATGTTTGTTCAACTTGGATTTACAATGAATAATTGCTTAGGACACTTTTGTTCTTCTTGATCCCTAATATTTTGATGAAATATTTGAGAAGTATATAGGACTACTCCGTAACGAAAATTATTGTTACACGTTATAGACATGATATATTCTTAACGTATAGTCTGAGTCATGTTTATTTGATTGGTGATTTTATATCATTTAAACAGGGTGTTTAATGAAAACAATTGATGGATTGCAATTGTTTTAAAAGTTAGTGCTTATCATGCTCAGTTCATCGAACTGACTCATGTTGACTATTTTTGCAGATGGTTGCCGTAAGTGGTAAAAGCATGCAGATCTGATAGGATAATCAGATTGATTAAATTTGATTTATAAGTGAATTACATCTTGATTTTCTAAATGTACCATATAAGGAAAGATGTTCCTTTTTCAGTTGAGTAATGTATCAAGTATGCGGAATGCATACAATGTATTTGATTAGTTCTGAAGGAATGGAAATTGATATTGTTACTTATGTGTCTATATTCTTATCTTGATAGTTTGACCTTCTTCGGTTCAAATGATCTAAAGAGCATTGTTATTATTATATAATTTGGAGACTTTTGTGATTATCAATGTAAGCTTTGCAAGAATATAAGACTGAATTCTTATGATTATTTAGCAGTTCTGGTATGTTCTATCATAAGCTAAATTGAAATTTAGGTAACTGTCTTTTTGGAAGATAGGGTTAAAATATACCTAAACAGAATGCTAAACAAACTGAATTAAATTATTAATCCCTAGTCCTGATTATGACAGGACAACATTTAATTGGATTCTGAATCATTTATATTTGATGCTAATAAGTATGATATAAATTCAGTTATGAGAACTGATATAAATCTAATGGGGTTCAGATGGCTATCTCATGTGAAATTTATGAGATATCGACCAATTCCGTTGTTTTAGAATCATATATATTCTAAGAGCTCCGTGATGAGACCTTGGTCTTAATAACTCATCTGTGTAGTGGGTTTTATTGAGAAAGATCATACTTGGATGAGGAATCCCGGGTTTGGGAAAGGCTAACCTTAAGGGAACGTCTTTATTGTAATTTAAACTCAACGTGCGTAACGCATTGTATTAAGTAGATCTTTTCGAGGTGGATTTAAAGGTTGACGGCACAAGTCAACTGCAGGGTTGTACCTCCGAGAAGATTAGGATCTTCTCGAAGTTACAACAATGCAGGTGACTTATGACGACACCCTTTGCATTGATCGCTAAGATTTACACTTTGATCTCGTACAAGTTACTTTTGGACCGATTAGGTATGTGGTCACATTATATGGCTGCCTAGGAGACTCGGGGTATCTTGACACACTGGTTTAATTAGGATTGACCCAGTATGTCATCTTATCCCTAGTCTTCGGGAGCATCCATATAACGTGGTTACCTTACTAATCCATTCCCGAGTGATTAACTGGGATAAAAGGGACTGACAGAAGTCGGTATAAGACATTCTACATAACATGGGAATGGGGTGAAGGACGTATTCTAGATTGACGAGTATGTCGTTAAGGAATACGAGACATAAGCAGTATGTTTCAAATCTTTGGCCAAAGTATCGCAAGCTGCTGATTGCGTTGTCCTAATTCACCTAGTCTAAGGGATGAGATGCCGATGAATAATGGTAACAATTATTCAGTTAGGTTCCTTGGACAGAGCATTCTGAATCCCAGAATAGGGAAGAGAACCGCAAGAGTGAAGTGTTAAATAATAACGTCAACTCTTATTACTCATGAATAGATCGGTAGATTACCGAGTCATGGAATGAATAGATCGGAGGTACTCCGAGTCATTACAATTGCATATGGTTATCTTTATATGAATGGTTATTTTATTTTTGAGTTCTAAATTATGTATTTAGAACCGGGACGTAATTATCAAAAAAAAAAAAAAAAATTTGACTTGTTCTATTGTCTAAAATGAGGATGTTACACACAAGAGCGTTTTATGCAAAGAGGTCTGTTTTGACATCATTCTATTTTGAGGCGCCTGATTTGTATGGATGAATTTGAAGTGAAGCTTATATACTAAGTCTGCATCCAAGAGTCATGTGTTTGATCTCTCAACTAGTCTTCTTCTTCCATGCCCATCAGAAATGCGTGGTATCCTTCATTCATAGTCATTTAGAGGACTCTGTAATCATGTGATGCTTTAAGAATTTTCAGTCTTTGATGTTTATGCAAGTCAGATCTATTATTTGTTAATGTTTGCATTAGACGTATTCTATCTCCCCTGGTAATGCATTTTTCTATATCCCTGTCTTGAAATAACATTGAAGTTCCAACAGTGGCAATATTTCCTTCAGCCAGTCCCGATTTGTGACTAGGCGTATCCATCCAAGAAATGGCGCAAAGGTGCTAATAATCTGCCATTCATCTGTTCTCGTCAGATCAACTCTTTTTACATCAGAGTCTCTATCTTTTGATCATTGGATTCAACATTACATTAGATCGAATATGTGCTTGGCGACTACACTTTTACAATAGATCTTGCATCCTACAGTGCAGTGAATTCGCATCAGTTTCTGAAGTATTCGGGTATGTTTTGTTCTGCATCGCTATTGGATTACACCAACCCCTTATCAAAGTTAAGCCTGATCTACTCTTCGTTGGATCTGCTCATGCACGGTCAGCTGAAATTTCACTCGACAGGTTCCCATGGCAGTGGAATTATTTTTTCTACCGACGACAATTACTCTACCATACTTCACACCGAATCTACCATTTTATTCGCCATGCAGTTGTGGACACTTTGTCGTGTATAAAAGTATGTCCCTTATTTCGTTGGTTTGAATTATTTTTATTGTTATTGTAACTTTGTCTAGTATGTCATTATAGTGTTAATGTGAGAAAAATGTTGAAAAATGTTCAAATTCAAGAGTCAAGTGTTAATTATTAGAATGTCATTATGGGTTGTCAATCAAGGAAAAGTTATCCTATAAAGTTGTCGTAACAAGTTTTTTCAAGTCAAAACATTGTTATAAAAAGTAATCTTTAATTACTTTTTAGTAGTTAATTTTTATCATCCATTTTCTATTGCCATCTTGTATAGTCAAAAGAGTCGAGTCATTTAAAAAAGTCCTTGCATTGTGTAAGTCAATGTATATTTTATGTTGGAACTCCAAGTTCAAAAGAGTAGAAAACATATTTTTTTAAAAAAGGGGATGTCATTGTAAAATTCAAAAATAGGTGATCTTAGGATTATTTGTATTGTCGTTTTGAGTCTAAAGTTCATTGTGAGTCAAATTCAAGTCTGAAAAATAAAAATAAAAATTTCTCCTCGCGGATGCATTTTCGGTGTTACCCGACGTCTAAAAAATAAGTTATTTCACATTACGGGAGGGAAGATATAATAAAAAATGTGGAAACAGTTGAGCTTCATATCCAAATCTGGCTGAGTTAGCAGCACGTATGATGGAGGATGGAGGAACATGAGGTAGGAGGTTGATCGGTGACCTCTCATCGGTTTCCAACAATGAGGCCACATAGATGGTTTGGTGACATGTGTGCAGTGTGGTTTCTTTTTTCGAGTTCTTTTTTAGAGTTCCTATTTTGTGTGGTATTTGATGGATGTTGGAAAGAGAGTTGTGTTGGAGTGCAGATGAATATCATTGATCCTCTGACTACCATACTTCATTGGAAGATGATCAGCTAATAGAATACATTCACTAGCATTAGTGACCATGTGCAACAAGACCTAACTAGCAAGATCCATTTAGGAGTATGTTATTCAATGCACTTTGCTTCTCAGTATCTATATGAGTGGAATTTCACATTGGGGGAGGGGGAATACATACCAATGTTCCATTCCCATTTTGTACCCGAAATGACTTAGTCAAGGAAATTTTCTAGTGGCGGTGGCGTTTTTCTATGTTGTTCGAGATTGAGTGGTAGAATCAATGACAGAGACTACGATTAAGAACATTATGATTCTTATAGGAAGTAATGTGAAATTTTTTCAATATATCTTCTATTGTGTAGTTTTGAGATATGTAAGTTATGTTTCCTACATAATTCCCTCGATGTATAAGCATAGATGTGAACAGTAGCACCAAAGTAAGTCGGTTCATGGATCTTGAAAGGGTTTGTGGGAGGATCCAAGAAACCACACGAAGTGGATAGTTGATGAAGTTCTGTCACATCAAATTTTGTGGTAAGCCTATTTAAAACCATGGAAGGAGTGAGCCTTTCTTTTGGATCAAGGTCATGAGTCACAGAGTTGGACATGCCACAGGGGTGAGCATACTGCAGAGGAGCGTGTGGATGTTTTTCTACCATGTTCACACTAAGGGGGGGAATGTTAGGAATATCCTAACTATTAGTGCTCACTAATATGTTAGTGTGAGTAATTATATTATCTAGGATAATATAATATTGCATTGTTGGTGCGGTTGGTTGTGAGTTACAACAACCCACTTATTTAGGGAGTTTATTGTTATAACATCTCATATAGAGTTAGTGAGAGGTTATGTTTAGCTTCCTTAATTATAGGAGCAACATTAGCATATATAAATGTAATGGCCCATATGAATCAACATAGTGTGAATGAATTATTATTCTATGTAAACTCGTAGCTTCTCTTACAATACATCCAAGAAGAAAGAAATGAACCTGAGCTAAAAGAGGTGAGATCTACCAATTTTAGTAAACCTAGGGAATCCAACCTTAATCAACGTTGTTCACCCTAAACCGACGCCGGTCAACCTAGAACCGCCATCGGTTACCATTTATTCACCTTAGCAACCTTGTGTTTTGGCTATCACATTCTGAGAGAAAGAGTATGAGAAGAGAGTTGCATGCAAGCAGAACCAAAGTCTTTTCATGCACCCAGACATCCATAGCTAGCACTAGGATAGATCTAGAAGAATTTTCACTCACGGTAACATTCTCAGGAAGCATCACTATTGCAACAAGCTCCATTCCACCAACTGATCATCACCACCACCCAACCATTGGACTTGCAACATTGGTAAGTGTTTTTATCATTAATCATTTCCATTCTTATTTTGCTCATAGAGTTGTTACCATTTTTGTTATCATTCTTCTATTAACATTCCCATTCCTCCATAGCCTTCTTTCTGAAAAACTCAAAACCTCACCCACCCTTTTATCAAATCACCTATCCTAGCCCTTCCACCTCTCTAAGTGTTCTCAACATTCCCACATACCTCGTCATCCCCTTCTTTAACCCCATCTAACCTCACCTAGACTCTACAATAAGGTTTTCATTGAACTATTGTCACCCTCTACTGTCACCGACATTATTTACTCATGACCATCGTCAATCTCCCTTAAACCATCATCGGTTATACCCTACGACATTGGTATTTTTATCTTACACATTTTCCAATAATAGAACCAAACAACCTTTTACCAAGTGACCCGAACAACCAAAAACGACCACTTCCGGTTCGGTACACGACACCTACCTACCCTTCGATCTAACTACACCTAACATGTTATATTAGGTTTGCTTATTATGAGTGAATTAAATCATATCAACTACATGAGGAGGACATTACTTATTTCTCGCATTAATTTGTTTTAAACAAAGTGGATTGAAATCCATCTAGGGAATATCGCACTTCCCGGATATAACATACACTAGGTAGTCCACTGTCATATATTATTTAACTATTATTTTGTGGTCTTATTTTCTATTTCATGTAGTTCCTCCCAGCTAGAAGGAATCTCCCACAATCGGCATTAGAGCGAGAAGTCGAACGCGCGTGCAACAACCATCAACCAATCAAAAATAACAGGCATTCCTCCTCACCCTTACCCTTATCTATTTTTTCATATTCCAAAAATGTAAAGAAAATGGTGAAACAAAAAGATCAACTTTGTCAAAAAGTTCATTTCTAAATTTAGCGGGACAATGTTTCCGATCACGCTAATTCTCAACAAGGACCGTAACTTCAAATGGACCACTAAAGGTCGAAAAGCCTTTAAGGTAATTAAAGGGGCTATCACATCTACCCCAATACTATGCATCCCTAAATTATCAAAGGATTTCATTATGTATGTATACGGGGGTAAACATAGCATAGCATCATCGTTGACACGTAAGGGAGAGTCTCAAGGAGAATAACTTTTGGTCACCTTCTTTTCAAAAAAACTCTCCGCTACTATGAAATAAGGTCTAACTTTGTAGATAGACAAGCTTATGTTATAGTTAAGAGTCTGAATAAATCTAGGCACCTTTTCACTCATAGTAAAATTTAGGTTACGGTTGCACACTCTAGTGTTAAATAATATATAACAAAGGGTGAGATAACAGATAAAAGATCCAACTAGATCACTAAGATCCTCGAATACGACATCAAGGTAAAACCTAAAAAACTAGTATATGGATGGGGCTTATGTCAATATCTAACATAAGACCCCATGCCCTTGATTAATGATGATCCCAAAGAGATACTCTATATCCAAGAAAGTGACTTAGGTAGTTGGGTCTCAGATAGGATCCACTTCATGCAAATAGGGAAATACCCAAGCCATCTTCCCTTAAAAAAGAGGAGGTACTATAGGCAACAGGGATCCAATTTCACCATGATTGGTGATTTCCTTTTTAAAAGGAAATTTAATGGAATCCATTAAAGTGCCTAGAGAATGAAGAAGATGAAAGATTCTTACACGAGTTACACCATGGGAATTAGAGAGGCCATTTTTCTACCCAAACCATAACCATAACAATTTTGCAAGCATGATAATTTTGGCTGAGCCTGTTTTCCCGACAACCAAGAAGAGACAAACAGATGCAAGGTTTTTCAATTTTATACGGGTTTTCGGAGGAATGTGGTACTACCTCTTAACCACATCCTAATTGAGGAACCATTTACATAATGGGGTCTAGACTTCATCGGAATAATAAACCTAAATTCGAGTGTTAGCACAAATGAATCCTCACCGCAACTAATTACTTCACCCATTGGGCGAGAGGCAATTCAACCAAAATATAGCATCGAGAATGTTATCTTGGGACTCCTATAGGATATCACTACCCACTTTGGACCCCCGCACTATTATATGAGATAATGCTAATTACTTTTGGGGGCCAAATTATCTCAACGCTTTGTTGTAAAGCATGGAATCTATCTAAAAACATTCTCCAACTAATACCCACAATTAAATGGTTTGGTAGATTCCACTAACAAAAACCTGATGAAGCTCATAAAAATAATGAGAAATGAGCATAAGAGGTTATGGCATGAACATATCAAAACAACCTTATGCGTTGATTGGATAACACCTAAAAAGATCCTAAAATCATCGCCATATGAGATAATCCATGGGAAAAGTGTTGTGATGCCAATTTCCCTAGAAATCCCTACCTTTTAACTGTTGAAACAAATTGAGATAGAGGAAAATGGGGCAATGAAAATGAGACTCGCTAAGCTAGTAGAGCTCTAAGACAAGTGGGAGTCCGATCATGAAGCCATGATTAGCCTCTAGCAAGTGGTGTAAACTTGGTTCAATCAAAAGATGTCGAACCAAAATTCCAAGTTAGAACTATGGTTTTGAGATGGGTTGCGAAGGGTTGTCAAGCCTGGAAATCATGGAAAGTTTGACCCCTTATGGATGGGACCCTTCAAAATCAGCACATGCAAGTAGCATAATGCTTTTGAGCTTAAAACCATGGAAGGAAACTCCTTGGTAATTTTGGTAAATGAGATCCATTTAAAACCTTTCCTTTGAGCCTCTTCATTTTAATATTATAAAATATGTATAGTTTTTTTTTCCTTGTTCTCTTGCTTCATTGATTTTTTCACTTTCAATAAGTATCTCAAACACGTGTCCCTTGTGGATCCCCCTTACCTATTTTTGAAGTTTCGGAGAGATTTTACCTTCCTAATTTTTCTTGAAATTAATGATCCAATGTCCTCCTAGCATATTTGAGGGAAAAAGATTTAGAATTGATATAGAATCTCTCGAAAAGTGAAAAATTTAGCATTTAGGGTCATTAATTAAAAAGGGGCTGTTATGGGAAGTTACTCTATATATACATGAGCCATTACTCTCCCGAGTTAAGATATCTATTTAATATAGTTGGGAACATACAATATGTACATTTTAAATGCTAAAGTCTTCAAATCGGTCTCCAAGTGTTGAAGAAAAAGAATCAGAGCCTTCTTCTAGTCCTGAAAAACTACTATGGTGACTCCTAGCTCTACACCACAAGTAAATTATTACCCAGGATAACCCATGTCCCCATGCCCCCTCTAACCAAGGTTGAGATTGCTTAATGGGGAGTCTCAGTCTAGTGACCCTTTTGTGGTTTCTGACTTTTCTAGCGATGTCTTCAACCTTGTCCTCAATAAAAATCCCAAAGCTCTGGGGAGGTGGCTTATGTCAATTTTATTAACTGGAAATTTTGAAACTTTTAGCTCAATAATCTAAATTATGATACTTTCCCAATATATGGTGCCTATCATGCACCCATGCCCATAAGCTCATATAGATGTGCGCGGGTTTTTTTGAATCGACACCAATACCATCAGGGCAAGAACATAATGTTGGTAATTACACCTTAAGTTTTTAGGGACATGTTGGCTCTAATCTATGACCCAACAATTAGTTTATATGATGTGGCAAAACTCCAAAGCATCTAGGCTTAGTGTCGAATAAAGCTTCATTCCTTAATAGGGAGTTCGGGTAGACAAATTCGGGTGGTTTGGGAACTACAGGCTTCCCCATTCCTTGAAGTCACTTATGCCAGATTCTTGGGTTACCTACTCCATGATGACATTTATTTTTTCCCAAGATTTAGACATGAATATCCATGATTGGTAGATGGTGGCCTTGTTTAAAATGATGTCCGTAAAGAAGGAGAAAGATGTACCGCTTCAACTTTTTCGAATTCATTACGGAATATATTTGTGAGAAGCTTAAAAATTCCCTATAAACTCCACCTTCAAGTATTCTTCATATTTGTTCCACCTTATTTTTTATCAGAATGCCCAGGACTTGATCATTCCATGAATTTGAATCTATGAGATGCGAGAGGTTAATCCCCAAAATATCATTCTACTATCCCCTTAGACTCATATATTGTCCCGCTCATCGGACATATATGAATTTTTTAATTCTTTTTAGGAGCCCCTCCCACTCGAGTTTGACCCTAAAGGGGTTAACAATAGAATTAATAACTCTATTCAGTCCATCCTCGCAAACCCCCTGTACTGTTGCGATTATTTTTTCGTAGCAGGACATTCTATGATTCATCTACATGGTGTTTGAGACAAATACTTTATGCTTCTAAAGGCCCTAATGACATGGGTAGTGGGTCTTGAAATAGCCAGGAATCTAGTACTCTTAGACATTAAGTTTGGCTCTGGCAAAAAAAAGAAGGCACTTTTTGATCTCCCCTTGAACAAGGGAGCAATTACTGTGATTAAGAGAAAGGTAGAGCATAACCTTGCACAGAATTTGGCCTTTTATGAATTTTCTTTAATTTAAGACTCATGGAGGTATGACCTAGATGGGATGATGGCCGAAACTCTAGTTCAGAAAAAGGTTCTAGACTCCTGTAAGCACAAGTCCGGGGTAGTATTTGAAGCAAGGTGGTCCCCTTGGGAAGAGTCTCCTGACATATTTTTCAAGCTCAATGCGACATTACGAGTTCTAGATTGTCATTTGTTCCACCTAATTAAGCATAGGAATGACCCCACTTTAACCATGATAAAAGGACTCAAAGAAGCCTTGCGTAAGAGAGACTAGAGCATAAAGAAAATTGAATCCTATTAGAAGTATATGTTCGAGATCAATCAAACCACCCTCAATTTTTAGGTCGTATCCAATGATGAGAAATGGGAAAATTTTTTGGATGCGGATCATGGGTGCAACACGATATTGAGAACACATTGAAAATAACCTCGAGAGATACCTACGAGATTGACCACGCAGATTCGTCGGGGCCATCCTAACAGTAATTATATGTCCCTTCTGCACCCTCCATTTCTCGCAAGACCCTTTAGTCTATACACCCATGCCATATCTTGCATCGGTTCCCCAACATAGGGAACTTGTGGAGGAATTTAATATGATTCCCCCATGTAAAAATTTAAATTCCTACGTGGCTTTGAATTCTCCTCCCTCTCTCCATCCTCCCAAAACTCCATTTCAATATCTTCTGCCACCACCGTTTTCTCCTACAAGGGGCATCCCCTTATCAGTAACCCCATCTCTAGCTCTCCCTCCACATGGAGCCCCTTTTTTTCCTCAACCTCCCTCTAGCATCCAAAATTCCCCCATGTAGTGACAGGCCCTTCTTCAGCTCTGGTAACTTCAATTCCTCAACCACAAGTTACAATTCCATATGGTCTACCACCTAGGTTCCCATTCGTGGGTGGGGTTGTCCCTTATCCCTCTCGAGTTTCTAAGTCAAGCCAAAACCGTAAAGGTAGCTTGAGATAGAAAAAGTGAAAAATAGAAGAAGAAATAAATATTGGTAGGAGCAACAATATAGATATGATCATTATATGACCATCAATAGATATCCTTTACTATCGTGTGGCTCGTACTCTAAGCATCCAAACCCACGGAATAGATGCACCCTGATGACTACTCTATCAACGTTTTGGCGTCAACCTCTTAGAATTCTAGCCTTAGGATAAGGTCAAGTTAATGAAATAAATTGTGGTGGTATTCACGACGGACTACCTTCACTCACCAACAAGATAAAATCTAGCCTTTGTAGGGTAGAATCTAACGTGGGCAACTTGAACAAGCCAAGATAAAGGGAAAGGGAAAATAGATAGAACAACTCCTCAAGGAATTGAAGGAAGCTTAGTCACAAGAAGTCCTTATGGATTCTCATGTGGAAGCTAAAACTCTAGTGGCCAAACTCACCACATTTGAGGCCTCAACCAATTCACTCTCATAAGAAAAGGAGCCCTCCAACATGAGGTTGATTCAAGAAAGGTGGAGGTGGTTGCAATCTAAGACAAGTTACGTGTTGTCGAGGTAGAAAATGGCAGCCTCCAAACAAGGTTGAAATCATCTAAGAATGCATTCAAAGAGTTGACCCGTAAATTGGAACAACAACCCCAGGAAGGAGGAATAGTAACATTAGTGCATGAGAAGTATGCTTCTTATTGTGACCAAATTTCCACCACGGAAATTAATCTACCCCATGCAGTTGGATTTATATCTGATAGAAAAGGGTTATGCTCAAATGTGGAGACCACATCCTCCACCATCAGCAGGACACGATGTCTGCTAAAGTCCCTAAATCATTATTTTTATTCATAAAATTTACAATGCTTGCGACTCCACACTTCAAGGGGCAAGAATCAGCCGACAAGTGGATGATTTATGCAAAGATCAAAGAGATTTTGAGTTGTAATAAATCCTCCATCAAATGTCATAATCTCTTGGCTCATCTCTAATAGGGGATAAAAGAGTAGAAGCAGAGCATCAATGAATTAGTCTAGTTAGGCTTCCCCTCCCCCTTCCCCGATGACTCTAAAGTCCTATCAAAGGACCAAATTCAATAGCTCTTGATTGTCAAATGACAAGACAATACTATCTTTGAGTCTTTAAAAGAGATCTCTAGTGTCACTGAGGTTGAAGCTATCATTAACCCCATTGTGAAGTTAGAGTTCCACTTACATGAAAAAATACAAAGTCTTCAAACATTTCCCATAAGGAGATAATTGACATGGACCATTTTCCAAACTAGAAAGTAGAAAAGCATAATTGTGTGATTCGTAGAGTCCCAAAGTAAAAGTTTATGGATCATTTTATTAATATCAATTTCTTTATATTTAATTGTTTATGATTTGAATTGATTTATTCTCATGGGTGTCCAATAGTAGCTGACATCATGATGTTACACAAGGCCCAACACAACACTAAAGGAACACAAGACATCCTACTAACACAATTTCATGATCAGTATTCGAGTGCAAGACATCCAAATAAACCATGGAAAGAATATGCGAGTCCACATAACATTTTATTCGACACACATATTCCACATAAATAAATAGTATACATAACATGGTCTTAACATAACAATAAGTAATTTACAACAATAGGCATACACGTGTTTCACACAACTCAAAAACACATTGTAACTACACAGTGTTAAGATGGAATCAACATCAATCATCAATGAGGAACATAAATCCTCCATAGCATAAAACATAAAAAGACTTAGATGAGTACTCATGAATCATAAATATCAACTCCATAAACCTCCCCAAAGAGAAGAAAAACATAATATCTAAACCAGATGCGCCACTCTATGGAAATGAATTCCTATATCTCCACCACCCGAAAAATCATACTATCAAATGTAGGTCGGGCCACTTTATGGATATGAACACCTAGAGATCTTCCACCTAAAAAACCAAAGGTCTAGTGATATTTATCCCTAAGAAATATAGTCCTACGACATTTGGGTGTATCCCACACCTTGCTCATGGATTGTATCGGGTTAATGGAAAACATATAAGCACATACAACATGGTAGAACCAACTCATTCAAACATTAAGAGGGTCCACATTGGATGATAGATAGCCAAGTGGAAACAAAATCATAAGCTTCGAGTTTTGAAAATAACTAAAACAAAGGAAATCTAGATAAATCAAGAAAAATGGTTAACTAGCTCTGTAGTCACTTTTACCTACTCCTTTCAAACCCCAGGCACGTTGGCATATCACCCAACCTAAATTGGGTGCTCACCCAAAGTGCATGAAGGCACAAAGCCCCTATTTTATGTGAGCCTTGCAATAATATTCATCATTATATCATAACAACATATAGACATAAACACATACATCTTATGACAGAGATAATGAGACTAGATCTGAGCTTAAATGATCCATATTATGATTCTGAATATTAAAAATAACATACATGAACCAGATCTGAACCATGAACACAATAAAGAAAAAACACTTAGATCCATTGAACATTGATATTTAGAACAACCCCATTATATTATTTCACCATTATCACAATATTCAGATACATCAAGAGATCCATAAATGGACCAGATACATCATCAAAGTTTTAGTATTTTCCTATATGGCTCCATTACAAAAGTTACAACAATGATCATACATATCTCTCCTTTCTCTTTCTACTTTCCTGCAAACATAAATCAAACATTACGCACACCTCTCATTTTTCATCCATCTCCTTAGTATGGCTCCATTACATAAATTACAATAGTGATCATAAACTGATATCAGTCTTACGCCCTAGCACACCATGGATGGTTATACCCAAAATGACATCGGTCCTCTTCCCTAATAAACCACGATCATCTTACCTAGAACGTCAATGGTTACATATGACCGGCATCGGTTACCTACCATACTCTTTCCCATAACCTTTCCCTTTTTCGACCAACAATTACCCAAACCAGCCATTGTCTAACCTTACCCACCCTTATTGCAACCAACCTCCATGCCTACCTTACCTATACCTGTCCTTAATTGCACTTTAGGACTTCTTGTTTTACCCATACCTCAGCCTTACCCATGTCGTGACCTAGCTACCTAGACCTAGAACATTATTACTGACCTATGACCTCATGTGCTCACTATACCTTGTGACATTGTTACACGTGTTGTTTGACCTAATGACCTTACCTTGCCTATTTTTGTGTCGTTTATCCTAACCGACCTTTGGTGTCTGGAACATACCTAAAATTTCCTGCACTGACCTGCGATGTGCTTCCGTACCATATCCTATACCTCGGATACTAGAATCACCTCAATTTTGTTTGGATAAACTTATCGACCTTGGACACTGTAGAGTTTGCATGCTCTTTAACCTAGTATGGTGCCACATTTTATACATATCCATGCATTCTACTGTCACTACCTTTGACCCTAGCCCATTTCCTTGATTACCCAATCCCATTACCCATGTTGTTCACCTTCCTCTTAATCACATCCACCTTTATCAAACCACTCCCCACTTTGGTCTTCTACCTCATCAGGTTCCAAGTTTGAGGGGATCACCTTGACCACACATGGGGCACCCACATCTTATTTTTGTCGGCGTCGCTACCAATATAAGCTACTGAGAAACAAAAAGGGGAAAAATGTAGTCACCAAAATTGGGTCACACTCCCTTGGTCCCTTGTAGAATAACCAACTCAAACATACTCATCTAACCATGGCCCCTTCCACCCCACATCACCATTCATGTCATAAAATTAATATATATCCTCACAATATTTAATATCTAATTCCCCTAATTTCTACCCCACCACCTCACCTAGACACCTCACCTAGGGACCTCACCCTAGACCTATTCTTGGCATGTTTCCATAACTAACAATAAC
The DNA here is from genome assembly GCA_018340775.1 of Taxus wallichiana var. yunnanensis. Classification (NCBI taxonomy): domain Eukaryota; kingdom Viridiplantae; phylum Streptophyta; class Pinopsida; order Cupressales; family Taxaceae; genus Taxus; species Taxus wallichiana. The sequence continues at coordinate 626,996,598 of CM031242.1, forward strand.
TAAGTCTTACCTTCATGAGCTAAGATTTGGTCTAACCTAAAATATCCCTAATCACCTTCCCTCTCATAAAAATGCAACATCCCTTCCAAATATTTGTATCAAGGAACGAACTTGAGCTAAAAGAGGTGAGATCGACAATTTTAGAAAACCTAGGGAATCTTGCCTTAACCGATACCGATCAGGACCTAAACCGACACCAAATAACCTAACTGTCATCGGTTACCATTTATTCACCTAAACAACCTTGTTTTTAGGTTGGAACATTCGAGAGAAAGAAAAGGAGATCACATCGTATGCAAGAAAAACTAGCATCCTTTCACATATCCAACATCCAGAGCCATCACTAGGACAAATATTGAAAAATTTCACTCACGGAATCTTTTTGGGAACCACTATTACAATATCCAACACTATTCCTCCGATCAACAACCACCTCCATTTAGTCATCAAAATCTACATCACATGTAAGTACGTCTCTACCATCATAGTTTACATTTTTCATTCCTATCATTAGTTTATACTTTGCATGATCATTCCTCCATTACGTATTAGCTTGTAATCCTACCATTTCTCTTACCCCCACCACCAAATTTCCATTCTAACCTAATATCCATTTATGAGTATACCTGAGATCTCCACATACCTTCTCATCCACTTTCCCAACCTCATTTGACCTCATAACAGCCCCTACCATATTATCTATTTGAGTTTCTTTTACCTCAACCATATTGATGTCGGTTATCCATAACCACTGTCAGTTCAACCTAAACCAACATCAATAATACCTGACCCACATCGGTCTCTGTGTTTTTCACCTTGACCAACAATAGACCCAATAATCATCTCACCAGTTTCCCTAAACAACCCAAAATCTAACTCTGACCCGAGTTCCCAAAGCACCCTTAAAACTACCTACCTTTCTAATTTGACCATAACCTAGCCTGTTATGTTAATATTTTCTTAATGTGCTTGAATGAGATACCTAAATCATATCAACTATAGTAGGACTTTGTTTATTTCTTACATTAACTTTTTTAAATAGTGGATTGACATCCATCTAGGAAGTATCACACTTCCGGAAGCATATGCTAGGCGGTCCACTTGTCATATATCATTTAACTATATTTTTGTGGTCTTGTTTTCTATTACCTGGTAGTTCCTCCTATCCAAAAGGAAGCTCTCAAAATCAAAATTGGATCAAGAAGTTAGAACGCGCACAAAAATCATCAATCAACCAACTTTTAACGAGTTTTCCTCCTTGGCCCTTACCCTTATCTCTTTTGTCACTTTGAAAATGTAAAGAAAACGGTGAAACATTTTGGCACGCCTAGTGGGACCCATCAAGGGTTATTTTGCATTTATTCATTCCTAGGTGAAATTTTTGTGTTTGTTTCCCTTCAAAAAGATTCCACATTAATTTTCTTCTTTGGAATCATTCTCCTTCTTTCTATTGTCTAAAAACAATCGTATTTTTGGTGCTTTAAAAAGAACACATCTTCCTTTATTTTGCATTGCATTAGTGAAAGATCATCCCTCTTCATGTTCATCACTTGCTACATCAAATATCACACTTTGATTTGGGTTTAAAACACTTGCATTACATTCTGATTTGTTGCATTATTAGCTCACATTAAAACTGAGGGCAACCTATATGCTGGAAGTCATGCCCACTAATGGTTGACACAAAAGAATCATAGAAAGCACATTTCTCTCTCTCTCTCTGTCTTACCAAAAATGCACAAAATCAAAATATACACATATTTCTTAAACAATATCTTACCCGGGAAAATTTTTCAGTGATCACATGATCCGATTAGTAGGTACTCTCCAACTTGTTTCCTCTGTCAAGTAATCATCTCAGAGGATGGCCTTCCCCCGCATTAACATAGATGAAACCTCTCCTTTTAGATATCGTTGTTCATAGGAGGCTTTCCTAACAAAAAAATTCCGTTCTAAATACACACACATCAGTCCTAAATAGCATAAGCTAAACAAACATAATAAAATCACTTTGTATGGATCGTGCTCTTTCTTAGTGTTCTTCTTGATTTGTGTTTTGAGGTGTGAGACTACGACTCTCCATTTTTTTTTCTTCCTTGCACATTCCATCATCATAGTTGGAGTATTATTACTTTTTTGAATGTTTCGTGGATGCCATCTCCTCATTCTTAGATTTCAAAGTTTGATTCTTCACTTAATTTAATTCAAAAACCCATTTTCTTCATTTCTTTCTAATTTCACAGAACTTGATGTCGGTCCAAAGAACAACCGTCGCCAGTTCACATCTAACCATCATCGGTTAAACACTAACCGGTGTCAGCTTCTGGCTTTCTAGTTACTTTACTTAGAATAGCCTTCATCACTATTTCTTTTTGTTTCTGGCCCTCAAGGCATCATCATATTTCTCCCCTTGTTGATACCTACTATCATACACAGTTTTCACAATAACACATCCAACATTCTTGTTTCATTCTTTGAGACTGGTTTTCTTCCACAATGACTAGTATCGGTTTCGATGCATCATTGGTTTTCCCTCAACCATCTCTAGTCAACCTGACCATCATCATTTTTCCTTCAACCGTCACCGGTGAACCCAACCGTCATTGGTTTCCTGTGTTTGATTTTCAAAATCTAGACATTGACCAAATTCACCTCCCGAACCCCATTATTCTTTATTTCTACTATTTTCTATGTCATCTATAGAATACAGTCTTACCAAGTCAGCACTTGTTCACATGGTGCTGACTCGCAGCCAGACTAACTAACTCCCTCATATTCCATGCTAGTCATCAACCACTCCCACCTAGTCCCTCACCGCCTTTTTCATGTCACCCATGGTTCTTACCTTACCTACCACATTGCTGCGGTGACACATATTTTGCACGATTCCTTAATTAGAATCCTATTGCCTTACAGTTCTACCTTTCCCACTCTTCCACTCAAGACTCCTCAGTTAGTTTATATACGGCATACATATATCCATCTCTCCCCCATTATTCCCCTTCTACATCAGCCCCTAATAATGTGGCGTTACCCTCACCTACTTCACCCCTAGTAGTTTTGACAAAATAGATGTTGTACCCACCATGACCACTACATCTGTAGTATCACTTTCACATGTCGTATCTGTTATCCCCTCATTGACCACCTAGGCCATAGCCTAGTCCGCACCCATCGTCTCACAAATACCCATTGCAACACAACCACCCGTGGTGTCGGTGACCCCTACTCCATTCCAAAATCTCATCCTCTCCATCACACAACCACTACCCCCAATTAGTACCAGAGTCATGACTACCATCCCACCTACATACACATACTATCAACCACCCCCTACCTTATCTATTACCCATTCTATATATGTGCCTTCTATGTCAGTTCACTATTCTCAACCTCCCTATTAGCTTCAATATCCACCCCCTTATGCCACAGGTGGTGTCCCTCCATCACAATCTACCAATGACCTCATCAATTTAATGATGGAAAAAATGTAGACATTAGAAGCATTGGTTTACGGCTCACGTAATTCCCTTACCTATGATGAAATTTGTAATGATCCTATTTATCCATCCATTCCTACTCGGCCATACCCCATACATTGGGAAATGTAAAAATTCAACCTCTTCAATAACAAAGAAGATCTACAACAACACTTGCGGTCCTTTAAACATGGGTGTTACCTAATTTCCCATGATGACACATTCTTTTGAGGACTTTCCCAATGTCCTTGAGAGGATGGCATTGACTGGTACATTGTACTACCAAGACACTCCATTTACTCATTTAATCAAGTAGCCCAAGGCTTCCTAGATCACTTCTCCATTAACATTGTTAAGAAGGTTAACATGACTAATCTTTATTCCACACGACAATATGATGATGAGTCTATCACTGACTTTATCGCTCGCTAGCGCAACCTCATCAACCACTCACATTCCAACTACCTCATATTGATATTATAGAGTTGTTTACTTGAGCTTGTGTTAGACACATCTCACCAACCCTGCAGTGACGTACTTTTGATGAGGCATTCGATGATGGCACAAAAATTTGAAATACATGCTATCAAAGAAAAGAAAATTCACCTTCCTAACAAGAACATCACGTTCAAATCCAATGATGCTTCTTCATCTTCAAAACCCCAAAACTACTATTTGAAACCCAAAGGGTCTGCCAACGTGGTAGTTCTCAACGCTAGTTCACCTCTTCAATCAAACCCAGCTAAACCCCTTCCAATATCTCCCCGTCCAAGCTTTCCAATTCGAGGCGAGAACATCGAAAGTACACTTCGATAGGAGAATCTTACTCTTTTGTTTTCGAAAAGCTTGTTAAGGCTAGTGACATTTCCTTCCACCTATAAAACCACATGCTAGTTTTGACCACTGATCGATCCATACCCTCATGGGATAGGGAACGTGACTTTTGCAACTATCATCATGTCAAAAGTCATAGTGAAAATAAATGCATCACCTTCAAGAATATTGTCCAAGAAATGTTAGACAACGGAGATCTAGTCTTGATTAATCCAAATGCACCCACTAACCAAAACCTACACATATTCAAGAAACCATTCCCTAATCATGCCCCATCTTCCAACCAAGTTGGTGACACTTCTAACATTGATAGCAATGTTCGCGAGGTGTATGCTATTTTTATGACATACCAGTTGCTTCCCAACTGCCTCATGTTCCTTCCATAGATGAGATCTTATCCCGAGCTCCCCTACCTACACAAGAACCAATGTCATCTACTCCCCACCCATAGAGACACCCCCTTAATTTTCTTCTTCACTTGTGGAAGATCCTATAATTATCATACCACCTTTGATACCTCGAAATTCTAAGCAATTGTCGGTGGTGCCTCTCCTACTCGTAAACAATGTAATTCCACCGCCTACACCAACACAAGTAGAGTAAACTTCAGTTGGCCCATCCTCTCCTCTACCCATGGAGGATACTATAAAACTACCACTTCCTATAGATGACCATTCACCATTAGACCTTTAAGATCCTAAAGATATGCTTTTGACTCTCTTACCCACATAGTCCAAGGCTAGAAATTTCCACGTATCTCAAAAACATTTTACAATAATTACCACTTGATGCACATTGGCCCCGCTTACAACAATACCATTATCATGCTTGGTCAATCGCTTGGAGTATGTTGATAGAGACTTACTTTGGGGATGCCTTCTACTTCTGTCTCAACAGAAATGTAACTGTCACTCATGAGACACCTCCACTATCTATCCAAAGGTGTTTCAAGTGACAAAACCAAACAAAACCAAAACTATTGCAATACCTTCCATGAAACCACTCATGGCCCAACTTGCACCCTCTATCCATATCCCAAACCACATCTCCATTTAAACCCAAGCCTATATCATCTCCTTTACCTAAACCTATCACTACCTTAGGGTCATACTTGACAACTAGCCTTACTCACCAAACCATCAAATTAGATTTAGCTACATCTTCCAAAAGTAACACCAAACTTAACCTAACCCATAAAATGAAGATCCAATCTCCTAAACCTCATACACCAACTTCACCTACTATAACATTATCCCCTTCACCCTTGTCGTCCATCCTAGGACCTCACCCCTTGACCCTAGCAAAATAACCCCTGTCCACCGATAAACTAAGAGCACATCAACCCACCTCCGCCTCACGAACCTCTAATGTACCCAAAGACCCACATAACCTCCATCATCACCCATAAAATTCTTACCACCCATACAACCACTACCGTTCATAACTACTTCACTACCCATAACATTTCCCTCTCTTTCACTCACACCTTCTTCCCGACCTCTACCAACCACCTCCACAAAGACCTTGGTTACCCCCGTGGGTAACCTGCCCTCTTCCACCATCAACTTTTCCCTCCACATCTCATACGCTCATATCACCTTTACCCAAAATATGTAACCTAAAGCTAAAAATCCACTACCCTCCAATAAGGTAGTTAAACCAACCAAACCTTTCATTGCCAGTTCATCTACCATGCCCCTACCCAAGCAGATACGACCAACACCTAAGACCACACCACACACCAAACTAGTAGCCCAACCTACTCCCCCTCTTGTAAAGACTCTTCCTCCACAATCAGCCACACCTTTACCCAAACCCACATTCACCTCCCATTGTGATCCACTAGCAGGGTCCTACACCAAAATCTTACCAATCTCCTCGAAACTTTTTCATAACATTACCACCTCTTAGACCTTACAACCCACTCAAACCCAAACCAAAAGGGTTTGAAAAAACAATTTTTTTCCTACCATCATGTGCTAGGACACAATGTAGAGAACTATAAGGCCTTAAAAATGCCCTAGTCCAGGCTATGTCATTTCCGAAGAAAATTTTGATGACGACGATCTTCTTGATGAGGACCCCATTTTTCCTTCACCAATTTCCACAGATCTTCCCCCATTGCCTACTCAGGGACCAAATTATCCACCCCCACAACTCTTTGATCCACACCCAAGATTTGATATCAACATGGTTCGTATAAGAGAGTTGGCCACCTCACCACCTAAATGGAATTGCACCACTGATCTCCCTTGGTTGGTTTCTTCCCATCCTGTTGTTATACCACTCATCCTACAACTTCTCTATTTACCCCCTCCCCACAAATTAACATGATGAACATTACCACCCATGCTCAAAAAGAAAAGGGTAAGGAAAAAGCAACTAGAAAATCAACCAACCCCGTACCCAAGATACCATCCACACCTATACCTAAAGTCATCATTTGAGGTCTTGCATGTCCTATTTCTGAAGGGGTCACACATCCTACAATGCTAAAACAATTACACCAATCCCCCTCAAAATGTCTTTATATGACCTCATCCAAACCTCGGAATCACATTGTCAAGCTCTCATGAATTTTCTTCAATCTATTGACATATTATCAAATGACCCCACACCTATAGCCTCCATTATTACCCCCACCATGTAGCCTCTCTCACTAGGTCTTCACCTTCCTCTACACCTCCACCTACTCACCAAGTGGATGCCCTTAGCTTTTCGGATGGAGAGATTTCTCCTTTCCAATCTGCCAAACCCAACCATGCTCTTTTCATCTCCATATTTATCGATAATATACACATACACCGCATTATGATCGTTGGTGGTACTAGCATTAACATCATCTCCTCCCATGCATATGACCAAATGTGAATACCTACCCGAATGCATGCATGGTAACCTAATGATGCTACGCTCCTTTCATGACACCATGGCCTCTACCCTTAGTATCATTTTCTCCTTGTCCATGTGGGTCCTTGCACTATCCTAGAACTTTTCTATGTGCGAGAAGGGAGATCTAGTATAACTTCTTTGCTTGTCGACTTTGGATCCATACTATGGGTTACTGTCCCTTTTACTTTACATTGATGCTTCAAATTTGAATAAGAGGGACATAATTACACCATCCATACCAACCCCTCACCTTTCAATACTTGTAACATGCTATATTGACCTAATGATGTGGTTGTACCGGTCAAAAATCCACCACCGTCACCACTTCACCTTCACCCACGAGCCCATCCACAAAAATTTCCACTACTTCTACTGAGTCTAACCTCGCTATCCCTACTACAGTTGTAGCCTCTACCATTGGTGCCCATGTTTCCCCTTCATCTAGCAAACCATCCATACCCACTACCCACATACCAACTACTGATCCCTTAGAAGGTTTTTTTCAATGCCTCACTCTGGGGAATATCACCTATATAATATCGATACCTTCCTCACCCCACAAGAGTATGGGAATCTACATCAACAACCCAACTACGACACACTGCATCGATGACATTTTCCCATTATGGTCCTCCCCACCTTCACACCAACCTAACATATGGGGGAATTGATATTACCACCTATAAATTTGAACCTCCATCCCGAGGCCTAACCATTTTCATCGATCTACAATCCCTCACTAACCACCACTTCACTCACACTTTCCTCCACCGGTGTGTATGCAAAGGATTTGGCTTCATTTTTATGAACAAGGCCATCACTGTCATCTTATGTACCTTGCATAAACATAATGACCATAGATACATTGGTTTTGATGCTCCACCCTCCAAGAAGGTTTGCGTTGACCTTATCCAAGATGAGAAAACTCCCCCTCTCATTCACCCACATTACCATCTTCACCCATGGAGTCCATAGATCCTGAATCTATTCCTCCTAAAAAAAAATTATAAACACCATTTCCTAGTACCACTGACGACCTATCAACGTGATGGCGCCCTCTTCTTTCCCATTCCTCTATCTTAACATGATCAATGACAATACACCTTTGATTAACATCATTCAATGTTAGGATGATGAGTCTATCCTCACCTACCTTGGTGAAGAAGACTTTTATATTCATCGATTGTTACTCTCTAAGATGCAAACCATGTTGAATGAATCGACCATCGAAATCAACATTAATACTCAGGATGACCCACACATTCTGAAGATCAGCAAATCCTTAGAAGCTACTTGAATAGGAAGCCTTTACCTCTTTCCTTTGGGACCATAGCAACACATTTTCCTAGTCCTATGTTGATATGCCGATATTAACCCAAATATTATGGTTCACAATATCATAACCAGATCCACGATGCCAAACCCATCAAACAAAAGCTACAAAAATACATCCTCACATTGCTCTTGGTCAAAGAAGAGCATCAAGTCTCTTCTCTCAATTTCCTTCATTCTACCCATTGATTATCCCTAATGGAATTCTAACATCGTTCCTATCATGAAAGTGACAATAGGAATCTACATTGGCATAGATTTACGTGACATCAACCTCGCCTATCCAAAAGATGATTTCCCACTACTTTACCAAATTGACCAACTAGTTGATCTCACCGCTGGCCATGAAATGTTATCACTCATTGATAGTTTCTCGGGCTCTGATAAAATATTCTTTTATTACCCAAAATGTGCCCCCTTTGCTCATTTTACGGCTAACTCCTTTCATCTTTCCTTTTCTTGTGCCTCGAGATAAAAATTTTCTTTTTAGGCATTCAAAATCTTAAAATGGTACCATTGGATAGACCTCTTTCTAAACTTTCCAGAAAGGTAAAGTATTCCTCCTAACTCCACATATTTTTCAAGTTATGGCTCGGTGGAGTTTTGTGGGAAATTTTCCCCTAGAAGGCCTACAACCAATCGGGACGTGCCACGTGTCCAGGAAGTGGCGGGGGTCGGAGGAGAACTTGGTTTTTTGCCAAGTGTTTTGGCGTAGGTTCCAAAAGGAAAATTTTTCCCGCGGGACCCGCTGACAAATCAGGAGCCGCCATATGTCCAGGGGCGAAAATTGGAAAATTTGGCTAAGTGTTTGCGTAGGGAAAAATTTGGAGAGATGGCCCCGCGGCCAATTAAAACAAGACACGTGTCTTAAGGGACCAGAAAAGTGGGCCACGGAGGGGAGTTAGAAATTTTGGCAAAATGTTTTGGCAAAAAATCCAAAAGTAAATTGTGACACACCTCCCCACCGACAAACCAGAACACGACACGTGTCACTAGGAGCCGGAGTTTTAGAGAGCGGAGGAAAATTTGAAATTTTGGCAAAGTGTTTTTCTGAAAATCCAAAAGATGAAGTTTTGGCCCACTTCCCCACCAACGAATAAGAACATGCCACGTGTCCCGGCCGGGTGGAGCGCGGGAGAACTTGGGAAATTTTCCCAATGGGAAAATAATGGAAAATTCGGGAAAAGGGGCCTGCCCCTTTGATGTGAGCCAATAGAATCTCACCATGTGTCTAGGTGGCGCAAAAATATTGAAACAACCCATGGAAAATTCGGGAGAGACAGGCCCGAGCCAATCACATCATGCCACATGTCTTCACCTCATCGGCCCACGACAGGAAATTTTGAAAAAAATTTCCAAAGGCAAAAATGAAGTAAAATGTAGTAGGAAGGGCCCGCGACCAACTAAAACATGCCACGTGGCACCTGAACCGGCGGGCGGCGGGGAATTTTTGAAAATTTTCCAAATGACCAAAAAGGTAAAAATTCAAATTTTTTTGCCCACCGACCCGATTTGGCCTGTTTTGACCTAAATTTTCAAATCACCATATTTTTCGATCCAGAGCTTGGATTTTCGCACTCTTTATATCAATGGAAATCTGGTGGAATTGTCTACAAGATTATAGGGTCAATTTTGAATTTTGATGGATTTTGGAGAGAGAAAATTAAAAATTGCTTCCACGTGGTGGTGAGCGAAATGATGTTTCAACCACCGATTTTAATGAAGAATGGCTCGCATTGTCTCCCAAAGTGGTCAAAAATGTCGGGAATGGAGTGCAGTAAGGACACCCATGCTTTGTTTTAATGCATTCTTGGTCAATGGTGGAATGGCTCCCACGTTTTTCCATTTTTCTCTCTCCCAGGCTTGTCCTCTTGCCTTAAAAAGCGATTTGGCTCATTTTCAAAGTGTTGAACATTTTTGTGTATAAGCGAGCTCCCCTTTTTCACCTTAGAAGTGATTTTTGGAAGTATCGGACCTCTTCTAAAATTGTAACAGGTTTTCTACCTCTTTGATGTTGTAATGCGAGGGATTTTGTGATGGAAATGAAAATGTAGGCTCTGTGAATGTGTTTGATCCTTTGTTTGTGTTGCTTGCTTCATTTCGGACCTCGATTACACCTTATCGATGCATGCATGATGTTTATGTTTCATTTTATGAAATGTGTCAATCTGCATGAACAAGAAGTGCTCACCACTCCTTTGGTGTATCACCTTATTAGCTTAGTTTCAAATTTTTGCACTTTCTATCTCTGTCTCCTTCGAATCTAGAGTAGAATTAGGTTTTAAACCTCTGTAATTGTGCAAGTAATAGATCGATAAGAGGATTTGAGGAACCAACCTTTAATCTAGAGATTCCTCTCTCACTTTACAAGTCCCACACTTGGAGAGAGGTTTTAATGAGGCTTAAAAGAACTATAAATTACACATCTAAGCGACTCCAGGAAGAAGAATCAAATGGTTTTAGCGGTGCGAGGCTGAAAACTCATGAGAAGAATCACCACAAGGTCAAGAGCTAGAGAAGAAGAGGTTTTGTTTGAATATCTGCGGTTATCTCCAAGAAGAAGGCAATGAGGAGGAGAATTAAAGGTCTCCATCTCCACCAAACAGAACTCTCTCAACTCCTCCACTGGCGAGACCTTTCATTCAATCAACAAGGGTTCTAAGGCTAATCAAAATGGCACAAAACAACCCTTATGACAATTTCAGCAGCAGCCCACTTTCTCTCAATGCACAAAATCCAATCCTAGTTGCAGCATTGAATAACATCCCATACTTCACTGGAGAGAATCAAACTACTCCTGGAGATCATGTCGAGGACATTGCCAACATTTGTGCAATCCATGAGATTAATGAGATGCAAGTTTCTTGTCAAACTACTTTGGCATCTTCATTCAAAGGAAAGCTTTGCAATGGTTCGGAATATTGCTTGAGGATCTATTTAAAATTGGAATCAGCTATGCATTGCTCTCCATGAGCGATTTGGGGAAAGGAGACAGACTTGTCCCTTTTGGAGCGATTGAAAACCATCAAGAGAGCTCCCAATGAGCAGGTGACTTATTTTAACTTCAGATTTCAAAGGACTTGGGAGAGAATTCCGGTGGCGATCGGGCCAACGGTAGAAGGTGCTTTCCTTTATTACCTTAAAGCTCTGAATTCTGATATTTCTATGTTAATTCAGTCCATGGGAGGCACAACTATCCCCATTGCTTATAACATAGCCATTAGAGCTGAAAATTGTTTGATTCAAGTGTGGTGGCTCCTGAACCCCAATGCCATTGTTTCCAAGTTTAGAGAGCCCAAACACTAATCAAATGCCTAATTTGGCTACTATCCCCACTCCTAGAAATTAGAATTCAAGTGAAGCTTCCACTTCATCTTCTAGTGCCTCAAATGAACTTCAAGAACTTATGAAGCGAGTTACGAAACCTAGGTAATGAGATGGTTACACTCAAGAGGAAGCAAGCCCAAGGTTTTAGACCTTCCTTCTAGCCTCAAACTCAGCCTATGAGACATCCATACCAGCCTCAAAGACCACCCAATCTGGATTCAAATCCAAATCAAGCAAGGCCTCCTGCCAATAGACCATTTCAGCCCTATAATCCCAATGCTACATCTTTCAAGGTGGTGAGCTTCGCTAATATGAATTAACACAAAAGACTAAGTTAGAAATATCAATCAAATTACTTCGCTTGGAAAATGTATAGGGAAAGGCTGATTTCTTGGAAGGACTTCAGAACCTGGTAACCGATACCGGGCCACTTCCTTTCGAAGGTGGTTAACCGATGCCTCGAATTAGGGTTTAGGATCTCGTAGGTTGGTTGTTTTGGTTTGTGGGTGCGTTTGTGTTATTTGGGTAGGATCTGTGTTATTTGTAAAGGGTCATTTGTATATGGGTGATATTAGGAAATAAGGTGATGAGAGGTAGATGAATGATAGTTAGATGTAATATGCACTGGGTAGTGGATTCAGGATGGATTTATGAGGACTGTGATTCAAAAGGCATAAGAAATGTTATAACAGAGACATGCAAGATGTGACTTACTGGTTTTGACGAAGATGCAAGCTGATCTCCTTTGTCAAACACTTCTGGTATCTCCACTGCCTCTCGCTCGGCAAGTGAAGATCTCGACTCGCTCCTCGCTCCCAATGATCTCCGTTGATTCAAAATCCTTCCACCTTTGATTTTGGTTCGGGAGCCCATTTACAGGAGCCGATGGCGGTTACGTAACCGACGACGGCGGCCGAGTAGAACCGCATCGGTAAGGAAAAAAGTAGGCTATTTTTAGTAAAATAGCCCACCTTCCCCGCTTTTCTCCCGAGAGATCAGTCATGGGCTTGGTCAAATGACTAGAAGGTCGGTTTTGGGTGCGAGAAAGGGGTCATTAGTTATGGGTGTAGGTGTGGACCAAGTTATGGGTCTTAATTAGGTTAGTTTAGGGTTAGGGCTAGGTCATGATGAAGTGGCAAAATGAGGTGGTAGGTAGGTGATGTGGATTTATCAATTACAAGGTAATTAATAAATAATTGTGTAAGGTTTAGGTGATGAGGTTATATCATGCGAGATGAGATGCGGTCACAAGGGGTCGTAAGACACAAATTTGGTGTCTACATTAGCCCCTTATCACATGTAGCTTGTTTTATAAAAGTCACATGACAATAATATGAAGTGGTTTTCCCGTTAAGGGTATAGGTAATCCCCCTCAAATCTATCACAGATTGAGTGAACGGGAAATCAGGGATAGGGTTGATAAAGGGTAAATGGTGTAGAGAGGATGGTAAGATGGTGGGGTAGGTCCAAGGAAGCAGACGCATGTTGAAATGCCATAGTACGACTAGGGTACATGATTTGACGAGCAAACCAGCAGTGCAGAGGCAAAGGTCGATAGTTTATCCAAACAAGGGTGGTATAATCCTGGTATCCAAGGCATAGGAAGTAGCTCCAGGGTATATAACAGGTAAGGTACAGGAACGTTTAGGCATGTCCGGCAGCACCAAATGGTTGGTTTGGTTGAGATAAACGTCACGGTCTAGGTCTGGGCAAAGTTGGTCGACAGATCAAGTCAAGAACCCTAATCATGCTAAAACACGAACAGGTGAGCTCGATTGAACAAAAAACTACAGGATGGGTGGATAAAAGTGTATGGTGTTGATTTTGGGTAAAGTATTGAAGTGGTACGGCCGTGGGTCGGGCCGAGTGTTGGGTTGCCCTCGGGCCGGAAATGGGTAGGGTGCAGCCTCGGGCGGGCCAAATGGGTAGCGGGGCCTCGGGTCGGGCCAAGGTGGTTAGGGGCGAGGCCTTGGGTCGGCCAAATGGTTAGGCGAGGCCTCGGGTCGCCAAATGGCAGGTAGGCGAGGCCTCGGGGTCGGGCCAAATGGTTAGGGGAGGCCTCGGGTCGGGCCAATGGTGGGTAGGGTGAGGCCTTGGGGGTCGGGCCGAAAGGGGTAGGGTGAGGCCTTGGGTCGGGCCAAATGGTTAGGGCGAGGCCTTGGGTCGGGCCAGTAGGGTAGGGTGAGGCCTTGGGTCGGGCCAAATGGTTAGGGCGAGGCCTTGGGTCGGGCCTCGGTCGGGCCGGGCCAAATGGGGTGGGGGGTGAGGCCTCGGCCTGGGCCAAATGGTTAGGGCGAGGCCTTGGGTCGGGCCAGTAGGGTAGGGTGAGGCCTTGGGTCGGGCCAAATGGTGAAAATGTTTGCATCAAAGGTGGATATAGGCGATGTTGGTGGAAAAGGGCAAATAGTAAATAAGGGCAAAATGTTGGGTAAAAAAAAAAAAAAATAAAACCGATATCGGTTATCTATGACCGGTACCGGTTAGATAACCGACGCCGGTTTCTTAGGGCACGATTTGACCGGTATCGGTTCTATGTGAAAAACCTATAAAAAGAAAAATACGGCCGGTCATTGTCACTTTTGCAATTTGGAAACCAATTAAGTTGTCTGAGGTGGATTTTGGATAGTGGTGCATTTGTTGGCTGAGGTGGCACTAGTTGAGTGGAGAAGTGAGTTGATTGGTGGGCCTGAGTGAGTAGCAGGCAACATTTGATTGGTAGAGGACCCAGCAAAGCAAAGTTTGACCCATGGCACAGGCAGGAGGAGCAGGAGGGGCTGGACCAGCTGGACCACCACCACCCATCCCACCACGACGACGTGTCGTCGTACGGGTAGGTTCGAAACTCTTTAATTTGTGCATTTGAATGGTATTAAGCTAGATTTGGGGTTTGGGTAGGAATGTACATTTTTTAGGAAATAATGAGAAAATGGAAATGATTTGAAAAAGGGAGAGGGTAGATAGGTAAAATAAGCTAAGGCGGTTAGGTGGGTAGATTTTTAGGGTGTTTGGGTGGGTAAAAGGGTAGGTAAAAGGAAAAATGTAGGTGGGGGCCACGCGGGTTCGGCCCGAAATGACAAAGGACCGATGTCGGTCAGCTGTCGACCGATCGGTCGCAAATTTAACGGGGCAGGTGGTGGTTTATTGGCCGGCCGTATGGCACGGCGTGGGCCGTATGGGTGGGTCGGGGGGTGGTTTGGGTTTTTTTTTTGTTTTTTTGGGTTTTTTTTTGGGTTTGGGGGGGGCTTGGTGGGTTGGGGTTGGGGGGTTGGGCTGGGGTTTGGGGGGGTGGGTTGGGCCTGGGCTGGGTTTGGGGTCAGGGGCAGGGGTGGGTTGGTCGGGGCTCAGGGGTGGGTCAGGGGTGGGTTTGGGTCAGGGGGTCATGGGGGTTGGGGCTGGGTTGGGTATGGGTTTGGGGTCAGGTAGGGAGGGAGATAGTGGAAAAGGTAGGTGACTAGAGGGGGTTAGAGAGCCGGGGTGTGGCCTGGGGGATAAAAGGGGGTATAGAGGGTAAAGTAGATGATGTGATAAAGAGTAGGTCTAAGGTCAGGGTTGGTTTTGCAGCACGCGCCAGCTGACGATGATGGGATAGATGCCCCCGCTGCTGGGTGCGATGCGCCACACGTATCCGCGGCACACCGGGCTATCATGCGCGAGGTGGGACTCATGAGTCCAAATGATACAGAGAGCTATTGATAGAGATCACAGCCTGATGGTTGCCCTCATCGAGAGATGGGATCCGGCGACCAATGTGTTCCATCTCCCGACCGGGAGATGACTATCACATCGAGGATGTGTATCGCATCCTTCGACCGCCGATCGAGGGAGAGGCAAAGTGTTCCGTGAGATTCGAGACGGCGATGGACAAAGATCCCGCAGTTTTTGGAGATGCAGCCGCGCTACTTACCTATCACAGCGCGAGTATCGGGTATGGTGACATGTACCGTGCGCACCGACATGAGACACGGCTAGCCATGCTGATGATGATCGGGATCACCTGCTTCGCCCTCCCGGACTCAGAGGGAGGGCGCTTTCCACGGGCATTGATGGGGGTGCTGCTTGAGATGGTGGAGGAGCACACCTGTTACGCTTGGGCACCAGTATACCTGGTGCAGTTATACAGGGAGCTATGGGGCTATCGCCGGATGAGGCGATTTGGGATTTGCTCTACCTTTTTACTTCACTGTTGGGCATATGAGCACATCATATGCATCAAAGCCAAGAGGGTTACCCCAAAGAGCAATGGGCCACAGTCATATACGATATGGCTTTCAGAGATGGTCAGGGTCGTGGGCCACCACGAGCGCTTCTTGCAGGTCGGGATGTGGCGATTATAGACATTTGTTAGAGGGCCCGACAAATGCGGTAGATATCAGTATGGAGACCTTACAGAGGTCATCACCCTCGCAGAGGAGCCCGCTTACATAGCTTGCGCCCGATCCAAGACACATTCTGGATAAAGCAGATTGAGGCCGGAGAGTACGAGAGGATACCCTGAGAGGGGTACGCAGTGATGGGGCACGACAGACGAGCCACCTCCCTTCCCTCAAGACAGAGGGATGATGTAGAGGCCCCACCGCCCGCACCACAGCCCCTGACCCAGATTGGGCACCGAGAGGCCAAAGCAGTGATGATGGTGTAGATGATGCTGGGTGTACGGGGGCATTCATGGTTTGGTGGGCTGGTCGTCGAGAGCAGCTAGATATAGACCGCCACACACCTGACTGGCAGCAGTGATAAGCAGAGCGAGATCAGCTCCGGGCCAAAGTGCAATGAATATTACAGGACAAATGGTCACACACAGTACGATAGGTGTCCTACAGGGGCAGCTAGCCCAGCAGTAGTGCATACAGCACAGCACAGCACAGCACAAAGCACCACCACCAAAAAGAAATGCAAGCACACCCACATGCACCCAGCACAGTGGTAAGATACCACCACCAAAGAAAGCAAATGCACACCCACACACCACCAAAGACAGCACAGGGGGGTACCGGGCAAGAGGAGTCCTGGGACCACCCCAAGACACTCGACGGGGCACCCGATAGATACATGGAGGCGAGAGCGAGGCCCGACTATCAGATGTCCTCGATAGTACGAGCCGAGTATCACCCATATGCGCGCACACCGAGCGAGACCTCGCATAGTCGAGATCGCAGGAGGCGCAAATGGCACACCCGGCGTGTCCGTTACAGGTAGGAGGCGAGAGGCACCACAGGGACCAGCAGGGAGAGGTGCTGAGGGTGGTGGGGAGAGCTGAGGGATCCCCACATAGTTTTTGTATATGGACATGGGCACCGGTCTGCGAACCGGTTGTGTTGATAGAGGCCTGCGTGCCTACATTTATTCATGTATTGATTCATTCATTCATTATATACCGGCCTGCGAGCCGAGTACGGGTTGTACAGTTGATACCGGCCTGCGAGCCGAGTATATTTTTGATATGAGGGACCGGCCTGCGAGCCGAGTCGAGGTGATTGATATTTATTGCGGCCTGCGTGCCGGCTTTGTTGTTGTATTATGAGATCACAGAGGCCCCGATGCAGGGCACATTGTACATTTGAAACTTGTATATATATATATATATATATAGAGATGATGTTTTGATCCATATGCAGTGTTGAAAATGTTTTTAAGTATTTCGTCAATGGTTTGTGATATAGAATGTAGGATGAGTTTAGTTGACATGTTGATATATGGATGATGTTGATGTTTTTGTTTTTGCACGTATATATGGATGACATGTTATATGATGAAATGTTGCATGTTGTGGGCTGGTTTTGTGACATTGTTATATATGTATCTGATGAGTTGGATCCAAATGATGTATAGATTGATAGTTTTTTGATATCCTTAGTTGATGGTTTGTTTGTTTTTGTAAAAATAGACGATGTTAATGAAATTGTAATGATATGTGTGGTGGATGGACAAATATGGATAATGGTGTTGTGATGCAGGAAAAGAGGCGGGCGCGACAAAAAATTAGGTAGAAAATGAAGAAAAGAACCATGTTTTAAAAAGCCAGGTGTGTAACCGATATCGGTTAGGGAACCGATGACGGTAGCTGATAGACCGATATCGGTTATATAACCGATACCGGTTACTTAGGTATGAGCTTTTCTAAAAATAGAAAAGCTAGGGTGGCAACTTAAGTTCTTATTTTTAGAGCCATGCAAGAGGTTAAATACGCGAATGCGACGCTTTTTGACGACTGAGACAGGTAATTGTATGAGAGATTTGAGTGATAAGAAAAGAGATTCAGAAAGTAGAAAGGTGAATTTGAAAAGAGTGGTGATCATGGCAGAACGAGGAGAAGCATCCAGCAGGCAGGGCCGAGAGGGAAGACAAGTGCCACCGCAAGCTGCTGCAACCCAAGAGGTAAACGTTTTGGTTGTGATTTGATTTTTGCATGTGTTATGAATAGGAGATTAAGTGGGTAGATATGAAAAAGAAAACATGATAGCAAGGGTTATAGGTGAGGTAAGTGTTACGGGGTAGGTAATCAGGGGTTTCAGGTATGTTTGTATGTATAGAAAGGAATAAACGCTCAAATTATTGTCGTAGGCAGTGTGTTTAGGCAGGCTATATGAAGGTGACAGTGACCGATATCGGTTAGGGACAACCGGTATCGGTTACTGAACCGGTACCGGTTGACTATAAACGATACCGGTTGCTGTAGGAATTTCCAGAATGTGAGGAAAAACCCGTGGGGATTTGATGGATTGAATGGTTGTTTGTTATTTTGATGTATGCAGGCAGAGGCAGGGTTGAGGATGAATGATAGTGTACCAACTTGTTGTCACGAATCCGAGCGGATGTAACGCCAAATTAATGGACATTGATAAATCGCTTGGGGTTAAGTGGAATCTGCTATTATTCACGAATCGCACGTAACCATGCTATGTTACAAAGCGCTGATCGAGAGATGGAATCCTCGAGAAAATACCTTCTATCTACCAACAGGGAGATGACAAAGACATCGAAGATGTGTTTCGTATTTTGAGACTCCCAATTATAGAAACCAAGATATATCGCATTGCCTAACGCAGGCGCGGCAGGAGCATAATAACAGCAGATTTGGTCCATACGCACGAGATCCGACACAAACGAGGTTTGACATTCACATATGGGGTAATGTATGCAGCACACCCTGAGGAGACAAGGTTAGCAGTGATATTAATGATAGCGGTAGGGTATTATGCATTACCGAGGGCGAAGGGGGAAGATTTCCAAAGGCATTGATGTGTGTTATTTGGGAGATGATAGAAAGGAACGTGACGTTTGCATGGGCACCTGCATATTTGGCGGAGCTATACAGGGGTTTATGGGCTTGTAGGTGAAATCACAGAACGACACTGGATTGTTCATACTTATTACACTGTTGGGCCTATGAGCACATTGTTTGTGTGTGACCAATAGGCCGACCCATCCAGTCAGGAGAGACCGGAGTACAGAGGTTGGGATTCGCATTTATGGGTCCGCATGCACAAGAGGCAAGATCTCAGCCGTGACGGGTGACATTGAGTATTACAGCAGTATGGGAGAGGGTGACGGTTATGCATGATATCTCGCTGAGGCCTTACGGAACTATATGGTAACAGAGAACATAGCCGAGGAGTTGAGGGGTGTAGAGCGATTGAGGTGGATCGCGGGCACAAAGCCAGTGAATATGAGAGGATTCCTATAGATCGCGTGCGGTGACAATTTGATTTGTGCAGACATACCGCAGCTTATAGACCATATATGAGGATCGACGCAGAGGCAGTATTCTCACCTCCCCAGCCAACACCTCCAGAAGGTCCTGAAGAAGTAGCAGCCGATCGCAGGGTAATGGACGCAGGAACGACAGAGGCCTATAGATTATGGTGGGTAGCAGAGCTGCAAGGTGTACGTGATCGTCCTGACATAGCGGTGATTACAAAGAGAGAGGGATCGCTCAGCGCTTGGTTCAAAGAGCTCCAAACGCAGTGAATGAGACAAGAGGATTGTTAGCCAAGGTCATGAGTCACGGGTGAGAGACTAGAGGCTGGAGTCCTCCATGCGAGAGGGCGTATTCATATGTTACAGGAGAGGTTGGCAGATCAGTGGGCGGTACCAATAGCCATGGTACCTTTGAGGACAGAGAGGCCTGGCGAGAGGGGTCGACGATCACGATCCTCACCTAGTTCGGGATGAGGCGTAAGGGTCTAAATAAATGTTAGCAAGGTATAAGAATTAATAAGGATGCCGACCTGCGTGTCGATGATAGAGAAGATGTATTTGTTTAACATCTAAATAAAACTGAATATGTATGTTGATTTGAGTTACGATAATAATAAGAATGTTTTCGTTTTGACTTTCGGTGTTTTGAAAAAGGATAAAGAGGAATGTGATTAAATAGAAATACACAAAAATATTTATATTTACCACACATGATAGGTTATGGTAGGGGATGGTCGAGCTAACCTTGGGAGACCCCATGTCTCCGAAGTGCTGCCTACATAGCCCATTGCACAAAGCAAGGAGGGGCCTCAGACCGATGTAGTTCTCCCTTAGGACCAGGGAGAGGTGAATTCAGGCAATTTAGGTATGGTTAGGCGATTGGTTGGTTGGTAAAGGTATTGATAGTAATATTGGTAAGGCAAGGTTGATGGTGTTGGTAACGAATTGGTGAGGTTTGTAAAAGGTATAAGAGAAGCGAAAGTTAGCCTACCCAAGTGGTAGGGAACCATGTCCTGCTTAAGATCAACACACAATCCTAGATGCGAGGCAAAAAGGAAAGATTGCTCCGTAGGTGAAAAGAGCAAAACGAACCACACAACATAGAATGAACGTGAAGCCCTAGGTACCGGTGCATAGACGAGAAGTCAATAGGTGAAAAGAGTCAGATGATCACATCCTATCAAAGTACGCACGTCCCTTGAGTTGAAACAAATGGTGAGGTGAGGTGAATGGTATAGTTGAGGTATGGAAAACTTATTACAAAGTGAGTGTTCGGACGAAAGAGAACCTACCCTAAATAGACAAGTCCATGACTCAAAAGTTCTTTTGAATGAGGCTTTTATTTTATCAATATAGACTCGATCGATGCGGAAGTCTACAAGGGATTTTGATTGTTTTATTCTTGAGGTCTTCACGGTTGATCAATGCGAGAAGCTTCGATAAAGGCGACGTGTATAGCTGTCCTTCGAGGGAGCAATTTTATTTTATAATAGCAGATATGATTTTAATGCATAGTCTGTCCTTCTGGGGAGCAAATTCTATTTATAATAAAAGAATAGTTCTGCATATAGCTATCCTTCGAGGGAGCAAATATATTTAATTTAGATGACTAGATGTTCTTTTCGCGTGAAGCATCTAGTTTAGTAGGAAGTTTGACTCAAGAAAATCCCATAAGAATACGGCTTATTTTAATACTTTGAAGTCATGGACTAGACTAAAAAGGGGAAGGCATCATCAAGGGAGGTGAGAAGTGATCTTGATTTTATTTTGAGATGTAGAAAACAAAGTGTATGTAGAAGGTAAATGAGCTCAAGGGACGAGCAAGAGGGTAGATAAGAAGTGATATAACACTAAATTCAACAAGAGAATGGTCGAAGATGCAAGGCATTAGGGGCTCAGCTCAGTTTACCATTGCTTAAGCTAAACGATAAGTGCCCGATCCATAAGTGTGAGTGATTATATAAGGCCCAATCCAATCGGGAGCAAATTTTCCACGCTTGCTCTTTTCTAGTTTGGTTACATGTTGATTCTCTTTGAGGACAAGATCACCAACCTTAAAGGTACGCTCATGAAGTCGCTTATCATAAGCACGCTTGATGCGTTTTTGATAGATTTGAAGGTGATCGAGAGTTGTAAGACGACGTTCGTCAAGAAGCTCCAATTGGGCTAACCGCTCTCGCGGAAATCATCGTTGGTGAGAATATCCCAAGGGATATTCTGAGGGAGGGTATTTGTATTTCGAGAGGTAAGATGCTCTGCACCATATACCAAAGAAAAAGGTGTGGCATTAGTAGAGGTACGGATGCTAGTACGATAAGCCCAAAGGGCAAAGGGGATGTGATCGTGCCAATTTCGTCCGGACTCATTGACAACTTTCATGAGGATTTTGGTTAGGGTTTTATTAGAGGATTCGGCTTGTCCATTTGCTTGTGGATAGTACGGTGATGAGAAGCTTAAGTTTTGATACCAAAGTTGTCACAAAGGTCTTGCAACAACTTATTTTTGAAAGATTTGCCATTATCTGTAATCAGGCGATGAGGAACACCAAAACGACAGATAATGTGGTGGTTAATGAACTCTACAATTTTTTCTTTTTTAGTTGAAATGAGTGGAATAGCCTCCACCCATTTTGTGTAATATTCGGTTGCTGTGATAATCCATCGGTGACGCTGCAAAGAGGATGGATGAATCTCACCAATAAGGTCTAAACCCCATCAGTGAGAAGGGCCAAAGATCTCGAGCGACCCGAGCGGGTGGCTAGGAGTATGTCAAGGTCAGGCATGTTGTCGACACATAACACAACGCTTAACATATTCGTAGCAGTCATATCGAGAGTAGGCCAATAATAACCAAGGCGAAGGATTCGCTTTGGCCACGGCAAGGCCGCTAAAATGTCCACCACAAATACCGCCATGGACTCGCTGATGGTATGGGTGACCTCCGCGCCGGTGAGACATCGAAGGAGGATGCCATCAAAGCCACGTTTATAAAGGAGTCCCCCATAACTACATAACGAGAAATGCGTTTAAGAAAAGCGCGCTTTACCAAGACTAGTAAGGTCGAAGGGAGAACAGAGGTCAGTAAGGTAGTCATGGAATTGGTGATACCAAGTATCCTCGCGAAAGTTAGCAGACACATTACGTATTTATCGTACAAACAACCGGGCTGAATAAGATGGGGCAAAGAGTTGTTGACCAAGACGAAAATGTCGTAGTCACTGATGAGGCTGAATTTGCGAGGCTAAGCAAGCCATAGTATCCGCAAATTTGTTAGTGGAGCGGGAATGGTTTGATAGAATAGTGAGTAAATAAGGCTAGAAGTGAATCCACGTAGTGTTTGTATTTTTGAAGTTCCTCATTTTTACATCGGTAGATGCCCATAACTTGATTGACTACCAATCGAGAGTCACCAAAAATATTGATAGATTTGATACCTAAGTGCGCAAAGCAACCCGAGACCTGTAACAAGGGCCTCGTATTCCGCCGTATTATTAGTGCAAGGGAAATCGAGTCGAATGAAAGAGGCATAGGCTCAAGGCCGAGAGGAATAAGAACAACGCCGGCTCCTCCACCGCGCTGGCATTTGATCCATCAAGAAGAGAGTCATCAATACGACTCCTCCCGGAGTGAAAGAGTGGCAATGAGTTCGTTGGGAATGTAAAATTGGTAAATTGTTCCCTGTAAAGGGGCTTCCGCAAGTTGGTCTCGCGATGGTTTGTCCTTTGATTGATTTCTCGTGGACAAACTCAAGGTCGAGGTCGGCGAGGAGCATGAGCCATCGGGCGATGCGCTTGGTTTAGATGAGGTTTGGCATACATGTAATGGATGGGGTCCGTGTTGGTGATGACGAAAGTTTTGTGATTCGTAAGGTAGTGTCGAGTTTGGTAGCCACGAATGATAGGGCTAGGCACAACCTTTCTACATGTGTATACCTAGTCTCATAGTCCACCCACAAAGTACGACTTATATAATAAACGGCTTGTTCTCTATTTTCGTAGTCACGATGTGCAAAGCATGGCCCCTACAAAGGGGTCAAGGGCAAGTGAAAGGTAAAGGTAGAAAGGGCGGTCGCCTTGAGGTGGGATAAGCACAGTGTGGTCAGTAAGAGATAAGTTTTGAGAGCTTCAAAGGCTTGGTGGCACTCTTCGCCCATTGAAAATCAATGTCCTTTTTAAGAAGGTGATGAAAAGGTCGACATCGATCCGAGAGTCGGGAGATGAAACGCCGATAGATCGAGCTTACCTTGTAAACTACGCAATTGTTTGAGATCGGTAGTGGGGGCATTTCTAGGATAGCTTTGACTTTAGATGGGTCGACCTCAATGCCACGCAAAGAGACGATAAAGCCAAGAAGTTTTCCCGAAAGGACACCAAAGACACATTTTTTTGGTCAAGACGGATAGTAATATTGTAACAAAGTGCATCAAAAATAATGGTTAAAACATCGAGATGTTCACCGCGCGATGTTTAGACTTGCCAAGAAGATCGTCGACGTAATCTTCAAGGATAGTGTGCATAATGTCATGAAAAATGTAGGTCATAGCCCGCCGATAGGTCGCACCAAAGATTCTTAAGGCCAAATGGCATTACACGGTAACATAAGGTTCCCCCAAGGAGTTATGAAGGCAGTTTTGTGTTGATCGGCAGGGGCAACCAAAATTTGGTTATATCCTGAAAAGCCATCCATGAGAGAGAGCATCTCATGGCCTGCAGTGAGATCAACAAGTTGGTCAATACTAGGTAGGGGGAAGTCATCCTTAGGGCAAGCGAGGTTAAGATCCCAGAAATCTGCGCATATCCGAAGTCCCCCCGTCGCTTTAGTGACAGGTACGATGTTAGAAATCCATTGAGGATAGTCAATAAAGTAATGAAGGAAACAGAAAGGAGTCGCTTGAGCTCCTCTTTGACCAAGAGGGCAATGCGCGGATGCATTTTTCTCAATTTCTCGCTTTAATTGGCTTGAATCGGGTTTCGTGGTAATGTTATGGACAAAGCAATGTCGTGGATCAATTCCTGCATGTCAAGATGTCAAGTAGGACCAAGCGAAAGCTTGTCATGAGCACGGAGGAAAGTAGTAAAGGCGACTTGTTCTCGATGCGTTAAGGGATTGTCCGATCTTCACAATGTGAGGATCCTCCTCCGTGTGGATGTTGATTTCTATAGTAGATTGCTCAAAGATGGTTTGGGTTTCGATGGTAAGGCTCATTGAATATAAGAGTCATCCGCGCCAAGGTAAGTGAGGATGGAGTCATCATCCCGCACTCAATAACGTTAATCAAGGGGAGTCCTCTTCAATCATGTCTGGATATAGAAGGGGAATAGAAGAGGGGTCCTCATTATCGCGTTGATAAGTGAGAGGACCTAGGAGAAGATAGCATTTATGAAAAAAAAGTTAGGAGGGATAGATTCAGATCTATCGACTCGGTGGGGAGACGAAGGCAAAATGGGTGATGATGGTTCTGGTAGGGGTGACGTCATCGTCTTCTAGAAGACAACTGACACGAGGTTCCGTCGATGTAAGTGTTCCCGAAATCCGAGACCACTACGATCATTATGTTTGCGTGTGGTGATGGGGATGAGCGTATGTCGGCCTTGTTCATAAAGGCCAAAACCAAAGCCTTTCCAAGCCAAATGAGTCAAGAAGGTGAGGGATTTACGACGATTTGTCGTATTGAAAATCGGATTGGAAAGGAACCACACCAAGAGGAGGCTCAGGGGCAACGGAAGATGCGTCGACACCCCCATATGTTAGGTTAGTACGGCAGTGCGGTGGTCCGTAGGAGATTACTTCTCCCACACGACGGTCATAAGTAGGATGTGCATGTACCTGTCCGTACTCCTGTGGGGTATGGAAAGAACTAACGTTATATAGGCGATACTCCCCAAACAAGGCATCAAAACATCTACTAAGGGATCAACGGTTGGGATGTTAGTCATGGGAAGGGAAGTGGTTTTTGCGACGGTGGTTTCATCACCAAGGCGAGGTGTGGTTGAGGTGGGTGGTCGAGGCACAAATAAGAGGATGGTCAGGTTGAGTGAACGGGTGTCTTGATTGGTACAAGCACATCGCTTGGGCGGTATAACATATCAGCAGGTTTTAAAGGGGGATCAGCTTTTACGGTAGGATTTCCCTCGTACTCAAATTTTATGCATCTATGTAATGTTGAGGGAACGCATCCCATGGCCCTGATCCAAGGACGACCCAAAGAATATATTATATCGAACTCTCCTCAAGGACATAGAAGAGTTCGGGTAAAGTACGTGGTCCTACCCGAATGTTGAGGATCACGGTGCCTAAGGTAGAGGTAATAGCTATTATTAAATGACCGCAACATGATGGGGTTGGCACACATGTAGCTGTAAGGGATATTCATTTGTTGGAAGGCTTTTCAAGAGATGATGTTTAGGCTAAGCCCCCATCAATCATAACACGACGTACCCGAATGTCCCGACGTAAGCGAGATGAAAAGGGCAGTGGTCAGGTCTTCTCGTACTCAAAGTCAACAATTTCATCTTCGAGAAACCGATCGCAGCAGCTTGTGGTACGTAGACGGAAGTGGTCAGGGCAAAGGGGTGTTTGGGTGAGAGGCAACGTGATCGGGTGTCGAATGGAGGCAACGGGCAGGGTTTCATTAGGTAAGACCTCGATCCTCAAGAATTTCAACGAGAGCTTGTCGATGAGATTCAAGTCCGAATGAGATCATATAGTGTCATTTTTACGGGTGATCGTGAAGTCAGTTTGATCATGGCTCGATGGGCAGCTCCATTAGAGACGGGTAAGCGGGTCCACGAATAACCACTTTGGGTGGTGGTGCACCTGGATGCTCGGACGAGAAGGAGAGGACGCAGTGTGCTTTCTTTCGCTTTCTCATTGTTTTTCTGCGCTCGAGTAGCAACACTAATCATATTAATCTCGTAAACCTGAGATGAGGAAGATGGTTGGGATAAATCATGGTTTTCAAGAGGTGGGGTTGTAATAATGATAGATCTTGGTGAGGCGGGGACAGATGGTAGAGGAGAGGGAATGGAAGCTAAAGGTCTCTCCCTTCGTAAGTTGTCTTTCTTAACCTTTCTATCTGGGAGAGGTGACTGACGAAGGATGGTTTTTAAAGCTTTGCATCCCTCCACATCATGTCCTGGTGTGCGGTGATAAGCGCAGATTTTAGACTCATCGTAACCTATAGGGCGAGGTTTAGAAGGGTCATAAGGTCTAAGTGGGGGTAGAGAAATGGTCGCATTCTCCACCAACATAGCAAGGATTTTGGCGTAAGATCCTTTGAGTGGGTCAAAATCGGAGGAGGATGAGGGCATTGGTTGTGCGGGTTTCGGTAATGTTTGGGCGTGGTTGGTTCGTACGGGTGGTGGTTTAGCCAAGGGGTGTCGACACGTGGTTTTCACCAAACGTGGTTTCTTCGGGCAGAGCTACGCTCAATGGTTAGATGATGAGGTTACGATGACGTGGTAAAGCGGAAACAACCACGGAGAAAGGGGAGTGACAGAAAATAAATCCTTTGATGATGGAGTTTGTTTAGGGTTGATGGGTGGACAGGATACGTGGGGTGATAATGTTGATATACCCTTAGATCTCTGTATAGGTGCAGTATAGGCGAGGTCGCTTTGAAGAAAACGCAGGAGGTATGATATATTGATGCAAGGTGGAAGGATGAGGTCCCAATATGGAAGGTAGGTGTGACGATGATGGTTTTGATTGTGATAGAGGCACGGATTGAGCTTGTCTTCTAGGTGGCGGGGCGGCTTTATTCTTGGATAAATCTAGTCGCTTAGGCGGGTGTGTTAGACTGGGTATGGGTGAGGTCCCAAGTGTAGGGGAAGGTTTGGTTAGGTTAATAGAGGTGGATGGGATACTTGATATAGATACGGGGGGTGAGAATGAGGACATAGGCATTTTGAGTTTCTGTAAACACTTAGGATATATGGTAGAGGTGTCGGATCGGTCATCTGCATTTGAGTAGAATAAGGGGTACTCAAACGCTCCCATAGGATTCGCCTATCTTCCGGAGAATGACAAATTTCAGTTTGAATTGTAAATTTGGTACTAAGAAAGGTGGGTTGTGATTCCAAATCACCGTGGGTGTGATACAGGGAGTAGATGAGGCACTGTATCAATAGATGTTACGAGGTCAACCGGTCATTGAAAAGATTTAGGCAATGAAGAACTAATAGGTAAGAGGGCATGTTCGAGAGGATCCGTCATGGTTAAAGAATTTGGTGATGTCGGCAAGCAAGAGATTTCTGCCTAAGGATGTCAAAAGGAGTGGCGTACCTTCCTCTCTCAGCAAAAGAAGAGCGTAGAAGGGGAAGTCCGGGAAATAGATAGATTAGATAACATCCGTCTCAGCCTTGTAGGGATGTGGTATAAGAAGACTCATCGATGGGAAGAG
The DNA here is from genome assembly GCA_018340775.1 of Taxus wallichiana var. yunnanensis. Classification (NCBI taxonomy): domain Eukaryota; kingdom Viridiplantae; phylum Streptophyta; class Pinopsida; order Cupressales; family Taxaceae; genus Taxus; species Taxus wallichiana. Next base: position 627,024,560 of record CM031242.1, read on the forward strand.
AAGTCTCAAGCGCTTAACTCCTTTATGGGTAAAGGAATGATTTCACTTTGGCTTGATGGTGGTAAAGGAGGTTCTGCCCCGTGTTAGTGAAGAGGCTTGATTCAAAATTTTCTCGATAGAGGCTTTTGGCCGGGTATCGAAGACTCGCATGGATCTCATGAACACTCTCCTGCTAAGATATCCTGGTTTGTGTTATCATGGGAGAGAGTGATTCGGGAATGGTTTGTTGAAGATTTTCAAATTTCGGTCAAGGCAGGGCATTAGGATTATCGAGGGTTATATCCCCTCACACAACCATTTCCCGCACTATGTTTTTCAACATCTTGCAGCTTTCATGACTATGTCCTTTACACTATGAAAGTTACAAGTCATTTTCTTTGTACTCAGAAGGTATAGCGCGAGTGGAGTCAAACCCGAGTGAGGTTTAACAGAGGCAAGGTGATAGCTCCGGCCTTGAGCAATTTTTCCAAGATGACACCATAGGTTTCTCCCAAGGGAGTGTAATTGATGGGCTCTGCTTTATACTTATAGGTGGTTTTTGGTGGGGTATTAGACGGTGTTTGAGATTTAACCATCACCGCGTGGACAGCTCCTTTTGATTTAGAAGAAGTGGACGCGTGAGGAGTGGTGGTATTTGGTTTATTGGTAGAATCAGGAGTTCGAAATTGGGGTTTTTGTTGCGCAACCGCAATTTCTCTTCTTCTAAGGCTCGAATTTCTAGTTTCCGAGCCATGGTAAAGGCCTCATCAAATGTGCGGAAAGTTTGAATTTGAAGAGTAGGAGAAATGTGCTTAGCACATGCCCGCGTGAAAAGTTCGATAAGTTCAGCCTGAGGCAAGGCATATGTAAGTTGGTTGATAAGGCCACGCCATCGTCCGACGAAATCTGCGATAGATTCGTCTTCGAATTGTCGAATGGCATAAAGGTCGGTGATGGATACTTTCTTAGCAATGTTAATGGAGAAGTGATCCAAGAAAGATTGGGCTAGTTGGTTAAAAGAGAAGATTGAGTGCTGGGTTAAAGCACTGTACCACTCCAAGGCGGGTCCTGATAAGGACATGGGAAATGTGCGGAGTAACAAGGCATCATCATGGGCAATCAAATAACAAGCATGTCTAAATGATCGCAAGTGTTGTTGAGGATCCTCTTTACTATTAAAACGAGTAAATTTCGGCAATTCCCATTGAGGAGGATATGAGTGAAGGGGGACAGAAGGGTGAATAGGCTCCCGACAAACTTGCTCGTATGTCAAGGCACTACGACTTCCCGAAACAGAAGCCTCTAGATTTTGCATTTTGTCCATCATTTGTTTGATGAAATCTGTGGTTGGATGAGATGATGGTGCGGTTGTGGTAAACGGAGGCAAATTGGGCCAAGGGCCTCCGCTGGACAATGGTGGGGTTAAGTGTTGATAAGGTATGGAGGATGAATATGTTGAGGCGACCGAATAGGGATGTCCCATATAAGATGTTGAGGTTACTGGATACGTGTATGGGAATGAAAAGGTAGGCGGAGCTTGAGAAGGAAAGCTCGTGTGGATAGGTGGCAGAGAGCAAGTCATGAATGGAGTGGTCTGCAAGAGAGATGAGGTAGGGGCAGTCGGTGGTAATGATATGTGGGGTCCAAGATTAGCCAAAGGAAAGCCAATCTGAGTCGTATGAATCTCTGAAGCTGTCGGATTGGGAGATGGGGCTAAAGGTGCAGGAAGCAAGGCGGTGTTATCAGGCGGAGTGGGCGCTAAATGAGCAGCTATACTAATAGGCATGCCAACAAGGAGCTGACCATCAGGCGTACGGTCAGGGGCATGAGACAAATAGTATTGTACAGCACTAGGATTAGCATCTAGAAACTTGGCAAAGTCCTTATCTCCCACAGGAATTTTAGGAACCTCGCCGGTATCCGTAGGATTCCCACAACGTGAAGGGGGTGATTCAGTAAAGAAACAGAAAGAGCAAGCATGTGAAACCATAGCGGGCTTGCTTTCGAGTGATAACAACCATGGACAGTGTTCACAAAGAGGGTTTCAATCTATCAGAAATGAAACAAACTCGATCGGTGAAATTGGTAGGTTGTCACGTTTGTCGTCGAATCGGGAAAGACAAGAATCGATATCGGCCTAAGAACCGATGCGTCGGTTATACTATAGCCGCCGACGCCGGTCGTAACCGATGTCGCAGTAAGAAGTCTGGGCTAACAAGATATAAAAGGCTGCTAATTTGATTTTTAACAACGCTTAGTATACTTGTCCAATTATTGATCACGTAAGACATTTAGTATGAGAAAGAAAACAAACTAAAAACAAGCAAGATGTACACGCAAATCCAGAGATTAACCCTAGGGTTAATTTTAATTATTGTGGGCTTATGCCTTTAGACGTAGAATGATGTCAGAATCCTAAACAAAAGACTTAGGGGAAATGTCAAGTTTGTTTTGGCTTATAAGGTTACCTCAATCCAAGTGAGGAATACCGCGGAAAAAGGGGGATGTTTGAGCTGTTGTGTTAATTGTGAAGTGATTCGGTATGTGTTGTGCAGTGAATGTAAGATTAATTTCTTGTCAATACCGTGGATATCACCCCCACGTGTACGACCTGTTACTTAATCTATGTTTACTAGAATTGAAAACAGCAAGCAAGGATGCCAATGCACGTGTTTTAAACCCAAATCGAAAATGATATTCGATGAAGCAAAAGAGATGACTTTCACTAATGCAAGATGCAAAAACAAAGCAAGTTCTTTTACCAAAATAATAAAATACCTTGTGAATATCTTTAGAAGAAGAAAACAACAAGTATGCTCCCTATATGAAAGCAAGCAAGAAATAAAGAAACCCAAAATGGGTCCCACCGGGCGTGCCAAAATGTTTCGCTCGGAATGTTTCGACTTCTGGGAATAGAGTTGCTTCTATCCTTTCATTCCTTTTAGAAACAGATAAGGGTTAGGGCTAGGAGGAATACCTGTGGAATGTCGAGATGGTGTGCGCGTACCGTAGAGGAAGATCAGGCTGACTGCGAAGAACTCCTTTTTGTCTTGGAAGGACTACCTGCAAATAAGAACACAAGACCACAAGATTTTGATTAGACAATAAATGAGGAAACTGCCTTGGGCCCAGGAAATATAAAACTTCCTTTCAAGGTGGTCAGCTTCCCTGCTAATATGAATTAACACAAAAGACTGTAAAATATCAATCAAATTACTTCGTTTGGAACAGATAGGGGAAAGGCTGATTTCTGGTTTGTAGTCTGGGTAACCGATACCGGTTACTGGTAACCGATGTCGTAGGGTTTAGGATCTGTAGGTTGGTTGTTTTGTGGGGCGTTTGTGTTATTTGGTAGCTGTGTTATTTGTAAGGCTGTATATGGGTGATATTAGGAAATAAGGTGATGAGAGGTAGATGAATGATAGTTAGATGTAATATGCACGCTGGGTAGTGGATTCAGGGATGGATTTATGAGGACTGTGATTCAAAAGGCATAAGAAATGTTATAACAGAGGACATGCAAGATGTGACTTACTGGTTTTGACGAAGATGCAAGCTGATCTCCTTTGCTGTAAACACTTCTGGTATCTCCACTCGTCTCTCTGCTCTGGCAAGTAAGATCTGACTCGCTCTCGCTCCCAATGATCTCTGTTGATTCAAAAATCCTTCCACCTTTGATTTTGGTTCGGGGAGCCCATTTACAGGGAGCCGATGGCGGTTACGTAACCGACGGCGGTCGAGTAGGAACCGGCATCGGTAAGGAAAAAGTAGGCTATTTTTAGTAAAATAGCCCACCTTCCCTGCTTTTCTCCCGAGAGATCAGTTATGGGCTTGGTCAAATGACTAGAAGGTCGGTTTTGGGTGCGAAAGGGGTCATTAGTTATGGGTGTAGGTGTGGACCATGAGGGGGATCTTAATTAGGTTAGTTTAGGTTAGGGCTAGGTCATGATGAAGTGGCAAAAAATGAGGTGGTAGGTATCTTCTAGGTGATGTGGATTTATCAATTACAAGGTAATTAATAAATCAATTGTGTAAGGTTTAGGTGATGAGGTTAGCATTAGTGCCGCCTCTAAAGCATTAGGCAAAAATACATAGCCCAAGAGTATGATTGGTGTTTTCCATGCAATGAACATGACAACCATTCCATGTGCTTCAATGGTGCCTTGAATCAAGCATTAATGGTGACTTCAACTGGTGTGGAGGGTGAAGGTAGTCAAAGAAATGACCAGCAACAAGAAACATTCCAACATCAATCAGCCCCAAATGATAACACACTTGTAAACTGGTAGGCAGAAGAATTTTTGTGGCATGAATCAAATGGTTTCCCAAAGTGTTGCAGCCAACACAAGGTCAAAAATAAGAAATTTAGGGGAAGAAAAACCATTAGCTCCAAGCAATTCACAACCTTCTATGGTTCCAAAAATGGTTGGAAAACAAAATCCAGTTTCAAATGCACAAGGAAGCCAAGGACAGCTCCTAAGCCAACTCAAATGCCAGTTGTTGCTGCCCACATGTAAGGGATGAATATGCAAACCAAGGGACAGCAAAGAGATACTTCATCACCATTTAGCATCATTGATCAGATGAAGAATAAAAATGTAAACATATCAATGTGGGAATCCCTATCTATCCCAGTGCCAAAGAGATTTGTTACAAGCTGCCATGAAAGACTAGCCAACTTCAAATCAGCAAATCTAAATGCAAGAGAAGGTGCTCACAAATGCTGCCTAGCTAGAGGGGAATCATGGAGGACAGCAAGGTAAAATGTTGAAACCCCCTCCATTCTATGTTTCATTGATAATTGGAAATTAATTAGTACACAATTGCATGATTGATTCCGGAGCAAGTAGTTTAGTAATGCCCAAGAAAATAGCTGATCGATTGGGAATCCAAAGATGAAACCATATCCAAAGGGGTAGTGCAACAAGATGGGACAGCACTGACAATAGTTGGGGTGATTAAAAACTTGAGTCTTACCTTGCATGCATGTCCCAATGTGGTTGTTTTGCAAGATGTATCGCAATAGACCTTCCACCACTTTTTGCCCTATGTTTGTCAAGAGACTTCACACCCAAGATCGAGGTTACTTGTCTAATGATTGGTCACACATGCTATTCAGAACAAGATATGGAACCAAAACCACAATCAGTCTGAGCCTATTGCAAACTTTCACATTGAGCCCTACACCCCAAGTCGATTAATGCCAATTGTTCAGCATTTGATCAAGAAGATCACCCAACCACTTATGAGGTTGACACCAAGGTAGGAAGCATCCCGATCTAACTCTTGATGAATGGGCAAACAAGGTGCATGCTTTTGATCCTTATTAAGAAGTAGAAGAATCGAGCTAGGATTTTATTGCATACATGAAGAAGATCAGCCCATTCCTAGCATCACTAAGCTAGACCACAAGGATGAAAATGAGGTATGGAAGTTATTCTTTGATGGATCAAGGAGTAGACAAGGTGCGGGACAGGAGCCATGCTGGTTTCACCTCAAGGAGTAAGGTATTACTCAGCTTTTAGGTTTCAGTTTGTGTGCTCAAATAAAACTGCTGAATATGAAGCCTTAATACAAGGATTGCATTGGGCAATCAAGAGAGAAATAAAGAACTTGCAAGTCTTTGTTGACAAAGTGAGTTGATTGTCAACTAGGTCCCAAAATATTCAATGAGTGGAATATTTTGAGGGTTTTGGCATCAAATCAATTCCTAGGAAAGAGAACCAAGCTGCTTTGACAGGCTTGCAGCAATTGGGGCAGCCTTTGATGTTGTGGAGAACATTCAAAAAGATAAGGTACAACCAAACATCCACATGATTATAAGGCCTTCAATGCCGGACAACAATGTAAGTTGGTAAGTGTTTGAAAATGATCAAAGCAAAGCATCCATTTCTTGCAAGAAAAGGCTGAGTTCTCAGGCTAAAAATCAGGAAAAGTTGGAGCAGCAAAGATGGTGATCAAGTGGTACAAATGAGAACCAACAAACTACGAAAGGGACTTATTACTTTGGAGTCCATTTTCAATCCTAATGATCAGTTTAGGAAGGAGAAAGCAAACATCCAAGTGAAGAGAGAAGATTCAATATCCATCTCGGTGGAAGAAGGCAAAATCACTCCAAGTTGGCAAAATGACAACCGAGCAAGAAAGGTATGAGTTCATGCAACTTTTTCAAGAGTTCCTCGACATGTTTTCTTGGAGCTATGAAGATTTGAAAGGTTTCAATCCCAAGTTAGCTCAACACACCATTGAATTGGACCCAAATACTAAACCCATCGGGAAAAAACAAAGGCCACCAATCCACACATGGAGCCTCTCATGAGGAAGTAATTGAATAAGTTGATAGAATCAAGAATCATATTCCCAATCAAGAATTCTAGTTGGGTTGCAAACTTGGTCCCGATTAGGAAGAAGAGTGGGGAAATCAAATTGTGTGTTGATTTCGTAGATTTGAATAGAGCATCTCTCAAGGACCATTACCCACTTCCTTCATGGAGCAAATTTTACAAGTTGTTGCTTTGCTCAAAGGTTTTCATTGCTTGATGGCTACTCGTGGTACAATCAGATTATGGTGAAGGAAGAAGATCAGTTCAAGACAGCCTTCACAACCAAATGGGGAACTTATGCATACAGAAAATGCCATTTAGGTTTTCCAACACTAGAGCTACCTTCCAAAGAGCAATGGACATGGTGTTCAAAGGTTTGATTAACAACATGGTGCTATATATCTTGATGATATCACTGTTTTTTCAAAAAATGCAGCAGACCACCTCCTTCATTTGAGACAAGTATTCACAAGGTGCGTAAGATTTGGAGTCTCCTTGAATCCTAAGAAATGTGTTTTTATAGCCCATGAAGGAAAGCTCCTTGGCCACATTGTCTCTAAAGAAGGATTAGTAATTGATCCGAAAGAGTTGAAGCCATAAGAGCACTACCATTGCCAAGCCACAAGAAGGCCCTTTAGAGTTTCTTGGGAGAATAAATTTTGTTCGGTGGTTTGTCCCATTTTTGTAGCCCTTGTCAAACCTATTACCAAGATGTTAAAGAAAAGCATGGCTTTCAAATGGACAGCGAAGGAAAGGAGAGTTTTGAAGCAATCAAAGAAGCCATCTCGCAAGCACAAACTCTCATCAACTCCGGATTTCTCCAAGGATTTCATCCTCTATGCATTTGGAGGTAATGATACTATTTCTGCAATTTTGGTATAGAAGAACAAGGACAATGATGACCAGCCAATTACTTTCTTCAGCCAAAGCTTGGAGGACTATGAGGTGAGGTATTCTTTTATTGAGAAGCATGTTCTTGCAAAGTAATCAAAAGCTTTAAGAAATTCAAGCATTTAGTCTCAAACAACAAGGTCCAGTTGTTGGTTTCTCACATGGGAGTTAAGGACTTCCTCCTCAACAAAGACTTAAATGAAAAAAGGGCAGGTTGGATCACTCGTGTCATGGAGTATGACATTGAAATCAAGATCACCAAGCTGGTCAGAGGGAAAGGATTGTGTGAGCAGCTGATTTTGAGCAAACAAAAGGAAGCATGCAATGAAAAGGAGGTTGTTTTGGCGTTACAAGATAGCCATGAGCAAAGTAGCACCCAAGAGGAAAATAATGATGTCCCCACTCCTTGCTGGACCCAAGGTATAATGCACTTCCTAAGCAAAGGTCTATGCCCTCTGGAGATGAACAAGACCCAAAGAAGACACTTCAGATTGCAGGCTGTCCCATACGCCCTTGTTGATGGTGTTTTGTTCAAGAGAGATGTGAATGGAGTGCTGCTGAGATGCATCAGTACAAATCATATTCATAAGGTGCTTTAGAAGAGTTCCATGATGGACCAACTGGTGGTCATTTTGCACCAAGAGTGACAGCTCTAAAGATCATGAGGGCTGGTTATTATTGGCCCAAGATTTTTAGTGATTGCTACGCATGGATCAAGAGGTGCAAGAATTGTGCATTCTTCACAGGTAAAGAAAGACTAGCTGCCCTTCCATTGCATCCAATTTTAGTTGAACAACCATTCATGCAATGGGGTTTGGACTTCATTGGAGTCATTAACCCCAATTCAAGTCAAAGGCACAAATGGATTTTAACATGACCACAAATTACTTCACTAAATGGATCAAGACAAGTAGCTCTCGGGAGGTAAATGAAGCTAGTATCCTAGACTTCTATGAGGGAATAGCAACTAGGTTTGGCATACCAGCTACAATAATATCGAGATAATGCATTAGCATTCATTGGATCCAAGGTGACTGAATGGGCTGTCAAGAATGGGATCTACCTAAGTACTTCATCAAAATATTACCCTCGGGTAATGGCCAGGCTGAATCTACAAACAAGAACTTGTTGAGGATCATTAGGAAGACTCTTGATGAGAATCAAAGGTGTTAGCATACCAAATGGAAATCAGCCTTATGGGCCGATAGGATAACTCCCAAGAGATCTACAGTAACTCTCCATTCAAGCTTGTTTATGGAAAAGAGGCAATCTTGCCTATATCACTTGAGTTGAAACAGTTGGAGTTGTTGGAGTTTGAGCCCATGGAGGTTAGATATGCAGAATTGATGGAGCTCCAAGAAATCAGAAATCAAGCATCCCAAGCAATGGAGAAGGATCAAGATTTGATAAAGAAGACCTTTGATAGAAAGTCCAAGAATAGATCCTTCCAAGTTGGAGATCTAGTGTTAAAATGGGATGCAGACAGAGCAAAGCCCGCGGGAAGGCATTCGAAATTTTATGCCATTTGGAGTGGCCCATACATGGTCACGAAGTGTAAGGATAGCAATGCCTTCCAATTGTCTTCATTGGATGGCGAAGAGCTACAGATTCTAGTCAATGGAATCCATCTAAAGCATTGCTACTAAAGGGAAATTCTCCACCTTGTAAATATTAGCTTAAGTTTTCATTCCTCTAAGTGCTTGTGCACATTGTTTTTCTGTAGGTTAGTTTTACTTTCCCTAAGTGCTTTGGCACAAGCTTGTTGTTCCTGGGAATGTGTTTGCAGGCCTTGCTCCATCAGGTGATATTCCATCTTCCTCCTTGCAATGTTTTAATTAGTTGGGGTATTAAACAAAGAATCAGTGACTCCATGCCCAATGGATTGCTTCAGAAACTGGTAACTTCATCCAGCAGGCAGATGACCCCTCTGAGTCGCAAAAATTGTTACCCAAAATGTGCCCCCTACTCATTTTCTGGCTAACTCCTTTCATCTTTCCTTCTCTTGTGCCTCAAACATAAAATTTTGATTTTTAGGCACTCAAAATCTTTTGGAAATGGCACCATTGGATAGAACTCTTTCTCATCTTTCTAGAAAGGTAAAATTTTCCTCCTAACTCCACGTATTTTTCAAGTTATGGCTCGGCGGAGTTTTTGTGGAAAATTTTCCCCTAAAAGGCCCGCAACCAATCAAGACATGCCACGTGTCCAGGAAGTGGTGGGGGTTGGAGGAGAACTTGGTTTTTTGCCAAGTGTTTTGGCGTAGGTTTCAAAAGGAAAATTTTTCCCGCGGGACCCGCCGACGAATCAGGAGCCGCCACGTGTTCAGGGGCAAAAATTGGAAAATTTGGCTAAGTGTTTATGTAGGGAAACATTTGGAGAGATGGCCCCACGACCAATTAAAAAGACACGTGTTCTAAGGGACCAGAAAAGTGGGGTGCATAGGGGAGTTAGAAATTTTGGCAAAATGTTTTGGCAAAAATCCAAAAGTATATTGTGACACACCTCCCGCCGACGAACCAGAACACGACATGTGTCACCAGGAGCCGGAGTTTCAGAGAGTGGAGAAAAAGCTGAAATTTCGGCAAAGTATTTTGCTGAAAATCCAAAAGGTGAAGTTTTGGCCCACTTCCCCCGCCAACGAATAAGAACGTGCCACGTGTCCCGACTGGGTGGAGCGTGGGAGAACTTGGGAAATTTTCCCAATGGGAAAATAATGGAAAATTCAAGAAAAGGGGCCCGCCCCTTTGATGCGAGCCAATAGAATCTTGCCAAGTGTCCAGGTGGTACCAAAAATATCAAAGTGACCTGCGGAAAATTCAGGAGAGACAGGCCGAGCCAATCACATCATGCCACGTGTCTTCACCTCATCGGCCTGGCGGGGAAATTTTGAAAAAAATTCCAAAGGCAAAAATGAAGTAAAATGGAGTAGGAAGGGCCCGCGACCAATTAAAACATGCCATGTGGCACCTGAACCGGCGGGTGCGGGAATTTTTTGAAAATTTTCCAAATGACCAAAAAGGTAAAAAATTCAAATTTTTTGCCCGCCGACCCGATTTGGCCCTGTTTTGCCCTAAATTTTCAAATCACCATATTTTTCGATCCCGACTTGGATTTTCGCACTCTTTATATCAATGGAAAGATGGTGAAATTCTCTACAAGATTATAGGGTCAATTTTGAATTTTGATGGATTTTGGAGAGAGAAAATTAAAAATGCTTCGCAGTACATGGTCATGAGCGAAATGATGTTTCAACCACCGATTTTAATGAAGAATTACTCGCATTGTCTCCCGGCATGGTCAAAAATGTCGGGAATGGGTCCGTAAGGACACCCATGCTGTTTTAATGCATTCTTGGTCAATGGTGGAATGGCTCCCACGTTTTTTCCATTTTTCTCTCTGGGCTTGTCCCTTACACTATAAAAGCCGATTTGGCTCATTTTCAAAGTGTTGAACATTTTTGTGTACAAATGAGGCTCCCCTTTTTCACCTTAGAAGTGATTTTTGGAAGTATCAGACCTCTTCTAAAATTGTAACAGGTTTTCTGCCTCTTTGATGTTGTAATGCAGGGATTTTGACAGTGGAAATGAAAATGCAGGCTCTGTGAATGTGTTTTAGTCCTTTGTTTGTGTTGCTTGCTTCATTTCAGACCTCTGATTACACCTTATCAGTCTGTGCATGATGTTTTATGTTTCATTTTATGAAATGTGTCAATCTGCATAAACAAGAAGTGCTCACCACTCCTTTGGTGTATCACCTTATTAGCTTAGTTTCAAATTTTTGCACTTTCTATCTCTGTCTCCTTCGAATCTAGAGTAGAATTAGGTTTTAAACCTCTGCAATTGTGCAAGTAATAGATCTGATAAGAGGAGTTGAGGAACCAACCTTTAATCTAGAGATTCCTCTCTCACTTTACAAGTCCCACACTTGGAGAGAGGTTTCAATGTTGTGAAATCACACTGGATGCCCTAAGACATAAAATTAGAAACCCGATCTCGCATCCAAGGGTCTTTGCTGATTTGCAACAATAGTTTTGGCATGACTGGTGGGACATAGAAGTCTTCATCTTCATTGCAATAAAATTGATGTGCATTTGTTGTAAGTTTCTTGCTTAAAAGAACTATAAATTGCACATCCGCGACTCCAAGGAAGAAGAATCAGCTGGTTTTAGCAGAAAGTGCAGGCCGAAAACTCATGAGAAGAATCACCACAAGGTCAAGAGCTAGAGAAGAAGAGGTTTTGTTTGAATATCTTTAGTTATCTCCAAGAAGAAGGCAATGAGGGAGGAGAATTAAAAGGTCTCCATCTCCACCAAACAGAACTCTCTCAACTCCTCCACTGGCGACCTTTCATTCAATCAACAAGGGTTCTAAGGCCAATCAGAATGGCACAAAACAACCCTTATGTCAATTTCACTGGTAGCAGCCCACTTGCTCTCAATGCACAAAATCCAATCCTAGTTACAGCATTGAAGAACATCCCATACTTCACTGGAGAGAATCAAACTACTCCTGGAGATCATGTCAAGGACATTGCCAACATTTGTGCAATCCATGAGATTAATGAGATGCAAGTTTACTGTCAAATTGCTGGCATCTTCATTCAAAGGGAAAGCTTTGCAATGGTTCAGAATATTGCTTCGGCTCTATTCAAAATTGGAACCAGCTATGCATTGCTCTCCATGAGCAGTTTGGGGAGAAAGGAGACATCTTGTCCCTTTTCGAGCAGTTGAAAACCATCAAGAGAGCTCCCAATGAGCAGCTGACTTATTTTAACTTCAGATTTCAAAGGACTTGGGAGAGAATTCCAGTGGCAGTCAAGCCAACAGAAGAAGGTGCTTTCCTTTATTACCTTAAAGCTTTGAATTCTGATATTTCTATGTTAATTCAGTCCATGGGAGGCACAACTATCCCCATTGCTTATAACATAGCCATTAGAGCTGAAAATTGTTTGATTCAAGGTTTGGCAAGTCACTCCTAGACCCCCAATGCCATTGTTTCCAAGTTTAGAGAGCCCAAACACTAATCAAATGCCTAATTTGGCTACTATCCCCACTCCTAGAAATTAGAATTCAAGTGAAGCTTCCACTTCATCTTCTAGTGCCTCAAATGAACTTCAAGAAGTTATGAAGCAGATTCTGCAAAACCTAGGTAATGAGATGGTTACACTCAAGCGTGAGCAAAGAAGCCCAAGGTTTTAGACCTTCCTTCCACCTCAAACTTAGCCTAACAAGGCAAAAATGAAGTAAAATGGAGCAGGAAGGGCCCGTGACCAATTAAAATGTGCCACGTGGCACCTGAACTAGCGGGCGTAGGGAATTTTTTGAAAATTTTCCAAATGACCAAAAAGGTAAAAAATTCAAATTTTTGCCCGCCCGACCCGATTTGGCCTTGTTTTGCCCTAAATTTTCAAATCACCATATCTTTCAATCAAGAGCTCGGATTTTCACGTTCTTTATATCAATGGAAATCTGGTGAAATTATCCACAAGATTCCGAGGTAAATTTTGAATTTTGATGGTTTTTGGAGAAAAATTAAAAAATGCTTCGTACGTGGTCATGAGCGAAATGACGCTTCAACCATCAATTTTAGTGAAGAATGGCTCACATTCTCTCCCAAAGCATGGTCAAAAATGTCGGGGAATGGGTATGTAACGACTCACATGCTATTTTAATGCATTCTTGGTCAATAGTGGAATGGCTCCCATGTTTTTTCCATTTTTTTCTCTCCCTGGCTCGTCCCTTGCACTATAAAAGCCAAATTTGGCTCATTTTCAAAGTGTTGAACATTTTTGTGTACAAAGAGCTCCCCTTTTTCACCTTAGAAGTGATTTTTGGAAGTATCGACTTCTTCCAAAATTGTAACACGTTTTCTCGCCTCTTTGATGTTTTAATGCGAGGATTTTGACAAAGGAAATGACAATGCGAGATCTGTGAATGGGTTTCACCCTTTGTTTGTGTTGCTTGCTTCATTTTAGACCTCTGATTACACCTTATCATCTTGTGCATGATGTTTTATGTTGCATTTTATGAAATGTGTCAATCTGCATAAACAATAAGTGCTCACCACTCCTTTGGTGTATCACCTTATTAGCTTAGTTTCAAAAATTTTCACTTTCTATCTCTGTCTCCTTCAAATCTAGAGTAGAATTAGGTTTTAAACCTCTGTAATTGTGAAAGTAATAGATCGATCGGAGGAGTTGAGGAACCACCTTTAATCTAGAGATTCCTCTCTCACTTTACAAGTCCCACACTTGGAGAGAGGTTTCAATGTTGTGCAATCACACCTGGGATGCCCTAAGACATCAAATTAGAAACCCGATCTACATTGAGGGGTGCTTTGCTGATTTGCAACAAAATTACTAGCTCCCAAGGATCAACACACAAGACTACCTTCATCACCCCTTGGGGACTTTTTACTATCGAGTCATGCCCTTTGGCCTAAAAATGTTGGTGTTACATATCAGCAAGTCATGACTTATATCTTCCATAAAATCATTCATCGCATATTGGGATTACGTAGATGATCTTCTTACCAAATCCAAGCATTGAACCAAACACCCGCCCATTCTTAAAGTCATATTTTACCACCTAATCAAGTATTGTGTTCGTGTCAACCAAAGAAGTGCATCTTTGCAAAGTACTTTCCGGCAAGCTCCTAGGTTTCATTATTTCTTTGCATAGGATAGAATTCAATCCTTCTAAAGTCAAGGCTATTCTTGAAATTCTACCACCCACTAATTTTCATCAACTTCGTAGCCTTCAAGGAAAGTTACAATCAATTCGTCACTTTATCTCATGCACTTTCCGATCAAGATTAACCATTTCATCATCTTCTCAAGAAAGATGTTTCATTCAAATGGGATGATGAATGCCATAAATCATTTAAAGCCTTGAAACAATACCTCCTTCAACCACTAGTGTTCATTCCTCCTAAGGATGACCAACCATTTTTCCTATATATTTCTACCTCCCGACCATTCTCTAGGTGCCATGCTCACTCATCGTGACGAAAAAAGCTGAGAGAAATATTACATAATCCATACCCTTCTTGACTACGAAACTAGATATACCCACACCGACAAACTCTTCCTAGTTTCGTTGCCACCAAACTCCGCCATTACCTAATCAACAAAAAAACCTTCTTCATTACTAATACTTGACCCATTAAACTATATGTATGTCAATCCTTATCGAAATCAATGTTCTCGCATGTTGGCTTATACTTCTAGCTAACGCCGACCTCAAATTCATCCATCAAAAGTCCATCGAGGGCTAGGGTATCACCGAGAAATTAGCCAACGCACCTTTTTATAGGAATTAACCCTCTAACTTTGACTTCCCGGATGAGTCTATTGCTACCATTACTAAATGACACTCTTCTTAGATGGCTCCAAGTTTCGGTGTGGGGAGTGGGACTGGTGTTATCCTCATTCCACTTGATGGTGAACCTATAACTTTATCTATCAAACTTTATTTTGATTATGTAAACAATATTGCTGAATACGAAGCACTCGTATTGGATCTTCAGTTGTTTATGCTCTAGATGCTAAGTCAATCAATATCTTTGGTGATTCTCAGTTGGTCATAAACCAAGTCAATGGTATATACCAATGTCGTAATGAGATACTTCAAAAGTATAAGCATCACATGGACATACTTTTGACCACCTTTGACCATTATGCACTTCAAACCACCCCATGTTCTACTAATAAATTTGCAGATACCATGGCCTGCTTGGCTTCTCAAATACCCGCTTCTCCCGACTCTAAAATCTTTGTCACAATACAAAGGCTACAATCACCCTCTTATTTACCTCATGAAGTTTACTCTGTTAGAACCTGTTGCCCCTGACCCACGTGACCTTTGGTATAAGCAATATCCAAAATATCTTTCACTTTCCATTCTACCCGCTGATCTCACTCATAATGGACAACATGCTTTTCTCAAAAGTGTCTCCCGTTATGGCCTCATGGGTGGTCTTCTTTACAACCGTAGATTTGATGGAATTCTCTTATGTTGTCTTATAAGTTCTGAAATTCCATACACCATTAAGGAAGTCCGTGATGGAATTTGCTGAGGTCTTTTTAGTGGTTTGGTTGTCAAAAAACACATTCTTTTCCTAGCCTATTACTAGCCAACCCTGAACTGTGACTATTGTGATTATGTCAAACGTTGTGTGAAATGTCAATAATGTGCTAATATTCATCACACACCAAGTCATGCCTTACAGGTCACACAAGACCTTTGGCTATTTATTAATGGGGTTTGGATCTTGTTAGTGAGATCAACTCCCATTCTTCACAATACCACCAATGGATCATAACCGCTACTGAATATTACACTAAATGGGTAGAAGTCATTCCCCTCATTCCCACCAAAGCTGAGAAAATATGTGAATTCATCAACCATCACATCATCTTTTGCTTTGGTGTCCCTCACCACATTATCACTAATAACGTAAAACAATTCAAAAACAAAACCCTACACAAACTATAAGATTCGTTTGGCATCCAACTCGCCATCACCCTATTACCCAAAAACCAATGGTCAAGCCAAATCAACCAAGAAAACCTTGAACAAAATTCATATGAAGGTTGTCAACGATACTAGGAAGGATTGGTATATGCACATTCCTTTCACCTTGTGGGATTATCACACTAGTATTCATACTTCAACCGCTGCCATCCCCTTTTCTTTGGGTCTTTGGTACAGAGGCTATCTTACCTCTCGAAGTCCATATTCCATCTCTCCGCATCTCACCACAAGACATGCTCAAGGAAAATGAATTTCGCTAGGATCGTTTGGCACAACTTGCATTATTAT
Source organism: Taxus wallichiana var. yunnanensis (assembly GCA_018340775.1). Lineage (NCBI taxonomy): Eukaryota > Viridiplantae > Streptophyta > Pinopsida > Cupressales > Taxaceae > Taxus > Taxus wallichiana. The sequence continues at coordinate 627,040,574 of CM031242.1, forward strand.
ATGAACATCATCTCAATGCTCTTGACCATCTAAAAATCTACATAAAATGTATCAAATGTGCCTATAAAAAATGTGTTCACGAACAAACCTTTCATGTCGGTGACCTCATCCTAAAGGAAAATCAACATGATACCAAAGAGGAGAAAAGTAAACGGGGTAAATTTACTTCTAATTGGCTTGGACCCTATATCATTACCCATGCCTATAGATCAGGTGCTCATCATTTTTCTTCACTCAAAGGTAAACCCAAGCTTGAGCCCCTTAATGTATTGCATCTACGACCTTTTTGTTGTTGATATCAAGTCCTATATCACTTTCTTGTTGGGGTGTGGAGCCTATTTTTTGGTCTTCTTGAATTAGTGTTGAAGTGTGGAGTTGGAACGGTTAAGTTTGGAGACTTTAGGAGATTTTTGCAATCGCTATTGTGAATTTGTTGTGACGTTACTATGATGTTGTTGTTAACTAGTCACAACGTTGGGACTATTCTTTCCAGCCATGGGAAGTTAAAATATCGCGACTTTCAATCTTCTAGGGTCAGCTTTATGGCTTCTTAAAAGGATTGTAATCCTATAAATAGAGGTGTTAGGGTATCTTGAATATATCTTGAGTGTTCAAGAGGTCTTGAGTCTTAATGATCAAGAGGTGATCAAGAGTGATCAAGGTTAAGAAATTGGGTGTCAATTGTGGTTTAGATGTGGTTTAGCATCTTTGGAATTTTGTTGTGAGTTCATAACTAAGAGAAGACTGTGAGAGTTTTTGTACTCTTTTTGATAATAAAATCTAAGAAAGTTCTTGGTGGACGTAGCCCACATTGGGTGCACCACGTCAAATCTTGTCTTATCTTCTTTTGTGCATTATTCATTATTTATTTTGTTATATTTCTGCAAGTATAATTATGTTATATAGTTTCCTCTTTGCTTTGTGGTTTGAGGAATTGTTTTTGCATATTTGTTCTCTACTTCCTAACAATTGGTATCAGAGCTTTGGTGGGTTTTTGCTGAAGTTGTAAATCATAGGGAAATTTTAGCTTTAGTGGGAGCTATGGTAGATGAGGGAAGATCAAGGGTTGAGAAGTTCAATGGGAAGAACTTTGGTTTGTGGAAGATGTAAATGGAGGATTACTTATATCAGAGGGACCTCCATATTCCTTTGGATGGAAAAGTAAAGAAACCTACAGCCATGTCAAATGAGGATTGGGAGTTGCTGGATAGAAAGGTGCTCGGGGTAATTTTTTATGCCTTGCATCTTCGGTTGCTTTCAACATATCACAGGAGAAGACCACGAAGGTCTCATGAGTGCGTTGGGGAAGTTATATGAAAAACCCTCTCCTCTAATAAAATATTTTTGATGAAAAATTTATTTAATATGAAGATTTCGAGAATGGTTCTATTGCTGATCATTGGAATGAATTTAATATGGGTGTGATTATGTTAAACTCGGTAAAAATTGACTTTGATGATGAGGTCGGGCTTTGTTGATTTTGTGCTCCTTGCCAGATAGTGGGACACTTGGTTATGGCTATAAGTAATTCGATCTCTAATAACTCAAAGCTGAAGTTTGAGGATGTAATAGGTGTGATCCTAAGTGAGGAAATGTGAAGGAAGAGCACCAGATATTCTTCTACTTCTTGAAATGTTTTGACAGTGGAGACCAGAGGGAGACAAAATAATAGAGGGAAAGGTAACCGTGGGAAATCAAATGATCGTGGAAGGTCAAAGTCCAAGAGTAAGTTAGAATGTTGGCACTGTGGGAAGGTTGGTCATGCTAAGAAAGATTATTGGGATCTTTGGGATAAGAAGAACGAGGAAACTAAAGAGGTAAATGTGGCAAAGAGGTGATGTTTGTCGGGATGCCTTAATTCTTTCTTAGGATAATATTATTGAATCTTGGGTAATAGATTCAAGGGCTTCTTTCCATGCCACCCCACATAGACATTACTTTACCGATTTTTTGTTCAAGGTGATTTTGACACGTATATCTTGGTGATGATGAACCATGCAAAGCATAGTAGGGAAAGGTTGTGTTCAGGTGAAAATGTAGAATGGGAACACATGGCCTTAAGGATGTCGTGAATGTGCCTAAGTTGAGGCCGGACTTGATATCGGTGGGAAAGCTAGGTCATGATGGCTATACGGTTAGTTTTACATAGGGATTCTTGGAAGGTTACCAAGGAGCTCTTGTGGTTGTAAGAGGTAAGAAAAATGGTACTTTGTATTTAACCAAAGGTGGTGCTGATTATTGCAATTTAGTTGCTGCGCAGATGGAGATGCATCTTTGTGGCACTAGAGACTCACCATATGAGTCATAAGGGAATGCAAATTATAAAGGACAAGTTGCCTGGATTAAAGGAGTTAGATTTGGACTTCTCGTGAGGACTATGTTTATGGGAAACATAAGCGGTTGAGATTCCTCAAGGTTGGACCTAAGGAGGGTAAGTTGGAGTTAATGCATACAGAGATGTATGGGGCCAGCTAAGGTAAACTGTATTGGTGGTTCATGTTATTACGTCACTTCATTGATGATGCAACTAGAAAATTTTGGGTATATTAAATTAGAAAGAAATCGATGTGTTTGATACTTTCAAAAGATGGAAAGACTTGGTTGAGAATGAAACAGGTCTGAAGCTGAAATGTCTCAGTCGATAATGGAGGGGAATATTACAGCAATGAATTTATTGATTACAGCTTTGGTAAATGGGATCTACACATAAAGAATGGTTCCAAATATTCCACAGAAAATGGAGTGTTAGAGAGAATGAATAGGACAATCATGGAGCGTGCTAGGTGCATGAGGTTACATGCGGGGCTGCCACTCATGTTTTGGGCGGAAGCGGTAAGCACAACTATTTATCTAATTAACAGAGGACCCTTTATGGCCTTGGATGGAGGTATACCTGAGGAGGCTTGGTATGGTAAGAAAATTGATTACTCATTTCTTAGAGTATTTGGATGTGAGGTATTTGTTCACATTGATAAAGATGATAGGACCAAGTTAGAGGATAAGTATGAGAAATGCACCTTTGTTGGATATGGTGAAGATGATTTTGGTTTCCATGTTTGGAGTCTTAAAGAAAAGAAAATATTTCGGTCTAGAGATATTGTCTTTAATGAAAAAGTCATGTATAAATATCAGTTGCAGGAATAGAAAGAGGAATCAAAGAAAGAATACACAATGTTAGAGGACATTGCAGACAACAAGGTGTCCAAGGGGCTGGTTCAGGTTTAACATGTTCCAGCATAGCCAGTTCAGGTACCTACTCATCAAGAACCCCAAACTCCTGAGGTGAGAAGGTCTTCTAGGGTAAGAAGGGAACCTGAACGATTTACTCCATCTTTGAATTATTTATTGCTCACTGACAGTGGAGAGCCAGAGTGCTTTGAGGAAGCAGTGCAGGTGGATGCCAGGAAGAAGTGGGAGTAGGCCATGGATGAAGAGCATAGATCTCTTATGGAAAACCAAACTTGGGATCTGGTGGAGCTACCTAAGGGAAAAAGAGAAATGAGCAGTTATTTATGAGTGATCCGGTAGAGCACTTTGGTAGGTAGTAAAGTGGATCCTTCGGTATTTGAGAGGGACCATGGGAGCAACATTGTGTTTTGGTGGATCAGACACTACATTATGTGGATATGTAGATTCGGACATGGAAGGAGATTTGGATAGCAGGAGGAGCATGAAAGGTTATGTATTTACAATGATCGGTGATACAACAAAGTGAGTTGGATCTCATGGTTACAAAGGTTGTGTCTTTGTCAACCACGACTAAGTATGTTGCTGCCACGAGACAAGAAAGGAGATGATCCGGTTACAGTAGTTACTTGATGAGTTGGGTCATAAGTTGGGAGACTACATAGTGATAGTCAGAGCACTATTCATTTGGCGAAGAACTCCACTTTCCACTCTAGGACGAAGCACATTCAGCTGAGATATCATTTCATCAGACAGCTTTGGAAGAAGATAAGTTGAAGCTAGAAAAGGTTCATACCAGTCAAAATCTTGTGGATATAATGACCAAGACGGTCACAAGGGAGAATTTGAAGTTGTGTTCAACTTTGATTGGCCTTCATGGTTGATAATGAAGGGTTAAGAACTTTTCTCAGTGGAAACAGTCTCCAAGTGGGAGATTGTTGGGGTGTGGAGCCTATTTTTGGTCTTCTTGAATCAGTGTTGAAGTGTTGGAGCTCGAATGGTTAAGTTTGGAGACTTCAGGAGCTTTCTGCAGTCATCTGCTGTGATGTTGCTACGACATTGCTGTTAACTGGCTGTCAACATCGGGACTATTTTTTTCAGCCGTGGGAAGTTGAAAGATCGCGACTTTCAATCTTCTAGGGTCGGCTTTATGGCTTCTTAAAAGGATTGTAATCCTATAAATAGAGGTGTTAGGGTATCTTGAAGATATCTTGAGTTTTCAAGAGGTCTTGAGTCTTAATGATTAAGAGGTGATCAAGAGTGATCAAGGTTAAGCAATTGGGTGTCATTTGTGGTTTAGATGTGGTTTAGTATCTTTGGAATTTTGTTGTGAGTTCATAACCGAGAGAAGACTGTGAGATTTTTTTACTCTTGTTGATAATAAAATCTAAGAAAGTTCTTAGTGGATGTAGCCCACATTTGGTGAACCACGTTACATCTTGTCTTGTCTTCTTTTGTGCATTATTCATTATTTATTTTGTTATATTTCTACAAGTATAATTCTGCTCGCTATATAGTTTTCTACTACCGTGGTTTGAGGAATTGTTTATGCATATTTGTTCTCTAACTCCTAAAATTTCTTTCATTTGGTTTTTCATCCCTTGAACGTTGTTCACCTTCCATATTACCCATTTTGAGGATGCATGACTAAACAAGAATCATGTGATTACCCGTCACCTTTTAGCCTTGTCTTCAATATGAGTACCATGGCTCTACTCATAGCATGATTCTCATGGATACTTTTCTTATTCTTCAAGATGGAATCCCACTGTAGTTCATCACTCAAAACCTCATCTTCACAAGCTTAATCTTTGTGTGTTATGGTTTTGTATTTTAAACAACAACATAATCTTCCCTATAGTCTTGTCCATGACTTAAACGTCTAAAAAAACAAGGATATAACTCCTTGAGTCAAACTTCTAGAAAATGATGACTCCCTCAAAAGGGACATCTCTTCTTTATATTCTACCACTATCAATAGACTACTCCCTAGAAGGACAGCTATATAAAGTCATTACAAAAATATAATAAATATTTAAAAGCTTCTCGCTTCGATCGATTCACGAAGACCTCAAAGAGATAATGTACTCATCCCACATAGACTTCCCGCATTGATCGGTCTTTTACAAACAAAAAAATAAAGAAAAAGATGAAATTTTCGTCATGGAATTTCCTATTTTGGATTCTGTGTTTCTAGTTCTGAAATACACGTCATTCTACACTAAGTTACGCTAAACCTCCCATTCTCACCTCCTTTCCCTTTTTCACCTAAATTCATCGTTACTCAAGGGACTTGCCTCAAATGTGACATTCCATTATCATGTGATTTTTCTTCTACCTTAGAGTAGCCCCTTTTGCAAGGCTTGTAGGGTCTTATGTTCATAAGCCTATCCAGGGTATGGTAGACCCATTAGGGTTCTTATCAATTAGGTGGTTCTTTTTCCACCTCTTACCTTTCTATCTTCTTTTATCACCTATTGATTCTCCTATAATAGGACCTATTCATTCACACTTATATTTAAAGAAAATCAATCATTCATATGACCTACATCACCCATGCCTAGCACCTATCAACCCATTCTACTATTTCACCCTAATCTTCCCTAGATTATGGGAGAACTACATCGTCCTGAGGTCTCTTCTTGTTTGAGACTATGTAGGTAGCACTCTAAGGGCATGGGGCCCTTAGAGGTTAGCTTGGCCACTCTCTACCCTAAATAATTCCCTCTTCCCCTTTCCTATTCACATTCTACCCTAGTTATTTTCCTTTTATATCAATAATTAGAAATTAAATCACACAAAAACAATTTCTTAACATCTTTACCATCATCACTCATATGGTCATTTCATCTTGTCTACCATTTCTTTACCATTATCATGCATTTTCCTATAGAACATCTTAACACGATCCACATCATTATTAATTACACAAATTAATGAATTAGAAACTCAACCATATCTAAACCAACCTAACTCAACCATGCCTAAAACCAACCTAACTCAACAATACCTACAACCTAAACTCAATCATGCCTAAGTCAACTTGACTACATCTATGCTTAAGTCAACCTGACTCAATCCATGCCTATGACTTGACTCCATCATGCCTAAACTGACCTGACTCCACCAAACCTTGAATCTAGCATTCTTGATCCACCCGATTTCCACCTATATATATATATATATATATAACAATTAAAATTAAAACATGTACACCATTCATACTTTAAACACCATCATCTATAAATAAAAAAATTAGTGTGAACATAGATACAAATAATAATCAAAATTCCTCAAAATATCTCATATACACCCTCACCATCTTCAAAGACGCAGCCGGATATCATCAAAAACCCTCATGTACATCCTCACTCTCTTCAAAGATGCGAGACCGATATATATAAAAAATACACAACTATATAAAACAAGAGGTACATATGGCTATTAGACATCACCCTGTTGGATATCCTCCATATCTATCTCACATGTCTTCTCCTCCTCTCCTACCCCGTGTGATGTCCAAATAGCATCTCACCACCCATCATTGGTCATGTTTAGATCTCGACTGGTACCTCACCTAAGACTGGCCTCCGTGAACTAGTGGCCTCAACCTAACCCTATCTCAGGGCTCGATGGCCCCTTATGCTCTCTACACTATGGGTATGTGACCTAGTCCTCTCACCATAGGATATAAACTCTATCCCTACGGCTATCAAATGATCCCGATAATATTGTCCCTAGTCCTTTCCTCCCAATAAAGCACAACTCATTTAGCACTTTTTTGTTTTCACAAAAGCCAAAATGTATAAATGAGTTCGTATTATATAGATTATTTCTTTTCATATACCCACATCAACCTTGATCGACATTGGCTATACCTAAACTAATATCACTCCTGTTCCTAGCACACCATGGACCGTGTTATACCCAAAGAGACATTGGTCCTCTACCCTAATAAACTGTGATCATATTACCTAGATCATCACCGGTTATGTATGACTGGCATCGCTTACCTATCACACTCTTGCCAATACCCTCTCCCCATTTACAAACAATTACCAAAACCAGCCACTATCCGACCTTACCCACCCTTATTAACTAATCTCCATGCCTACATTACCTATACCTATCCTTAATTGTGATTTGGGACTTGTTATATTACCCATACCTCAGCTTTACCCATGTCAACCCCTAGATACCTAGACCTAGAACATTGTTATTAACCTATGACCTCATGTTCTCACTATACCTTGCAACATTTTACCCATTTTGTTTGACCTAATGACCTTACCTTTCCTATTGTCATGTTGTTTATCCTGACCCAACCTTTGGTGTCTTGAAACATACCTAAACATTCCTACACCGACCTATGATTTGATTTTGTACCATATGCTATACCTTGATACTGGAATCACCTAAACTTTGTTTAGATAAATCTATCGACCTTGGACTATGTACATTTTGCATGCTCTTTAACCTGGTATCATGCCACATTTTATACGTATGTGTGCATTCGACTATCACTACCTTTGACCCTAGCCCATTACCTTGATTACCTGGTTGGACCTTTAACCCATTACCTACATAGTCCACCTTCCTCTTCATCACATCCACCTTTATAAAAGCAATCCTCGCTTCGGTCTTCTACGTCATTATTTCCCGGTTTGAGGGGGATAACCTTCACCCACACATGGGGCACCCACATCTTATTTTTTTCAGCATCACTTACCAATACAAGCTACGCAACAAAAAGGGGCAAAATGTAGTCACCAAAATTGGGTCACACTCCCTTGGTCCCCTATCAAATAACCAACTCAAACATACTCATCTAACCTTGGCCCCTTCCACCCCACATCACCATTAATTTAATTAAATTAATATATATCCTCACAATATTTAATATCTAATTACCCTAATTTCTACCCCACCACCTCACCTAGCCACCTCACCCTAGACCTATTCTTGGCATGTTTCCATAACTAACAATAACTAAGTCTTACCTTCCTTAATGAGCTAAGATTTGGTCTAACCCTAAAATCTCCCTAACCACCTTCCCGCTCATAAAAAAGCAACGCGTCGTTCATAATCCATGGATCAAGGAACGAACTTGAGCTAAAAGAGGTGAGATCTAGCAATTTTAGTAAACCTAGGGAATCCCACCTTAACCGATGCCGACGGACCTAAACCAATGCCGTTAACCCGAAACCGTCATCGGTTACCATTTATTCACCTAAACAACCTTGTTTTTGGGTTGACACATTTTGAGAGCAAGAAAAGAAGATCAGAGTTGCATGCAAGCAAAACCAACATCCTTTCATGTATCCAAACATCTAGAGCCATCACTAGGACAAATATTGAAGCATTGCACTCACGGAATCATTCTGGGAACCACTGCTACGATATCCAACACTATTCCTCTGATCAATAGCCACCTCCATTTAACCATCAAAATCTGCATCACATTAATTACATCTCTACCAAAGTATTATCTATTTTAGCATAGTTAACTTTTTTCATTCCTGTCATTAGTTTATACTTTGCATGTTCATTCCTCCATTACTTATTAGCTTGTAATCCTACCATTTCTCTTACCCACACCACCAAATCACCATTCTAACCTAATATCCATTTTTGAGTATACCTGAGATCTCCATAGACCTTCTCATCCACTCTCCCAACCTCATTTGACCTCAAATCAGCCCCTACCATTTGATCTATTTGATTTTCTTTTACCTCGACCATACCGACGCCGGTTATTCAAACCTGTCGTCAGGTTCTACCTAAACCGGCATCGATCATACCTGACCGACGTCGGTCTTTGTGTTTTTCACCTTGACCAAGAACAAACCCAACAATCATCTCACCAATTTCCCTAAACAACCCAAAATCTGACCCTGACTAGTTCCAACACCCTGACAACTACCTACCTTTCTGATATGACCATAGCCTAGCCTTGTTATGTTAAGATTTTATTATTGTGCTTGAATGAGATACCTAACTAATATCAAATATAGTAGGAATTTGTTTATTTCTCACATTAACTTGTTTTAAACAATGGATTGACAACCATCTAGGAAGTATCACACTTCCCGAACTAGCATACACTAGGCAATCCACTATCATATATCATTTAACTATCTTTTTGTGGTCTTGTTTTCTATTACAGGTAGTTCCTCCTAGCCAAAAGGAATATCTCACAATCGACATTAGATCAAGAATTTAGAACATGTGCAACAACCATCAATTGACCAGCATCTAATAGGTATTCCTCCTTGGCCCTTACCCTTGTCTGTTTCATCACTTCAAAAACGTAAAGAAAATGGTGAAACATTTTGGCATGCTCGGTGGGACCCATCAAGGGTTCTTTTGCATTTATTAATTCCTAGGTGAATTTTTTATAATTTTTTCCCTTCGAAAAGATTCCACATTAATTTTCTTCTTTGGAATCATTCTCCTTCTTTCTATTGTCTAAAAACAATCATATTTTTGGTGCTTTAAAAAGAACACATCTTTCTTTCTTTTACATTGAATTAGTGAAAGATTATCCCTCTTCCTATTCATCACTTGCTACATCGAATATCACACTTTGATTTGGGTTTAAAACACTTACATTGGATTATGATTTGTTGCATTATTAGTGACATTAAAACTAAGGAAACTTATATGTTGTAAGTCATGCCTAACGATGGTTGACACAAAGAATCGTAGAAAGAACTATGGGTAGTGTAAAATGCTAATTAAGGATGGAACTATGTCACAAATCGCTCTCTGTAAAATATAGATTCTAAAAATAATGTTATACTTAAGCTCCCGATGCTGGATAGGGGCACCTAGGCACTTTGGTTATTGTTCCTCAACATTGGTGACTGTGCAGAAGGTCAAAATCTTCTTTCTTCTATGTCACTAGGGTTTCACTATCACTTCCTATTGATCACCTGGTATTCATTATTTGATTGCTAAGGGTACCTATAACTTTAAAAATAAATCCTATCTACCTACAAAATCTCACTAAACACATCAAATTGGAATGAAAATATAATAAGTGAATTCATACTAACCCCGACAATCACCCTATGAGTGAAATTACGATAGAGAAATGCACTACATTCTAGACTCCATGTAGTTCTTCAACATTTTGTGTGAAATAATGTTCTTAGGTTTCCCTTGCACCAATGATGCTAAGATAGTGGGATTGTAGCTAGATAATATGTAAATGTGTGATATAGAATTCAGCACTTCCATTTCCTATGCAGTGTATGCATCCTAAAAATGCAGTCCCTTTGATGATAGTGATAGTATGTACATGGGATTTCCCCTTAAAATTTCCATCCAAATTAATAGAGTGTATGTTGTGTATATATATGGATATCTTGTTTCAATTTCGACACTATTGACCCAAAATTTTCACTATGACCTAGCGATAAGGATAAGAAAACTAGAAAGGCCAACCATAAATGTCAAAAAGTGTAAAAAGAACAAAGAGGACATGAGCATCCGGGTACTAGTGTCCTTAATGGGAACTATTGGCCTTGGATAAATGAAAAAAATGTAAACATAATGACAAATAGGGATCCTGTGACCTAACAAGAACCGGGGTATAGAACTGATAAATGTGAGGGAGAAATAAATATAAAAATCAAAACAAGTTTATGAACAAAGGATTATGTCACTAGTGAATAGTTTTCTTACTCAAGATCCATGCATATAACAACATACTTGACGACATAGTAAAATAGTATTATCTGCATGATTTTGTGTCTACATTTTCCCCCTTTATGTTATTTTAATCAAATTCAAGTAGTGTAAAGGAATTAAGGAGCATATATGTATAAATTTTAGAGAAGCCATGTTGTAAAGTGCATGTAGAATGTAGAAACTTGTAGCATGTCAAATCATGGATCAATCTTTTGACCCATGTGGCAATAAGTGGAGATAGAGAAATTTCATAAGGAACACTAGGAGATATGATTTAAATTATTGGGGTATTGTGAATTATTTCTAAAGGAGATTGAAGAGGTAGGGAGTGGTCGATTCCCAACCTTATTTTGTTTGTAAATGGGAGGATTTTGGCATCCTTTTACCGGAGGAAGAGTGTTAGGAGATATATCTAGATTTACCCTCCATCCATGACTACATTCCCAAAAGGTCAAACTATTGTATATGGATAGAGACAAAATTTAGTTTCGTGTCGCTTCTGTATTGTACTGATTTAAGAACCCATATAGGAGCAAGTATAGAAAAGGAAATGACGTCTCATTTACCCCAATCCTATAGTAACAAGTGTTTCATTTTGAATATTTCTTGATGGATTCTAAGTTAGGTCATCTAGAAGTGATAGAAATGTAAAGTGGCTCCCAAATTAGGTCATCTAGGAGTGATAGTGATTGTGATGTAGCTCCCAAGTTAGGTCATCTGGGAGATAGTAAATGTGTTTATCATAATGATTTATTGATTTGATTTGAATGATAAAATATTGATTTGAGATTGTGTACTTAGTAAATTACTCACGGAGATTTTTTTGAGATTTTCCCCTAGATTAGGTCATTTAGGGGAATATATTTTCAAATAGTATAAAGTATTGATTATAGTATAGAATGATTGTTCCTTTGTTAAAAGAGAGTAGAAAGTTGTAATAGTAATTTATTAGGAATGTCAATTGATTGTATTGTAACTTGAGACGTATTATAGGATGATTGCAATTGTATGCCCCCTTTCAACAAAAGGAGAAGGGTGGAGAAATGAGTACTGAGCCGAAAGTAGGACGTATAAGGTGTTGTAATAGTAAATGTGAAATATTATTGGGTTATAATCGTCTTGTGAATATATATGGAATAGGACATGTTTTAGATGTGAACATGAGATGTTGAAATGTGTATGGTATGGTGTCAAAAGAAATAATGATCCGTATGGCGAAAACGGAGATTCAAACAAAGTTATGAGGCTCAAGATATGAGTGAAACTATGTAACATGTATTAGTTGTAAAAGTGGTTGCAAATAGTAACTATAGTATATGAAAAATTGGAATTACTATATATAGTAATAGTGAAAAGTGAATAGTATTTCATTTGTACCAAGATCGATTGAGATTTGGATGTTTGAGATGTGAGGATTCCAAGTGTTAAAGCAACGCATTTTATGAGATTTAAGTGAATATTGGTGACCGTAGCTTCACAAATGACTGATGAGTTGGTAAGTGTGATTATTTTTGAAATTTTTTGTTAATTATGTCATCTTTTATCAACTATAGAAAAATTACGTTTTTATATTTTTGGCATTTCTTACCCGAGTAGAAGCAACCAAGGAATTTCTATACTTAGGGGCACTAGTGCCCAGTTTGAGGTGCTAATGACATATGTCTAGGTGCCCGTGACCTAATCCTGGCAATCGACATTCTAGAGTAGGGTTTGGGTCATGTATGGTGAATTGCTGATATTATGAGTAGCTTGATGCTATGATAAGTGATTTTTAGTATGTATGATGTACTAATTGAATAATTTAATTTATTTTTGTGTTGTACAAATGGATGTACACTTGAGAGAGTTTCAAGTGGGTAGGAATTTGAGTACATTGCGTATATTGGGTTTATCAAATGCAAAGTGAGATATATTATAGCTTGTTGGCCTATGCCACATTGCGAGATTGGGGGAGGTACCCCATTATATTCCTATGTTGACTTCTTTGTGCTATAGATGTTGTGTAGATACATGAACATTCTTGTTACCTACTAGTGAGATGACAATGACCCTAGAGGATGTATACCAAATATTGTGGTTTCTAATTGTAGGAGAGAGGGTACATGTGATGACTATAGTGGATACTCGAGAGGCGTATGAGGGTAACAAGGTGGTATTTTTAGGTAAAAACTTATAGGTGGAGACTCATATCATTTTGGATGATATTTTGAGATCTGATTTTCCATAGTTGTGGAGGTTTATTGCACCGATTATAGTGTTGTCGGTGGTAGTGGAGGGTGGCGGAGTTGGTATATTGTATAAGATGCATGATATTTTTCATAGTATAGAGGAGCATGGGACTAGGTGTTTATTGGCCCACTTATATATATATATATATATATATATATATATATATATATATATATATATATATATATATATATGTATGTATGTATGTATGTATAGATTCACTCAAGAGGATCATGGGGGTGGACTAGGAGCCACAAATTTGTTACACATATGGGCATATGAGCACATTTTAATATTGAGGTGACTAAGTGTGTCATGGGCTGAGCTAGGTAAACTTGAGATATTTGTAGTGAGATGGGTGGGTACTCATAGTAGGAAAATGAATACGACCACCTATAGGTCAATGCTAGATTGAATGAGCCCTGTGGCCATTATATGGAGACTATATAGAGACTATGGTGGATGGGTAGAGGATGGTGTGGAGTTCACTGCATTTGGCGCACCTTATGGTTAGAGGATAATTTCTTAGAGGTGATAGAGTTGTTCCGGGTAGGGAAAGGTTTAGTGGTAAATATTTGTTAATTCACGAATATTCAATTTTTGAAATTTTAAATTGTAAAATTTTTTAGGGTAGGATTTTGGATCTGTCGTAAACATTTCTAGGTACAAGTTAATTTTAGGGGTCGATTCACCATTCTAGCGAAATAGAAATTCACAATATTTTCCTTAATGTTGTCACCGCTAGCATGTTTTTATGATATCACCAACAACATAATATATTCTATCGTATGGTAGCATAAACAAATTCTACCATTCGTAACATATTTTATGCTACCTGTCGGTAGCATACAAAAAAAGATAATATCCTAGTAGCATTTTATAGTGATGTCATTAGACTAATTAAAAAATAAAGAGTATGGGATTTTTTTCCTTCCATCATATTTTAGGAGGACATATTTCTCATTAAAACGATCATTTTAACTGCTAACATCAAAAAAATTCAAAAAAAAATTCCCATACAAAATAAGTGCAATCTCTATTTTTTCACAAAAAAACACTGCATTTTTTTGCGCCATATTTTTTTAGGATAAATTTCTTGTCGAGTTGGTCATTTTAACTACTATTGTCAAAAAATTACATATATTTTTAATGTGACAAAGATATATTATTAGTTGACAACATAATATATGTTGTCAGCCAAAAGCATAAAAAATGCTACTCTACAGAAAGCATATTTGCATTTTCTTCATATTTTCCATTATCACAAAATTCAATTTTCCCAGCACTCGCCAACAAATTTCTACAAATTTTTTTGGGGGCTTCTTAAAATTTTCCCTGGGTTTAGGATTAGAGGCACTTCATTCGGCTCATGTATTGATTATAATCCTTCTTTTGAGTACCCGTGTTACATGCATTGAAGCCTTTTCATAACCATTCCATGGTAGACGAGGGCTACCACTTCATTTTTATTGCTCTTTATCTTTTATTTAAAATATTTTTTGTATTGATTAAGACAATAAACTACCCTTTCCTATTATCTCACTTATGTCTTTGCGATATTTGTGTCTTTCAATCTTCCTCGGCATGAAACCCTCCATTTATCCATTCTTAGCCCAATTTTAATTTAACAAATTATGAGTTGCTCACTTATTTATTTACATATATACATTTATTAATATGTATTATTTCGAGTATATTATTTCTTAACATAATAAATATATATTATTTGTTAATATAATAAATATATATTTATATATATATATATATATATACATTTTAAATTCCACAACTAAATAATTGACTTATTATTTTTGTAATAAATATATTTCAATTAAGGTAATTTCTTATAACATTTTAAATATATAATACATATATATTATTCATTCATATGGCATCAATGAAGTATACACTTATCATTAATACATATATAAGTGAATATATATTATGCTTATTTTGTCTTAGTATTTCACTTTGAATAATCACAAGGGTTTGGATTCTAAATGTATATTATTTCTCTAACAATTTCTTAATTGAAATACTTAGGTTGTAATATACTTGCAATACAATGTATCTTCTAATCTCTACATTAGGTATACACATAGCTTAAAATGGATTCAATAAACACAAGGTGACAATATTTTCCAAGTCAACAAGAATTTTAAGGTCATGATAAAACTTTTACAAATATATTCATAGCAAGATTATCTAAAAGGGAAAGTACAATTTTGAACACTTTTGCAAAATGTAAGTAATAAAGAAATCTAAGGGAGAGAAATGAAACTTCCATGAACATTTTATTGAGTAGAGCAAAGCAAAACCATTCTTCTATCAATAGACAAACCTACAATGTTAACATTTAGAAGGAGGATGAAGGATAAAAAAGGAGATTCTAATTCATTTCTTTTCCTTAACCACTTACAATACAACTATCAATACAAATTTGTTCACATATAACTTTCAATGCCACATTTTGAAATATAATTTACAAAAATCAAAAGTGCATCTCCAAGGACCATTCTTCATAATAAATCCTAAATTTCCAAAATAAATATTTTCCAATCTTGGAAAATGGATGATACAAGTTACACTGGCTATAACATGGAAGCAATTTCTTCTTCACATGATTTCCAACAAGGTCAACATGGAACAAAAAAAAAAGAAGAGGGAGAAACACTCTCTACATAGCCTTCTCAATGGAAGGAGTAACTCTTCCATTAACCCTAAATCACCAAAAAGTAGGAATATCCACGTGTTATCCCAAATGAGCAGATCACCAAGAAAATAATCAAATAAAAACAACCTTTTAATGGAGTAATAAAACACACAGATTCTCACTAGAATCCCAAAATGAAGAAGTAGCCATACTCTCCTATATCTGCCCAAGTGAGATGGTAAGAATCCATCTCACACTCCCTCCAATAAAAATTCACTCCAACCCTTTTTATGCCACTCTTTTGAAAGTAAACAATTTTTTCCAAAACAACATACAATACATCCCTCCACAAATCCCACGCACATAAAAAAACATTATCTCTCCATTTTGTTAGGTTAAATATTATTCACCTATATATTAATTATGAATTTCATATTAATTAATGTATTTTTTTATATGGTTATATTTAATTATAAACCATATTATTGTTTCTATTCAAACATTATGGGTGTTGTTATATTGTTTTAACAATATTATTGTTCTGCTTCTGGATGTAATATTGGAAGCTACTGTATTTTAAATTGGTTGTTGCATTGTTGCAACTCCTCATTTGTTTGTATTCAATTGTACAATACCTATAAGTATTGCAGCTCATTCATATGTAATTTGGTTGATTGAGTTTAATATATTTTATCAGGATTCTGCCCCTGTTGCTCAATCTACATTTGGTACCAGATCAAATC
This sequence comes from Taxus wallichiana var. yunnanensis, assembly GCA_018340775.1. Classification (NCBI taxonomy): domain Eukaryota; kingdom Viridiplantae; phylum Streptophyta; class Pinopsida; order Cupressales; family Taxaceae; genus Taxus; species Taxus wallichiana. The sequence goes on from CM031242.1 coordinate 627,057,080, forward strand.
AAGCTCTTGATAAGGTTGAGAAGGTTGCAGAGGAACGATAATTCATGGAGAATAGATATACATCAACGGAGAGCCAAAGTGTTACATCCTGCAGCTTCCTAGAACCCCTACAAAATCACAACCTCATGTTCATTCTCCATGTAAATGGAAACAAAAAAATTCCTAGGTGCTCTCTCACTAGGAAAATTTGCTTCTAGAGCATTTTCTAGTTTATAGCAATCAAATTAAAAAAATCATTTAACCCCATTAGGTTTTTGTACTAATTTAGAAGGGAAATATAGTCTCTACTAAAATAACAGACTATTAGTTTTAGAGAACTACACCCGTGTCATCGAGCTCTCTCGATAAGAGCTAACCGAGTTGAAAATTACACCAACCAAGTCTATTTCACCGAGTTGCATTAGTATTGCAACCGAGTCATTGAAATTATCAAGTTTCAAATCGAGCTGTGGAATATTAGTGTATTGATTTGGGTGAAGAACTCCATAGTGCCAAACATTGAGCAGTCTACATAGCCCCCACCAAATTTCACCGCACTAATCCCACTTTCCATTGGTGAGTTGGTGTCTTGTCGTATTGGCATGCTCACACCACAAACCTACAACTGTAGTCCCTTGAAGGCCACTCCACGTCTAAGCCAAGGCATCATTCTCCACTCAGCCACCCCCGCACAAGTAAAAAAAATACAAAGGAGGGCACGGCGAAGGTTAAAGCAGCCAAAGCCATGAAAATCTAGACAATGACCTATAAAAGTAAACAAGAAGTGGCCAAACACAATGACTCCCATCCCTATAACTTACATTCATAATAAAATCTGTAATCAATAAAAATCAAAACAAAAATTGGCGAGCAAATTAGCATAGCAGCGATGACAGGAAGAAATTAACGTAAGATCCATATTTTTTGGCATGCATTTACACACAAGTCGCAAACAAAGTGAGTGGAAACACTTTCAATGGAATTCCTAAGCCATTAGAACCATGTGGACTTCCAACTCGCCATGCGCAGCCATGTGGGACCTCTCGCCACGTCAACTTTCATGAGGTGAGTTGTTTTTTACCTTCTTTAAATCCAAGGTTCTTCAATTCATAGTTAAAGTGGCTAGACCGCTTTGTTGGATAAGCCAAGTGCTTTAGGGGAGAGTGGTGCAAATTTTGACTCCCCAAACAATCCAACATTTTACACTATTTTGAATTGGTGGTTGTTTCAACATAAATCACCAAACTTAGTGAAAAACCATTGACTAAACATTTTAGTCATAACTAAACAACCTACTAAATTTTTAGTGAGAAAACCCAAATTTAGGGTAACAACAATCTCCTAATAGGCCCGTTTTTTCATTCCTGCATTTTTTCCAAAGGAAGACTATCCAAAACTTCACTTTGGGCCACTTTTTAATGATTTTTTGAATTAAGGGTATTTCGGGCTCCATTCAATTTTTCAAAAACAAATATTCCTTCCATTCAATTTTTCAAAAATAAATATTCCTACCATTCAATTTTTCCATATTTTTAAATGAAATTTCATGCTTTAGTATATTATACTAATTTTTAGGTTACCATAGTCAACTCAGTAAATATTGTAAAACTACTCGACCGGCGTAAAGATTGTAATCAAAAACAAAAAAATTGGTTTTGAAACACTCACGATATCCTAGATCTCATTCAGAGCGTTCAATATATACAATGCCTCCTCTGGGAAGCACTCACGAGTAAATTCATCATGGCTAATGTTTCACTCGGAATGTTTCGGCTTCTGGGAATAGAGTTACTTCTATCCTTTCATTCCTTTTAGAAACAGATAAGGTTAGGGCTAGGAGGAATACCTGTTGAATGTCGAGATGGTGTGCGCGTACCGTAGAGAAAGATCAGGTTGACTGCGAAGAACTCCTTTTTGTCTTGGAAGGACTACCTGCAAATAAGAACACAAGACCACAAGATTTTGATTAGACAATAAATGAGGGAACTGCCTTGGGCCCAGGAAATATAAAACTTCCTTTCGAAGGTGGTCAGTTCCCCTGCTAATATGAATTAACACCAAAAACTGTAAAATATCAATTAAATTGCTTCGTTGAGACGGGTAGGGGAAAGGCTGATTTCTGGTTTTGAGTCACAATAACCGATACCGGTTGCTGATAACCGATATCGGTATGGTCTAGGATCTGTAGGTTGGTTGTTTTATGGGGTGGTTGTGTCGTAGGGTAACGGTGTTGTTGGTAAGGCTGGTATATGAGTGATATTAGGTAATGAGATGGTGAGAGGTAAATGAATGATAGTTAGATGCAATGACACATTGGGTAGTGGATCTAGGAATGGATTTATGGGGACTGTGATTCAAAAAGTCTAAGAAATGTTATTAAAGAGGACATGCAAGATGTAACTTACTGGTTATTGACGAAGATGCAGGTCCAGGAACTCTGATGACAAAGGCAGAACTTAGGTAAGATGGCTTGACACACAGAAGATGAGAGATCTCCCTCCCGATGATCAGCTGAGTATCACAGGTTTCTGGCTATTCCGTTGTAGTTTTGGGCTTGATCTCCTTTGCTGCAAACTCTTCTGGTTTCTTCACTCGTCTCTACTCGGCCAAGTAAAGATCTAGATTCTCTTGATCGCTCCTGCTGATCTCTGTTGATCCAAAAATCCTTCCACCTTTGTTTTTGGTTTGGGGAGCCCATTTACAGGGAACCGATGGTGGTTACGTAACCGACGGCGGTCGAGTAGGAACCGGTATCGGTTAGGAAAAAGCAGGCTATTTTTAGTAAAATCACCCACTTTCCCTGCTTTTCTCCCGAGAGATTAGTTGCGGGCTTGGTCAAGTGACTAGAAGGTCGGTTTTGGGTGTGAGAAAGGGGTCATTAGTCATGGGTGTAGGTGTGGACCAAGTTATAGGTCTTAATTAGGTTAGTTTAGGGTTAGGACTAGGTCATGATGAGGTGGCAAAATGAGGTGGCAGGTAAGGTGATGTGGATTTATCAATTACAAGGTAATTAATAAATAATTGTGTAAGGTTTAGGTGATGAGGTTAGGTTGCGAAATGAGATGCGGGTTGTAAGACACAAATTTGGTGTCTACATTAGCCCCTTATTGTCGTGTAGCTTGTTTTGTAAAGCTGCACGGACAATAATATGAAGTGGTTTCCCCTGTTAAGGGTATAGGTAATCCCCCTCAAATCTAGCACAGATTGAGATCGCGTGAAATCAGGGATAGGGTTGATAAAGGGTAAATGGTGTAGAGATGATGGTGAGATGGTGGGGTAGGTCCAAGGAAGCAGACGCACGTTGAAATGCAATAATGCGACTAGGGTACATGATTTGATGAGCAAACCAGCAATGCATAGGCAAAGGTCGATAGTTTATCCAAACAAGGGTGATATAATCCTGGTATCCAAGGCATAGGAAGTAGCTCCAGGGTATATAACAGGTAAGGTACAGGAACGTTTAGGCATGTTCGGCAGTACCAAATGGTTGGTTTGGTTGAGATAAACGTCACGGTCGAGGTCTAGGCAAAGTTGGTCGGCAGAGCAAGTCAGGGACCCTAATCATGCTAAAACACGAACAGGTGAGCTCGATGGAACAAAAAGCTACATGATGGGTGGATAAAAGTGTATGTTGTTGATGTTGGGTAAGGTATTGAAGTGATACGGCCGTGGGTCGGGCCAAGTTGTTGGGTTGCGGCCTTGGGTCGGGCCAAATGGGTAGGGTGAGGCCTTGGGTCGGGCCGGATAGGTAGGTTGAGGCCTTGGGTCAGGTCAAATGGTTAGGGTGAGGCCTTGGGTCGGGCCGGATAGGTAGGTTGAGGCCTTGGGTCAGGCCAAGTTGTTAGGGTGGCGGCCTTGGGTCGGGCCAAATGGTTGGGTGACGGCCTAAGGTCGGGCCGAATGGTTGGGGGACGGCCTAAGGTCGGGCCGAATGGTTAGGGTGAGGCCTTGGGTCAGGCCAAATGGTTGGGGTGCGGCCTTGGGTCGGGCCGGTGAAGTCAAAAACGGCTAAAGAGCAATGGAGCATATAGGCGATGTGGTAAAGAGGCAATGTGGTGAGAAAGGGAAAGTAGTGAATAAGGGCAAAAAGTTGGGTACTTTTACATGGGCACCTGCATATTTGGCGGAGTTATACAGGGGTTTATGGGCTTGTAGGTGAAATCACAGGATGACACTGGATTGTTCATACTTATTACACTGTTGGGCCTATGAGCACATTGTTTGTGTGCGACCAATAGGCCGACCCATCCAGTCAGGAGAGACCGGAGTACAGAGGTTGGGATTCAGACGATGGGTCCAGACAGAACAAGAGGCAAGATCCCAGGCCGTGACGGGTGACATTGAGTATTACAGGCAGGTATGGGAGAGGGTGACGATTGCGGATATCTGTTGGAGGCCTTACGGGAACTATATGGTAACAGAGAACATAGCTGAGGAGTTGAGGGGTGTAGAGCGATTGAGGTGGATCGCAGGGCACAGACCAGGTGAGTATGAGAGGATTCCTCTAGATCGCATGCGGCGAAAATTCGGATTTGTGCAGGATATACCCCTGGCTTATAGACCATATATGAGGATCGATGCCGAGGCAACGCATTCTCACCTCCCGGCCAACACCTCCAGAAGGGCCAGAGGAGATAGCAGCCGATCGCAGGGTAATGGATGCAGGAACGACAGAGGCCTATAGGTTATGGTGGGTAGCAGAGCTGCGATGTGTACGTGATCACCCTGACATAGCTGTGATTACAGTGGAGAGAGATCGTCTGCAGAGTTTAGTTCATCAGCTCCAAACGCAGATGAATGAGACAAGAGGATTGTTAGCGGTTGCGGAGTCACGAGCAGAGAGACTAGAGGCTGGATTCCTCCATGCGAGAGGGCGTATTCATATGTTACAGGAGAGATTGGCAGATCAGTGGGCGGTACCAATAGCCACGGTACCTTTGAGGACGGAGAGGCCCGGTGAGAGGCGTCGATGATCACGATCATCTCCTGGGTCGGGATGAATCGTGAGGGTCTAAGTAAATGTTATAGAGGTATAAGAATAAATAAGGATGCCGACCTGCATGTGTCGATGATAGAGAAGATGTATTTGTTTAACATCTAAATAAGACTGAATATGTATGTTGATTTGAGTTATGATAATAATAAGAATGTTTGCGTTGTGATTTTTGGTGTTTTGAAAAAGGATAAAGAGGAATGTGATTAAATAGAAATACACAAAAATATTTATATTTACCACACATGATAGGTTATGGTAGGGGATGGTCGAGCTAACCTTGGGAGACCCCATGTCTCCGAAGTGCTACCTACATAGCCCATTGCACAAAGCAAGGAGGGGCCTCAGACCGATGTAGTTCTCCCTTAGGACCAGGGAGAGGTGAATTTAGGCAATTTGGTATGGTTCAGGCAATTGGTTGGTTGGTAAAAATATTGATATTAATATTGGTAAGGTAAGGTTGAGGGTGTTGGTAACGAATTGGTAATGTTGTAAAAGGTATAAGGGAAGTGAAAGTTAGCCTACCCAAGTAGAAGGGAACCATGTCCTGATTAAGATCAACACACAATCCTAGATGCGAGGCAAAGCGGAAAGAGTGCTCCGTAGGTGAAAAGAGCTAAACAAACCACACAACGTAGAACGAGCTTGAAGCCCTAGGTACCGTGCATAGACGAGAAGTCAATAGGTGAAAAGAGTTGTATGATCACAATATATCGGGTGTACGTCACGTCCCTTGAGTTGAAACAAATGGTGAGGTGAGGTGGATGATATAACGGAGGTACAGAGAACTTGTTACAAAGCGAGTGTTCTGACGAAAGAGAACCTACCCTAAATAGACAAGTCCATGACTCAAAAGTTCTTTTGAATGAGGCTTTTATTTTACTGAATATAGACTGATCGATGCGGGAAGTCTACAAGGGATATTGATTGTACTATTCTTGAGGTCTTCACAAAGCTGATCAATGCGAGAAGCTTCTGATAAAGGCTGACTGTGTATAGCTGTCCTTCGAGGGAGCAGTCTATTTATAGTAGCAGATATGATTTTAGTGCATAGCTGTCCTTCGGGGGAGCAGTCTATATATAATAGTAGCAATAGTTTGGCCTATAGCTGTCCTTCGAGGGAGCAGTCTATATATAAGGTAGATAGCTAGATGTCCTTTTGACGTGAAGCATCTAGTTTTTGTAGGAAGTTTGACTCAAGAAAATCCCATAAGAATACGGCTTATTTTAATACTTTGAAGTCATGGACTAGACTAAAAAGGGAAGGCATTGCTGAGGTGAAGTGAGAATCAAACTATGTGAGCTTGATTTTTATTATGAGGTGTAGGGAACAAAGTGTATGTGGTGGTAAGTGGGCTCAAGGGACGAGCGGCAGGTAGATAAGAAGTGATATAACACTAAATTCAACAGTAGAATGGTCAAAGATGTAAGGCATTAAGGGGTTCAGGCTCAGGTTTACCATTAAGCGAAGCTAAATGATAAGTGCCTGATCCATAAGTGTGAGTGATTATATAAGGCCCAATCCAATTAGGAGCAAATTTTCCACGTTTGCTCTTTTCTAGTTTGGTTACATGTTGATTCTCTTTGAGGACAAGATCACCAACCTTAAAGGTACGCTCATGAAGTCGCTTATCATAAGCACGCTTGATACGTTTTTGATAGATTTGGAGGTGATCAAGAGCTGTAAGACGACGCTCGTCAAGAAGCTCCAATTGGGCTAACCGCTCTTGGCGGAAATCATCGTTGGTGAGAATATCCTGAAGAGATATTCTAAGGGAGGGTATTTGTACTTCGAGAGGTAGGACAGCCTCGGTACCATATACCAAAGAAAAAGGTGTGGCATTAGTGGAGGTACGAATGCTAGTACGATAAGCCCAAAGGGCAAAGGGGATGTGATCGTGCCAATTTCTTCCGGATTCATTGACAACTTTCATGAGGATTTTGGTTAGGGTTTTATTAGAGGATTCAGCTTGTCCATTTGCTTGTGGATAGTAGGGTGATGAGAAGCTGAGTTTGATACCAAAGTTGTCGCAAAGGTCCTGTAACAACTTGTTTTTGAAAGATTTTCCATTATCTGTTATCAGGCGATGAGGAACACCAAAACGACAGATAATGTGGTGGTTAATGAACTCTACAATTTTTTCTTTTTTAGTTGAAATGAGTGGAATAGCCTCCACCCATTTTGTGTAATATTCGGTTGCTGTGATAATCCATCGGTGACGTTGCGAAGAGGACGGATGAATCTCACCAATAAGGTCTAAACCCCATTGTGAGAAAGGCCAAAGATCTCGGGTGACCTGTAGCGGGTGGCTAGGAGTATGTTGAAGGTTGGCATGTTGTTGACACATAACACAATGCTTAACATATTCATAGCAATCGTTATTGAGAGTAGGCCAATAATAACCTAGGCGGAGGATTCGTTTGGCCACGGCAAGGCCGCTAAAATGTCCGCCACAAATACCGTCATGGACTTGTTGGATGGTATGGGTGACCTCTGCACCAGCGAGACATCGAAGGAGGATGCCATCAAAGCCACATTTATAAAGGAGTCCCCCCATAACAACATAGTGAGAAACGCATTTAAGAAACGCGCATTTTCCGGTACTAGTAAGGTCAGATAGGAGAACAGAGGTTGTAAGGTAGTCGTGAAATTGGTGATACTAGGTATCCTGCGAATTAACAGACACATTATTTATCATACAAACAACCGAGGCTGAATAAGATGGGGCAAAGAGTTGTTGGACCAAGACGAAAATGTCAGAGTCAATTGATGAAGCTGGAATTTGCGAGGCTAAGTAAGCCATAGTATCCACAAATTTGTTAGTGGAGCGGGGAATGGTTTGGATAGAATAGCGAGTAAATAAGGCTAGAAGTGAATCCACGTAGTGTTTGTACTTTTGAAGTTCCTCATTTTTACATTGGTAGATGCCCATAACTTGATTGACTACCAATTGAGAGTCGCCAAAAATATTGATAGATTTGATACCTAAGTGTAACGCAACTTGGAGACCCAGAACAAGGGCCTCGTATTCCGCTGTATTATTAGTGCAAGGGAAATCGAGTCGGAATGAGAGAGGCATAGGCTCAGCGTCGAGAGGAATGAGAACAACGCTGGCTCCTCCGCCGCGCTGGCATTTGGATCCATCGAAGAAGAGGGTCATTGGATATGACTCCTCCCTAAGTGAAAGAGTGGCGATGAGTTCGTCGGGGAATGTAAAATTGGTAAATTGTTCCCCTGGTAAAGGGGCTTCCGCAAGTTGGTCTGCGATGGTTTGTCCTTTGATTGATTTCTGGTGGAAAAACTCAAGGTCGAGGTCGGCGAGGAGCATGAGCCATCTGGCGATGCGTTGGTTTAGATGAGGTTTGGCATACATGTAATGGATGGGGTCCGTGTTGGTGATGACGAAAGTTTTGTGATTCAGAAGGTAGTGTCGGAGTTTGGTAGCCACGAATGATAGGGCTAGGCATAACTTTTCTACATGTGTATACCTAGTCTCATAGTCCACCAAAGTACGACTTATATAATAAACGGCTTGTTCTCGATTCTCAGAGTCACGATGTGCAAGCATGGCCCCTACAGTGTGGTCAGTGGCGGAAAGGTAAAGATAGAAAGGGCGGTCGTCCTGGGTGGGATAAGCACGGGTGGCTGCAAGAGATAAGCTTTGAGAGCCTCAAAGGCTTGGTGGCACTCTTCGCTCCATTGAAAGTCAATGTCTTTTTTAAGGAGGTGATGGAAAGGTTGACATCAATCCAAGAGTTGGGAGATGAAACGTCGGATAGATTGGAGCTTACCTTGTAAACTACGCAATTGTTTAAGATTGGTAGGTGGGGGCATTTCTAGAATAGCTTTGACTTTAGATGGGTCGACCTCAATGCCACGCAGAGAGACAATAAAGCCAAGAAGTTTTCCCGAAAGGACGCCAAAGACACATTTCTTTGGTTGAAGATGGACAGAATATTGTAACAGTGATCAAAAATAATGGTTAAAACATTGAGATGTTCACTGCGATGTTTAGATTTGCCAAGAAGATCATCAACGTAATCTTCAAGGATAGTGTGCATAATGTCATGAAAAATGTAGGTCATAGCCCGCTGATAGGTTACACCAGCATTCTTAAGGCCAAATGGCATTACACGATAACAGAAGGTTCCCCAAGGAGTTATGAAGGTAGTTTTATGTTGATCGGCAGGGGCAACCAAAATTTGGTTATATCCTGAAAAGCCATCCATGAGAGAGAGCATCTCATGGCCTGCAGTGAGATCAACAAGTTGGTCAATACTAGGTAGGGGGAAGTCATCTTTAGGGCAAGCGAGGTTAAGATCCCGGAAATCCATGCATATCCGAAGTCCCCCTGTCGCTTTAGTGACAGGTACGATGTTAGAAATCCATTGAGGATAGTCAATAGGCAAAATGAAGGAAACAGAAAGAAGTCGTTGAAGCTCCTCTTTGACCAAGAGGGCAATGCGTGGATGCATTTTTCTCAATTTCTGTTTAATTGGCTTGGAATCGGGTTTCAGTGTAATGTTATGGATGGCAATGTCAGGATCAATTCCTGGCATGTCAGCGTAGGACCAAGCGAAAGCTTGGTTGCGAGCATGGAGAAAGGTAGTAAAGGCGACTTGTTCTGATGCGTTAAGGGATTGTCCGATCTTCACAATGTGAGGATCCTCCTCCATGTGGATGTTGATTTCTATAGTAGATTTGTTCAGCATGGTTTGAGTTTCAGATGGTAAGGCGCGTTGAATATAAGAGTCATCCGCACCAAGGTAAGTGAGGATGGAGTCATCATCCTGACACTCAACAACGTTAATTGAAGGTGAGTCCTCTTCAATCATGTCTGGATACAGAAGGGGGATAGAAGAGGGGTCCTCATTATCGCGTTGATAAGTGAGAGGACCTAGGAAGATAGCATTTATGAAAAAAAAAAAATTAGGAGGGATAGATTCGGGATCTATCGACTCTGTGGGTGACGAAGGAAAATGGGTGATGATGGTTTGGTAGGGGTGACGTCGTTGTCTTCTAGAAGACAACTGACACGAGGTTCCTTCGGTGTAAGTGTTCCCGGAAATCTGAGGCCACTACGATCATTGTGCTTACGTGTCATTACGGGGATGATTGTATGTCGGCCTTGTTCATAAAGACCAAAACCAAAGCCTTTCCAAGCACAACGAGTCAAAAAGGTGAGGGCGAAACGACGATTTGTCAGGTATTGAAAATCAGATTGGAAAGGAACCACACCAAGAGGTGGCTCAGGGACAACGGAAGATGCGTCGACACCTCCATATGTTAGGTTAGTGCGGTAGTGAGGTGGTCCGTAGGGGATTACTTCCCCCACATGACGGTCATAGGTAGGATGTGCATGTACCTGTCCGTACTCCTGTGGGGTATGGAAAGAACTAACGTTATATAGGCGATACTCCCCCAGCGTAAGGCGTTGAAAAACATCTACTAAGGGGTCTGCAGTTGGGATATTAGCTGCAGGAAGGGAAGTGGTTTTTGCGACAGTGGTTTCATTTGAAGGTGTAGGTGCGGTTGAGGTGGATGATTGAGGCACATTTGAAGAGGATGGTTGGGTTGAATGAATGGGTGTCTTGATTGGTACAAGCACATCGTTAGGGTGGTATAACATATTGCAGGTTTTAAAGGGGGGAGGATCAGCTTTTACGGTGTAGGACTTCCCCTCGTACTCAAATTTTATGCATCTATGTAAGGTTGAGGGAACGCATCCCATAGCCCGGATCCAAGGGCGACCTAGCAATATATTGTATTGAAACTCTCCCTCAAGGACATAGAAGAGTTCGGGTAAAGTACGTGGTCCTACACGAATGTTAAGAATCACGGTGCCTAAGGTAGAGGTAATAGCGTCATTGAATGACCGCAACATGATGGGATTGGCACACATGTAGCTAGAAGGGATATTCATTTGTTGGAAGGCTTTTGAAGAGATGATGTTTAGGCTAGCGCCCCCGTCAATCATAACACGACGTACCCGAATGTCTCGGACGTAAGCTGAGATGAAAAGAGCAGGGTCAGGATCTTCTGTACCAAAGTCAACAATTTTGTCTTCGAGAAACTGACTGCAGCAGCTTGTTGTACAGAGATAGAAGTGGTTGGGGCAGTGGGTTATTTGGTGAGAGAAGCAATGTGATTGGGTGTAAGAATGGAGGTAACAGGTAGGGTTTCATTAGGTAAGACCTCGATCCCTTGAAGAATTTCAACGAGAGCTTGTCGATGAGATTCAGAAGTCTGAATTAGATCATAAAGTGTCATTTTTACGGGTGATTGGTGAAGCTGTTTGATCATGGCTCGATGGGCAACTCCATTAGAGACGGGGTAAGTGGGTCCACGAACAACCACTTTGGGCGGTGGTGCGATCGGGATGGTGGAAGGAGAAAGAGAGGACGCAGGTGTGCTTTCTTTTGCTTTCTCGTTGTTTTTCTGCGCTCGAGTAGCAACACTAATCATATTAATCTCATAGACCTGAGATGAGGAAGATGGTTGGGATAAATCATGGTCTTCAAGAGGTGGGGTTGTAATAATGATAGATCTTGGTGAGGCAGGGACAGATGGTATAGGAGAGGGAATTGAAGCTAAAGGTCTCTCCCTTCGTAAGTTGTCTTTCTTAACCTTTCTATCTGAGAGAGGTGACTGACGAAGGATGGCTTTTAAAGCTTTGCATCCCTCCACATCATGTCCTGGTGTGTGGTGATAAGTGCAGATTTTAGACTCATCATAACCTATAGGTCAAGGTTTAGATGGGTCATAAGGTCTAAGTGGGGGTAGGGAAATGGTCGCATTCTCCACCAACATAGCAAGGATTTTGGCGTAAGATCCTTTGAGTGGGTCAAAATTGGTGGAGGATGAGGGCATTGGTTGTACAGGTTTTGGTAATGTTTGGGCATGGTTGGTTCATACAGGTGGTGGTTTAGCCAAGGGGTGTTGACACGTAGTTTTCACTAAACGTGGTTTCTTTGGCGCAGAGCTACGTTTTAGGCTGGTCAAATGATGAGGCTACAGATAACGTGGTAGCGTGGAACAACCACGAGAAAGGGGAGTGACAGAAAATAAATCCTTTGATGATGGAGTTCGTTTAGGGTTGATGGGTGGACAGGATACGTGGGGTGACAACGTTGATATATCCTTTGATCTCTGTATGTGTGTAGGAGGCGTAGGTCATTTTGAAGAAAACACAGGAGGTATGATATATTGATGCAAGGTGGAGGGATGAGGTCCCAATATGGAAGGTAGGTGTGACGATGATGGTTTTGATTGTGATAGAGGCACGGATGGAGTTTGTCTCCTAAGTGGCGGGGTGGCTTTATTTTTGGATAAATCTAGTCGCTTAGGCGGGTGTGTTAGACTGGGTATTGGTGAGGTCCCAAGTGTAGGGGAAGATTTGGTTAGGTTAATAGAGGTGGATGAGATACTTGGTATAGATGCGGGGGATGGAGATGAGGACATAGGGATTTTGAGTTTCTGTAAACACTTAGGGTATATGGTAGAGGTGTCTGGATTGGTCACCTGCATTTGAGTAGAATAGGGGGTACTCAAACGTTCCCATAGGACTCGTCTATCTTCTGGAGAATGACAATCTTCAGGCGTGAATTGTAAATTTGGTACGGAAGAAAGATGGGTTGTGATTCCAGTCCACTGTGGGTGTGATACAGGGGGTAGATGAGGCACTGTATCAATAGATGTTAAGAGATCGACTGGTCGTTGAAAAGATTTAGGCAATGAAGAACTAATAGGCAGGAGGGCATATTTGAGAGGGTCTGTTATGGTTAAAGAATTTGGTGATGTCGGTGTGAGAGATTTCTCATCTAAGGATGACAAAAGGAGTGGCAAGCCTTCCTCTTTTGCAGCAAGAAGAGCGGAGGAGGAGACGTTTGGGAAATAGATAAGTCGAGATAACATCCGTTCGCAGTCTTTTTAGGGATGTGGTATAAGAAGACTCATCGATATGGTTAAAGAATTTGGTGATGTCGGTGTGAGAGATTGCTCATCTAAGGATGACAAAAGGAGTGGCGAGCCTTCCTCTTTTGCAGCAAGAGCGGGAGGAGGAGACGTTTGGGAAATAGATAAGTCAGATAACATCCGTTCGCAGTCTTTTTAGGGATGTGGTATAAGAAGACTCATCGATGAGAAGTAAAGTCTAGGTAGTTAACTCCTTTATGGGTAAAGGAATGATTTTGCCTTGGTTTTATGGTGGTGAAGGAGTTTCGGGCCCTACGTTCTTCAAGAGGCTTGATTCAAAATTTTCTCGATAGAGGCTTTTGGTGGGGAGTCGAATCACCGCATGGATCTCATGAACACTTTCCTCGGCTAAGATATCCTGGTTTACGTTACTGTTAGAAGAGTGATTTGGGAATGGTTTGTTGAATATTTTCAGATTTCGGTTGGCAGGGGCATTAGGGTTATCGAGGGTTATATCACCTGCGTCAACCATTTCCTGCACTATGTTTTTCAACATTTTGCAGTTTTCATGACTATGTCCTTTTACGCGGTGAAAGTTACAGAAGTCATTTTCTTTGTACCAGGAAGGTATAGCGCGGGTAGAATCAAACCCGGAGTGGGGTTTAACAGGAGGCAAGGTGATAGCTCCGGCTTTGAGCAATTTTTCCAAGATGACACCATAAGTTTCTCCCAAGGGAGTGTAATTGATGGGCTCGGCTTTGTACTTATAGGTGGTTTTTGGTGGGGTATTAGACGGTGTTTGAGATTTGACCATCACCGCGTGGACAGCTCCTTTTGATTTCGAAGAAGTGGATGTGTGAGGAGGGGTGGTGTTTGGCTTATTGGTAGAATCTGGAGTTCGAAATTGGGGTTTTTGTTGCGCAACCGCAATTTCTCTTCTTCTAAGGCTCGAATTTCTAATTTCCGAGCCATGGTAAAGGCCTCATCAAATGTACGGAAAGTTTGAATTTGGAGGGTAGGAGAGATGTGCTTAGCGCAGGCCCACGTAAAAAGTTCGATAAGTTCAGCCTGAGGCAAGGCATATGTAAGTTGGTTGATAAGGCCACGCCATCATCCAACGAAATCATGATAGATTCGTCTTCGAATTGTTGGATGGCATAAAGGTCGGTGATAGATACTTTCTTGGCAATGTTAATGGAGAAATGATCCAAGAAAGATTGGGCTAGTTGGTTAAAAGAGAAGATTGAGTGCTGGGTTAAAGCACTGTACCACTCCAAGGTGGGTCCTGATAAGGACATGGGAAAGGTGTGGAGTAACAAGGCATCATCATGAGCAATCAAATAACAAGCATGTCTAAATGATCGCAAGTGTTGTTGAGGTTCCTCCTTACTGTTAAAACGGGTAAATTTTGGTAATTCCCATTGAGGAGGATATGAATGAAGGGGGATAGAAGGGTGAATAGGCTCCTAACAAACTTGCTCGTATGTCAAGGCGCTACGACTTCCTGAAACAGAAGCCTCCAGATTATGCATTTTGTCCATCATTTGTTTGATGAAATCTGTGGTTGGATGAGATGAGGGTGTGGTTGTGGTAAACGGAGGCAAATTGGGCCAAGGGCCTCCGCTAGACAATGGTGGGGTTAAGTGTTGATAAGGTTTGGAGGATGAATACGTTGAGGCGGCCGAATAGGGATGTCCCATATAGGATGTTGAGGTCACTGGATACGTATATGGGAATGAAAAGGTAGGCGGAGCTTGAGAAGGAAAGCTCGTGTGGATAGGTGGTAGAGAGCAAGTCATGAACGGAGCGGTCTGCAAGAGAGATGAGGTAGGGGTAGTCGGTGGTAGTGATATGTGGGGTCCAAGATTAACCAAAGGAAAGCTAATCTGTCGTATGAACCTCTGAAGCCATCGGATTGGGAGACGGGGCTAAAGATGTGGGAAGCAAGGCGGTATCATCAGGCGGAGTGGGAGCTAAATGAGTAGCTATACTAATAGGCATACCAACAAGGAGCTGACCATCGGGCGTACGGTCAGGGGTATGAGACAAATAGTATTGTACAGCACTAGGATTAGCATCCAGAAACTTGGCAAATTCTTTATCTCCCACAGGAATTTTAGGAACCTCGCTGGTATCCATAGGATTCCCCACAGAATGTGAAGGGGGTGATTCAGGCAAAGAAACAGAGCAAGCATGTGAAACCATGGCGGTGGCTTGCTTTCGAGTGATAACAACCATGGACAGGAGTTCACAGTAGGGTTTCAACATCGTCAGAAAGAAAAAAAACTCGATCGGTAAAATTGGTAGGTTGCTGGTTTGTCAGGAATTGGAAAAGACAGTAACCGATATCGGTCTAGTAACCAATGTCGGTTATACTATAGCCGACGTCGGTTAGGTAACCGATGTCGGTGTAAGAAGTCTGGGCTAACAAGATATAAAAGGCTGTTAATTTGATTTTTAACAACGTTTAGTATACTTGTCCAATTATTGATTACGTAATACAGTATGAGAAAGAAAACAGAACTAAAAACAAGCAAGATGCACACGTAAATCCGAGACTAACCCTAGGGTTAATTTTAATTATTATGGGCTTATGCCTTTAGATGCGAAATGATGCCAATCCTAAATAAAGGACTTAGGGAAATGTCAAGTTGTTTTGGCTCATAAGATTACCTCAATCGGGCGGAGGAATACCGCGGAAAAAAGGGGGGATGTTTGAGCTATTGTGTTAATTATGAAGTGATTCGGTATGTGTTGTGCAGTGAATGTAAGATTAATTTCTTGTCAATACCGTGGATATCACCCCCACGTGTACGACCTGTTACTTAATCTATGTTCACTAGAATTGAAAACAGCAAGCAGGAATGTAATGCACGTGTTTTAAACCCAAATCGAAAATGATATTCGATGAAGCAAAAGAAATGACTTTCACTAATGCAAGATGAGGAAGAAAGACAAATTCTTTTACCAAAATAATAAAAATCCTTGTGAATATCTTTAGAAGAATAAAACAGCAAGTATGCTCCCTATATGAAAGCAAGCAAGAAAGAAAGAAACCCAAAATGGGTCCCACCGGGCGTGCCAAAATGTTTCACTCGGAATGTTTCAGCTTCTGGGAATAGAGTTACTTCTATCCTTTCATTCCTTTTAGAAACAGATAAGGTTAGGGCTAGGAGGAATACCTGTTGAATGTCGAGATGGTGTGCGCGTACCATAGAGAAAGATCAGGTTGACTGCGAAGAACTCCTTTTTGTCTTGGAAGGACTACCTGCAAATAAGAACACAAGACCACAAGATTTTGATTAGACGGTAAATTAGGAACAACCTTGGGCCCAGAAATATAAAACTTCCTTTCAAGGTGGTCGAGTTCCCTGCTAATATGAATTAACACCAAAAACTATAAAATATCAATTAAATTGCTTCGTTGAGACGGGTAGGGGAAAGGCTGATTTCTAGTTTTGAGTCACAATAACCGATACCGGTTGCTGATAACCGAGATCGGTATGGTCTAGGATCTGTAGGTTGGTTGTTTTATGGGGTGGGCTGACATGTGTCGTAGGGTAACGATGTTGTTGGTAAGGCTGGTATATGAGTTATATTAGGTAATGAGATGGTGAGAGGTAAATGAATGATAGTTAGATGTAATGACACGTTGGGTAGTGGATCTAGGAATGGATTTATGGGGACTGTGATTAAAAAGTCTAAGAAATATTATTAAAGAGGACATGCAAGATGTAACTTACTGGTTATTGACGAAGATGCAGGTCCAGGAACTCTGATGACAAAGGCAGAACTTAGGTAAGATGGATTGACACACAGAAGATGAGAGATCTCCCTCCCGATGATCAGCTGAGTATCACAGGTTTCTAGCTATTCCGTTGCAGTTTTGGGCTTGATCTCCTTTGCTGCAAACTCTTCTGGTTTCTTCACTCGTCTCTGCTCGGCCAAGTAAAGATCTAGATTCTCTTGATCGCTCCTGCTGATCTCTGTGATCCAAAATCCTTCCACCTTTGTTTTTGGTTTGGGAGCCCATTTACGTGGAACCGATGGCGGTTACGTAACCGACGCACGGTCGAGTAGAACCGTATCGGTTAGGAAAAAGTGGCTATTTTTAGTAAAATCACCCACTTTCCCTGCTTTTCTCCCGAGAGATTAGTTGCGGGCTTGGTCAAGTGACTAGAGGTCGAGTTTTGGGTGCGAGAAAGGGGTCATTAGTCATGGGTGTAGGTTTGGACCAAGTTATAGGTCTTAATTAGGTTAGTTTAGGGTTAGGACTAGGTCATGATGAGGTGGCAAATGAGGTGGCAGGTAAGGTGATGTGGAGTTATCAATTTTAAGGTAATTAATAAATAATTGTGTAAGGTTTAAGTGATGAGGTTAGGTTGCGAAATGAGATGCGGGTCACAAGGGGTCGTAAGACACAAATTTGGTGTCTACAATTTACTCTCGCACTTAACACCTAATATAGTTGTAACAACGTCATCTAGGCATCGACCCTTTAAATCGACGGGGAGTAATAAGGTCGAGTGCACACACTATGAGCCATCGCATCCATCCGTGAATGATCACACAACATAAATCTGGACTAATAAATTATCCAAGTATATAGAAAAGTTACGCACGCGTATGAGGATATTTCTTTGATCCAGTGTCAATAATCACACAGACCCCTTTTAGTATTGTCTTGGTACCACGTATTGAATTCTTTCATGTACGTTAACGCCACTTTCACGTACACTGGGTATATAGAAAGGGAAATATTCTTCCATGTACCTTCGGGTATATCAAAAAAAAAGTGCGTATATAGAATGGTTTGGTATATCAAACGACGGTATATAGATTCATAGACCTTATACCTAGAGTGATAAGAGCCAAACCCTGTCAATGATTTCTGTAAAATGGGCACCAATGACCCCAAAAATTTTCTTCCGATTCACTACTCGGAGAAACAAATATGTGCCATGGAAGACAAAAATCGAGACACATCTTGAGTTTGAAGAGATCTGGTCTATTGTAAATGGTATAATGACTAGATCGATTCACGGATACAACACAACAATGATAGTTCGATAGAGAATATCAGAAATCCAAACTCATCATCTTGTTTGTAGTGTCCGATGATGTGCAACCCCACATTCATGATGCCAAAACATCCAAAGAAACATGAGATAAGTTAAGCATAGTGTATGAGGCCAAAAACAAGAATGTCATTCTGAATTTGTAGAGTCAATTACACACACTGAAGTTCAAACAAAATGAGAAAATCAAAGCTTTCTTAAGAAGAGTTATAGAATTGAGGGATTCACTTCTAGCCCTAGGAGAAGTGGTCAAAGATGATGCTCTCATTCCCATTGTTCTGAGAGCACTCCCTTCTTCATACCATATTTTTTTAACAACACTAAACTTGTCGATATCTGACAGCTTAGTTTTGAAAATTTGGTAAACCTACTACAAGAAGAGGAATCAATGCACAATAAGGATGATGAAGAGGATCATGCACTTTCTTCACATCAAAAATGGAAAGGAAAAGGTAAAGGAAAACCTAATTCCTATCAAAATTACCAACATCAGAATCAATATCATGGGGACAAACAACAGAAGAAGCAATGTCCAATTTGTAAAAGAGGACATGACTTAAAAGATTGTTGGTATAATACTTACAAGAAAGGTTCATCAAGAAAATATAGACCTCCACAACAATATCACAAGGGACATTCTAACTACAATCAAGGGTAGAAAAATGGGAACTAGAAAATAAGACCCCATCAACAAGGAAATATTGTTGAACAAGAAGAACATTCAGATAATGAATACTTATTGTACACTACTCAATCAAGTGAACCATCCATGTCATCTAGTGATGTTTGGTATGTTGATTTGGGAGCCACTCGACACATGACCAACCACAGAGACTGGTTTACTTCAATGAGGGACATGCCATCAAAAAATAATGTTTCGTTGGGAGATGATTCTTCATATACAGTTTAGGGGATTGGGAACATTTCTCTACCCCTTGGTTCATGCAACTACAGACTATCAGATGTCTTATATGTCCCTGGGTTGACAAAGAATTTTCTTTTAGTCAGTTAAATCCTAGATCACAACCTAAATATTCACTTTGATAGTCATTATGACAAGAAAATGTGTTTGATTCGAGACAAATCATGAGGCTCGAAAATAGTTGCAAAAGCCTCCAATGTGGGACGCATGTTCCAACTTGATTTTTTTCATAGAGATGATCAAGAACTTGTGGCTAATAACTCTACCTCAGCTTAGTTGTGGCATCAAAGACTTGGTCATGTAAGTTTAAAGTATCTTGAGACACTTCACCGACATAATATGGTACATGGGATACCATCTCTTGAAGGGTCCGAAAAGTGTCCACACTACCTTGCAGGAAAACAACACGAGAGATTTGTTCCAGAAGAGTACATTTCAAGCTCATGGTAAACTTGACCTAGTTCATAGAAATCTTTGCGATCCGATCCAACCAAGTCATTCGGGTTCCAATACTTCATCCTTTTTGTTCACGAATATTCAAGAAAATGTGTATTTTTGTCTTCGCAAGAAAAGTGTAGCTTTTGAAACTTTCAAAAACTTCAAAGTAGTAGTTAAGAACGAAACTGAGTCGTCACATCGAACTCTTCATTCGATCAAGGGGGAATTCACCGGTGATGAGTTCAAAGACTACCTACAAATTCACATGATTCGTCAAAAATGCCTCCTCCACACACACCGCAGTAGAATGGTGTTGTTAAGAGAAGAAATCATACTATCATGGAAATGGTGTGATGCATGATTGATGACTCGGACTTCCAAAGACCTTATGGGAAGAAGTAGTAATGACAATGCAGTGTATTTATTGAGCAGTGTAGACACCAAAATTGGGTCACACTCCCTTGGTCCCTCGATAAATAACCAATGTGAGCACACTCACCTAACCATGGCCCCTTTCATCCCACTCTAATATTAATTTAATTAAATTAATTCATGATCTCATAATATCTATTATTTAAATATCCTAATTAGATAATGTCCATACCACTACCTCACATATACACCTCATCTAGCCACCTCACCCTAAGACCCTTTCTTAGTATGTTGCCATAACTAACTAAGACCTACATAAACCCTAAAAATCAAATCCTATATTACCTCTAACCACATTCCCACCCATTAGAAGGGAACCTTCTATTCTAATCTGTGAAGAAAGATGAATGAGATCCAAGAAAATCAAGGGGAATCACGCCCATTTTAGTAAACCTAGGAAATACCGCCCTAATCGATGCCGAGTTAATCTAAACCACCACCAGTCAAACGGAACCATTGTTGGTTACCATTTATACCCCAAAACAACCTTATTTCAAGGTTGGAACATGTTTTGAGAGCACGAAATGAATCCGAGCTACATGAAAGAAGAACCAGGCATTTGTACATGCATCGAACATCCACATACAACATCATAAGCAATCACGAGTCATTTGCATTCACAGCAGCATCCGGGGAAGCACCATCACCACATCAAAATCCATCCATCTGATCAAATGCCATTGCCATCCAACCATTAAGCTCATACAACAATAATGTTTTTATTAACCAACATTCATCCATTTTCATTTTAAGATACTCTTTCAGTTTTGTTATCAGTTCTACTTGTATTCCCATGCACCCATCATTTTCCTTCATACAAACTTGATCATTCCTTCACCCACACCATTAAATTTCCCATATCCTACTGATAACTACCCCTGAGCACACCTAAGACCTACATAGATCTTGCCATTTCCCTCTCCATTTCCATTTAGCCTCAGATCTGTCACCACACCGATATTTCATTAAGTTTACTCCACTTAGACCATACTCGACACCGTAACCCACAACCGGCCTCAATTCACTCAAACCGACAAAATTCTCTCTCGTGTTTTACTCTTAGACCAATAATAGAGCCTAAAATCTCCACCAAATACCCAAAACAACCTAGAACCGATCATGGCGGTACAGGTACCACTGACAGAGACCTTGACCTTCATATTTAATCATAGCCTAGCATGTTGTGAACAAATCTGCTTACTGTAGTTGAATGAGATAACTAAATCATTTTAATTGCAGTATGGTTTTATTTATTGTTAACATTGAATTGTTTTAAACAATGGATTGACACCTTCTAGGGAGTATCACACTTCTCGGATCTATCATACGCTAGGTAGTCTCACCGCATATACTTATTAACTTTTATTTAGTGGTCTTGTTTTCTATTTTATGTAGTTCCTCATAGCCAAAAGGAAGATCTCACGATCAGCTTTGGATTAAGAATTAATACACATGCAACAACCTTCAACCAACTTTAACAGTATTCATCTTAGCCCCTTACCCTTATCTACTTCATCAATATTCAAAGAAACACTCTAAGAATCAGGTGAAACATTTTGGCATGCTTGGTGGGACCCATTTGGGGTTCCTTGCATTTCTTCATTCCTAGGTAAAAATTTGCATGTTTGTTTCCTTTCTAAAAGGTTCTCACACTAAAATTTCTCCCCTGGAATCTTCTCTTCTTTCTATTTGTCTCAAAGAAATCATGTTTTGGTGCTATAAAAAGAACATTTATTTCCTTTCATTAGTATCACATTAGTGAAAGAGCATCCCTTCTCCTGTTCACCTCTTTGTGTCATCAAATTCAACATTTTGATTTGGGCTTAAAATTAACTGCATTTCATTCTACTTTATTGCATTAGCTCACATTAAATGAGGGAAACCTATACGTTGGAAGTCATGCCCAGCTAATGGTTGACAAATGAATCATAGAAAAGCACTTCCTTTCTCTTCTCTCTCTCTGAGTCTTATCCAAACATCACAAAATTGAAAAATATACACATTCTTAAACAACATCTTACTCGGAAGAAGCTATAGATGATCACACAATCACGGCACAAAGTGGGCACCCACTTTTACTTTTATTTGGTCATTATCTTAGAGGACAACCCACCCTCACCATAACATACCTGAAACCTCTCCTTGTAGATCTCCTTCTTCGTAGGAAGCCTTCCTAACCAAAAACACTATTCTACAAGTTCATGAGTCAGTCCTTAATAGCATAAGCTAAACAAACATAATAGAAAAAGCACTCTTAGGATCATATTTTTCTTAGTGTTTCTACTTGGCTTGCATTTTGAGGTGAGAGGACACGTTCTTCACTTTTTCATTTCTCCTTGCATGCTCCTCATCATAGTTGGTGTATTCTAGCTTCATCTCGAGTGTGCTGGACCCATTTTCATCATATTCAAAATTGGGTTTGATTTCACATTTGATTTTAACTCACAACCACTTGTTCTTCATCTTTGTTTTAATTTCATAAGTAACCGCGGTGTTGTTCCAAAGTATAAGCGTCGTCGGTTACCCCCAACCGTCATCAATTTTACGGCCGACATCAATTTAATGTTCTTTTGGTTAACCTTCCCAAAAGGACACTGATTCAATTTCGTTGCTTTTGAGATCCTTTGAAGCTCCGATCATCTTCTCTATCTGATAAATCCATCAACATCTTATCTACTTGGAAGATTATTAATCTTCTACCTTGTTTTGACAAACTATCCATTTTCATAGTGACTAACCATGGTTACTGTGGTAGCGTCGGTTTACCTAATAGGCATCGGTTAGCCTATTCAAATTTCTAGCTGACATTTCATACCTAATCCACCTACCACCACCTATTTTTCCTATATTTGTTGTATTTTTGTGTCATTTATAGAAATCAGTCCTACCACTGTCGGTACTTGTCCATGTGGTGCTTGACGCGTAGCCAAGAAAACACCCTCATATTCCACGCTAGTTTTCAACCACTCCCACCTAGTCCTTCGCCACCTTCTATTTTGTCACCCATGGATCCTACCCAACCTATCACTATCGCCACAGGGGATGAGGAGTTCACATGTCTCCTTGACAAGAACCCTTCCGCCTTACAATTCTATATTTCCCACTCATCTACTTGAGATCCCTTGGGTTAGTTGATATACGGTATGTCCGTATCTATCCCCTTGACACTCACTCCTACTTTTGTGCCAGCCTCCACTAGCTCCGTGTTACCCACATCTACCTTTCCTCCGATTATTTCTCAAATAGGCCCTATACCTGCTATGATCACTACATCTCTGCATCCATTACACCCGCAACATCCACTATACCTTCATCCACCACCCAAAATATAACCTCATCTATGCCTATTATCTCACATATACCCATAGCTACACAACCACCCCTAGTGTCGATGACCACTACCCCTTTTCAAAACATTTTCCTTTCTATTCCACAGTCCTTAGCCCCATTACTACTAGAGTCGCTTCACCCTTCTAGCTCCATATACATACTATCAGTAGAATCCCATTTCATCTATCAGTCATGTTGGGTACACACACCCTATCTCACTCCCTCCTTCTCAATCTACCTATATGGAATCACCATATATTGGAATGTCACCTACATCATATGTCCAACACCAACCTCCTTACGCTACAGGAGGTACCCATCCATCCCAACCTACCAACGACCTAATCAATTTAATGATGGAAACGATGTAGGCACTAGAGGCATAAATTTCTGGCACACGCAACTCCCTCACCTACAATGAGATTTGTAATGATCCCATCCACCCATCCATTCCTATTCATCCATATCCTGTACATTAGGAAATTCCTAAATTTAACCACTTCGATAGCAAATAAGACCCTTGTGAACTTGCGGTCTTTCAAACACGATTTTATCTCGATCACCCGTGATGACACTTTACTTTTGAGAACCTTTCCCATGTCTCTTACTGCACCCACATTAGATTGGTAAACTAGGCTACCTAGACATTCTATCTTCTCTTTTAATCAGGTAGCCCAAGCCTTCTTGGATCACTTCTCCATCAACATTGTTAATAAGGTTACCATGACTGACCTCTACTCTACGCATCAATATCATGACTCTTTTGTGGATTTTGTCGCTCATTGGCATAGCCTAATTAATCAACTCACATTCCAATTACCACAAACCAAACTCATAGAACTCTTCACTCGGGTTTGTGCTTAGACATATCTTATTGACCTGCAGTGCGAGACTTTCCGAACCTTCATGAGGCTATCACCATGGCACGAAAACTAGAGATTCGGGACATCGAAGAAAATAAAATCCAACTACACAATAAGAATGCATCATTTAAGTCAAATGATAAATCTTCTTCTTTGAAACCACGAATAATTATTCAAAAGAAAAGGGAACCGCTAACGCGATGGTAATCAAATCCGCCCAAATCATCCATCAAATCAGCCTAAGCCCTCATCCAATCTTTCCCTAGTCTAGACCTTTCAATTCAAATGATAAAAATGTAAATACACCCCAATTGGGGAGCCTTATTCTTCTATCTTGGAAAATATCATTAAATACGGTGTCATCATAATTCCTCCCGGAAAACCACACACTAGTTTTGATCTTTCTCGCCCCACACCCGCATGGTACAAACTATCATCGGATAAAAGGTTATAGTGACGGCAATTGCATCACTTTCAAGAACATTGTCTAGGAAATGCTCGAAAATAGAAAGTTAGTATTGGATAACCCTAACGCACCCACCAACCAAAACCTACACATCTTCAAGAAACCATTTCCTAATCACGCCCTTCTTCTTCCGATCAAACCGGAGAGACCTCAAATAATTCTAGCCATACCCGTGAGTTCCATGTTATTTTTCGGTGAGGCACCGTTGCTTCCCAATTATCTCATATTCCTTCCATAGAGGAAATCCTAGCCCAAAATCCTCCACATACACGTGAAGCCACTTCACCTATTTCTCCACCCATAGAGGAACACCCTTTGTCTCCCCTATCACATCTGAAGGATCCTTCTCTTAACATCGAGAGTGCTTCACCTTTGGCTTCTCCACCCAGAGAGCTGTCACTAGCAATACCTCTTCGACCAATGGGAGACACTTGTTTACCTCCTTCACCCACAAAGGAGCACCCATCATCTCCTCCGCTTATCAAAGATCCAGTAGAAATGTTGTTCCCTCTAGGTGACCATTCTCCATCAGCTACCCAAGATCCTGTAGACTTACTTTCAGCTCTCTTACCCATAGAGGCTGAGGCTAAAAAATTAACCATTTCTAAGACATATTTTACGGGAATTGCCATTAGATCCACATCAATCCCATCCATTGTAGTTTCATTCTCACACTTAGTAAACTTCTTGGATTACATGGATAGAGCCTTACTTTGGGGGCATCTTCTACTTCATGTCTCAACATAAATGTATATGTCACTCGCTAACACTTCCACTATCCAAAAATATTTCAGCTGATCGAACCAAACACAACCAAAACTATCACAAGTTCCCCCACGATACCACTCATGTCTCAACTCACACCTTTACCCATAACTCGACATGCTTCTACATCCAAACCTACGCCTACATCATATTCCTTACCTAAACCTATTTCTACCTTAGGGGTCATCCCAACGGCTAACCTTACTCAAACACCCATCAAATTAGATTTAGCTACATCCTCCAAAATTAACACCAAACTTAATCCAACCCACAAATAGAAGAAACCATCCCCTAGATCTCGTACCCCAACCTCACCAATCACACCTTCATCACCTTCACCCCTTCCATCCATCTTAGGACCTAGCCCTTCTAACCTAGTTAAGAAACCTCCACTCGTCGATAAACTAAAAACGTAGCAACCCATTCCTCCCTCACAAACCTCTAACATACCCAAACACCCGACACAACTTCCACCTACCCATGCAGCATTTTTACCACCCATACCTCCTATACCATCAATGACTTCTTCACTACCCATGGCGCTTCGGTCTCCTTCCCTCACACCTCTTGCCGACCCACTGCACCATCTACCTTCACAACACCTCGCTTATCCTCGTGGGTAACTCGCCCTCTCCCACAATCTGATTTTCCCTCTAGATCTTGTGCTCCTATCACCTTTACCCGAGAAGGTACAACCTAAAGGAAAAATTTTCTACCCTCTAATAAGGTAGTCAAACCAACCACACACTCTATTTCTATTTCATCAGTCATGTCCCTACCAAAGAAGACATGACCAATGCCCAATACGACACCAACACCTAAAACCATAGCTTGACCCACTCCCCCTCTTGCAAAGACCCTTCCTATACAGCCAACCATACCTACACCCAAACCCACATTCACTTCCCATTATGATCCACTGGTGGGATCTTATGCCAAAATTTTAACCAACCTCCTTGAAACTTTTGTCATCACATTACCACCTCTTAGACCTTATGACCCACTCAAGCCCAAACCAAAGGGTTTGACTAAAAAAATTTTGCGCTTACATTGTGTGCCAGGACACAATGTAGAGAACTGTAAGGCTTTGAAAACCATTCTTATCCAGTTATGCCCTCCTAAAGAAAAATTTGACGATGATGATCTTCTTGATGAGGACCCCATTTTGCCAGCACCAGTTTCCACAGTTCTTCCTTCATTACCGACCCAACGACCAAAACCTCCACCCCCACAACTCTTTGATCCATCCCGAGATTTGAAATTAACATGGTTCATATAAGAGAGTTGGCCAAATCACCACCCAAATGTCATTGTGCCGGCTGACTTCACAAGTATTTTTCTCCCGTTGGTTTCTTCCTGTCATGTCATTATACCACTCATCCTACACCTTCTCCATTTACCCCCTCCCCTTAAATTAACATGATCAACATTTCCACCCATGCTCAGAAAGACAAGGGAAAGGAGAAAGCAAGTGACCCACCAACCAACCCAATACCCAACATACCATCTACACCCACACCTAAAGTCACTATCCATGGCCCCACATATCCTATTTCTAATGGGGTTACACATCACGCGATGCTAAAAAAATTACACCAATCCTCTCTCAAGATGTCCCTCTATGACCTCATCCAAACCTCTAAATCCCATCGCCAAGCTCTCATGGAGGTCCTTCAATCTATTGAGGTTTTACCCAATGATCCTACACCTGTAGCCTCCATCATCACACCTCATCATGTAGCCTCTCTTACTAAATTACCATATTATTTTACACCTCCACCCACTCACCAGGTAGCCACCCTCAGCTTTTCAGATGAAGAGATCACACCACACCAAACCGATGACCCGGATCCATTTCTTTTCATCTCTGTCCACATCAATGATATATGTGTACGACATGTTATGATCGAAGGGGGTGCTAGCATTAATATCATCTCCTCCCATGTGTTCGACCAAATGCGCATACCTTAAAATTACATGCATAAACATCCTATCATGTTGTGTTCATTTAATGACACTATCACCTCTACACTTAGCACCATCATCCTCCATGTTTGCGTGGGCCCCTGCACTATTCCAGAGTTATTTAATGTTTTGGAGGGGGAGTTTCAATATAACTTGTTGCTTGTTAGACCTTAGATTTGTGTCATGGGTTTTGTTCCTTCCACTTTTCTCAATTATGTAAAGTTTGAACATGAAGGACACACTTATACCATTCTCGCTAACCCATCACCTTTCAAACACTGTAACATGCTTTACCGAAAAAAAATGACGTGCTCAT
Organism: Taxus wallichiana var. yunnanensis; assembly: GCA_018340775.1. Lineage (NCBI taxonomy): Eukaryota > Viridiplantae > Streptophyta > Pinopsida > Cupressales > Taxaceae > Taxus > Taxus wallichiana. Next base: position 627,084,542 of record CM031242.1, read on the forward strand.
ACCCATTAAAGTTTCTTCATCCAAGACTACTTCCTCTTCACCTACACCTCCACACACCAAAGGTCACCACTACCTTAACCGAACCTATATCCTCCATTCCTACTACTACTATGACCTCCATAGTGACCCATCCACCTCTCAATCAAGTAGACACCACCTCCGATCAAACCTCTAACACATTGTTTATCCCAGCTACCCACATATCAACCACCGATCCCTTGGAAGGTGTTTTTCAATGCCTCATTTTGGGGGAGTACCGCCTTATATAGTGTCACACATTCCTTATGCCACAAGAGTATGGAATTCTTCACCGGCCCCTCACTATGATCACCGCATAGGAGAGCATCTCCTTTACGATTCTCCTCACCTTTGCACCAACCTCATCTATGAGGGACTTGATACTACCACTTATACACCCGAACCACCATCACAAACTCGCCTATTTTCTCCTAACCTCCAGTCACTCACCAATCACCATTTCACCCACACCTTCCGGCACACGGATGTGTATGGAAGGGATTTGGTTTTGTATTTTATGAGCTAAGACATCAAACATTATTCCATGTACTACTCACAAACATAACGACCATAGTGGTATCGGCTTTGTTGAACCACCTACCAAGAAGGCTCGCATTGAACTCATTGAGGACATCAACCCTTCTCCACCTTCTTCACCCACTCCACCTTCTTCACCACCTTCACCGATAGAGTCGATGGATCCAAAATCCATTCCTCCTAAAATTTTTTCATAAAAACCATTTCCTTGGGGCCTCTGACTTATCAATGCGAGGGCGAGGCTCCCTCTTCTCTTCCCTTCCTGTATCGTGAAATGATTGATGACGATACACCTTCCATTAATTTCATTCAATGTCAGGATGATGAATCTATACTCACCTACCTTGGTGCAGAAGACTCATATATTCACTAGTTGTTACCATCTGAGACATAAACCATGTTGAATGAATCGACTATCAAAATCAACATCCATACTCAGGATGACCCACACATTCTAAAGATTGGCCAATCTTTAGATATTGTTGAATCAGGAAGCCCTCACTTCTTTTCTCAAAGATCATAACCATGTTTTTGCTTGGTCTTACATAGATGTGCACAGTATTGACCCCACCATAGTGGTCCACAATATCATAACCATTCCCGAAGATAAACCCATAAAAAAGGTGAGGAAAATGCACCCTCACATTTCTCTTAAGTCAAAGAAGAACTTCAACGTTACTTTCTATTTCCTTCATCTTACCCATTGATCATCCTCAATGGATTTCTAACATTTTCCCTATCACTAAGGCAACAAGGGGACTCTACATTTACATAGATTTCCCTAAAGATTACTTTCCTCTTTGCGGTATTGACCAACTAGTTGACCTTACCACTTTGGTCACGAGATTCTATCACTCATAGATGGTTTCTCGGTTATAACCAAATCTCACTTGCTCCAGAGGATCAACACAAAACCACATTCATCACCCCTTGGGGGACCTTCTTCTATCGAGTCATGCCTTTTGGCCTTAAAAATGATGGTGCCACATACCAACAGGCTATGACTTACATCTTCCATGACATCATGTACTACATTTTGGAGAATTACGTAGATGAGCTCTTGGCCAAATCTAAATGCCGCTCTGATCACCTCGCCGTCCTAAAAACCATGTTTAACCACCTCATTAAGTATTGTGTTCGCCTTCAACCCAAGAAATGTGTCTTTGCAATTATCTTAGGAAAGCTCCTGGGATTTATTGTTTCCTTACACGGTATAGAGGTTGACCCCATTAAAGTCAAGGCCATTTTCAAAATGCCTACGCCCACTAACTGTGGTAGCTCTGTAGTCTGCAAGGTAAGTTGCGATCTATCCGTCGTTTCATTTCACAACTTTCGGATCGATGTCAACCATTTCATCATCTTCTCAAAAGGATGTGTCCTTTATATGGGATGAGTAATCTTGTCATAAAACTATTGAATCCTTTAAAAATACCTTCTCCAACCACCCATACTCATTCCACCTAAATACGATCAACCCTTCTACCTATACATCTCAGCTACCAATCACTCCTGGGGCCATGCTCGCTCATCACGATGAACAACACAGGGAGAAGGTAGTTTATTACATAAGTCGTACTCTTTTGGACTACAAAACATGATATACCCATGCCGAAAAAAATTTCTTAGCCTTAGTTTTTGTTGCCACCAAACTCCACCATTACCTACTTAATCACAAAACCTATGTGGTGACCAACACTGACCCCTTACACTTCATGTATGCCAAACCTTACCAAAATCAGTGAGCTGCACATTGGCTTATGCTTCTGGCCAACCTCGACCTCAAATTCACCCATCAAAAGTCCATCAAGGGCCAAGCTATTACTGACCAATTGGCTAACACACCTATTTCCAAGGACCAACCCTCTAACTTTGACTTTCCAAATGAGTCTATTGCTACCCTTTCCTTGGACGAACCCACGTACCAAATGACACTCTTCTTGATGCTTCCAAGTGTCAACGTGGGGGTGAGGCTAGTGTTATTCTCATTCCTCTTGATGGTGAACCCATGTATTTGTCTTTCAAAATCAATTTCGATTGTACAAATAATATTGCTGAATACGAAGCACTCATATTAGGTCTCAGACTGCATATGTCTTAGATGTTAAGTCAATCAACAACTTTGGTGATTCTCAATTGGTTATAAACCAAATAAATGGTATATACTAGTGTCGTAATGAGATCCTTCAAAAGTATAAGAATCATGTTGACATACTTTTGAACACATTCGATTGTTATACCCTTCAAACCGTCTCACGTTCTACCAACAAATTTGTAGATATCATGGCCTTATTGGCTTCTCAAATACCACTTCGCCCGCCGATTCTAATATATTTTTTCACCGTACAAAGACTCTAATCACCCTCTTATTTACCTCACGAATTTTAATCCATTGGAACCACCACTCCCAACCCAAATGACCTTTGGTATAAACAATACTTAGACTATCTTTCCCTCTCCGACTTGCCTCCCGACCTTACTCATAATAGACAATGTGCCTTTCTTAAAAGGTTATCTTGTTACGTCATCATGCGTGGCCTCCTCTATAAGCGTGGCTTTGATGGTATTCTCTTACGGTGCCTTACAAGTTTTGAAAATCCTTATACCATTAAGGAATTTCATGATGGCATATGTCGAGGTCCCTTGATCACCTTGTTGTTAAGTGTATTGTTCACCTAGGCTATTGTTGGCCGGCCCTTAACCATGGTTGTTGTAATTACGTTAACTATTGTGTAAAATTCTATCAACATGCCAATCTTTGTCATACACATAGTCATGCCTTACATGTCACCCGTCACCTTTAGCCCTTCTCTCTATGGGGTTTGGATCTAGTCAGAGAAATCAATCCCCATTCTTCCCAATGACATCAATGGATAATCACCACTACTAAATATTACACTAAATGGGTTGAATCCATGCCTCTCATCTCCACAAAAGCTGAGAAAATATGTGAGTTCATCAATCATCACATCATTTGTCGCTTTGGTATTCCACATCACCTCATCACGGATAATTGAAAAAATTCAAAAATAAAACCTTGCAGAAAATTTGCGATGCCTTTGGTATTCAACTAAGTTTCTCACCTTATTACCCACAAACCAATGGCCAGGCCAAATCCACTAATAAAAACCTAAACAAAATTCTCATGAAAGTGGTAACGATACTAATAAGAACTTGCATATGTACATTCCTTTCAACTTGTGGGCATATCGCACTAGTAATCCAACTTCCTTTGCTTGCCACACCTTTTTTGTGGTCTATGGTACGAGAGGTTGTTTTTCCTCTCGAAGTCCAAATTACCTCACTTTGCATTTCTCTCCATGACATGCTCAATGATGATGACTTTCATGAGGACCATTTAGCACAAATTTAGTTATTATATGAACAACATCTTAAGGTTCTTGACCATCTTCAAGTTTACAAAAAATGTATCAAACGTGCTTATGAAAAATGTGTCCATGAATGAACTTTCCAAGTCGGTGACCTTTTCCTAAAACAAAATCAAAATGTAAATAAATCATAAAAAAGTAAATGGGGAAAATTTGATCCTAATTTACTTGGACCATACATCATGACTCATACATATGGATCAGGTGCTTATTGTTTATCTTCACTCGACGGTAAACCCGAACCTGAGCCCCTTAATGCCTTGCATCTTTGACCATTCTATTGTTGACCTTTAGTCCTACCTCACCTTTTTCCTCTTTTCATGCTCGTCCCTTGAGCACCATTCACTTCCCTCCTTTCACTATGCCATATCCATGATTAAACAAGAATCATGTGTGTACCCATCACTCTTTTATCTTCTCTTAAATATGTGTACCACGGTGTTGCACATGGCATGATTCTCATGGATAATTTTTGTCTACTTTTAGATGAGATCCCATGGTCATTTCACCTTGCTTTCTGAACAAGAATCTGATTCTTCACCTTAGTCTTGTCCATGACTTAAAATCCCTCACACGGTATTCAACTCCTTGAGTCAAAATTCCAATAAAAAGATGACTCCCTAAAAAGGACATCTTTCTCTCTACATCATTGTTGTAAATAGACTGCTCCCTCGAAGGACAACTATGTAAAGCTTGCTAAAAAAAAAAAAAAAAATAGAATCTAAAGCTTCCCGCATCGATCATCTTTGTGAATACCTCAAGGATTTAATTTCCTCATCGCATATAGACTTCCCACATCGATCAGTCTATCTCAAATAAACGTCAAATATAGAAAATATTTTTGTCATGGACTTGCTCATTGTGATCTTGGATCTCTTGCCAAAAAGGCATGCTACCTCATACCATATAAACTAACCACTTTTCACCCTCTCACCATTTGCACCTTCCTTTCCTACCACCTCAAGGGACCTGCTAGAACTGTGACATTTGGTGATCATGTGACTATTCTTCACCTTTAGAATAATCAATCATGTAATGTCTTTAGGGTCTTACGTTCACTAGCCTATCTAAGGTATGATCCAACTGTTATGATCCTCACCAATCGGTGGTTATCTTACCTCCTATTATCTTTTAAATTCTTCATTACGTATTGATCATCTTATACAAGGACTGAATCCTTGACGCTTATCTATGGGAAATTTCCTTTTTTGCCATAATCAACTCAACATCACCCATACCAATGTGCCCACAATTCACCAATACCTACAAGACCTAGACTCAATCATGCCTATAACCTACAAAATCATTTTCATCCTTCCTCACATTTTTCCCTAGCTTATGGGAGAACTACATTGGCCTGAGGTCCCTTTTTTCTGGGGCTATGTAGGAATCACTCCGAGGGCATGGGGCCCTTGGAGGTTAGCTCAACCACTCTCTACCCTAACCAATCCCCATTTTTCCTTTTCTTGATCACATTCTACCCTCGTTAGTTTCCTTTTTACATCAATAATTGGAAATTAAACCAAACAAACAACAAATTGCTTCACATATTTATCATCATCATTCATACATTCATTATGTCTACCATTTCTTTACCATTATCATGCATGTTACTATAAAACATCTCAACATGACTCATATCATCATTAATTGCAAAAATTAATGAATTATAAAATCAACCAATTTTGACTCACTAAAACTAAACCAAACCTGACTCAATCCATGCCTATAAGCTGACTCCATACATGCCTAAACCAAAAACCTGTCTTGATCCATGCCTATTAACTGGCTCTACCATGCCTACGCTACTTAGTTTCCATCACATATATAAATCAAAATAACAAAATAACCTCAACCATGTATACATCATACTAAATCATCCATCGCATCATATAAATCTGTATATCCATATAATATACATTGATACCAAATCATATACATCAAAAATACAAAAAATCTAATATACAACCTCACCATCTTCGGCTCGTAGGCCGGTATATGATAAAAAATACACAAACTCTCGTATACATCCTCACTCTCTTCAAAACTCAAGATGGTATATATCAAAAATCAATAAATACATCAAAATGGAGGGACATGCATCAGAATAATCCTACCGGATATCCTCCATATCAGTCTCTCCCATCTCCTCCTCCCCTCGGATCTATCCGACGACTGATAACATCTCAATGCCTGTCATGGGTCATTTCGAGTCCTGTTGGTACATTGCCTCGGGATGGTCTCCGTGGGTGGTGGCCTCACCACGATCATGTATCAGGCTCGATGGCCCTCTCTGTGCTCTCCACGCTATGGGTACGGGATCTGGTCCTCTCATTCGAGGCCTGTTGTGCCCCCTATACTCTCTGTAGGATAGAAAATTTATCCCCACCACCATCAGCTTTGGTCCTATTAATACCTAGCCTCACCTAGGTCATCTTGTAATCTAGATACGGGTACTGTCTATGGTGGCCCCAACTACCTCGACCACTGTACCTATCATGTGGGACCCTATCCCGCCCCTTCCTATGAACTGGGACCCTATCCCGGTGCATGTGGTGGTGCCATCGGCCTCGCACCTTGTGCCTGTATCTAGGCCTGTAAGGCCTCAATCTGCACTGTGCGGTGGCTTATTGGCCCTCTGAAACTGTAACTGCACTGTAAGGTGGCCACACACGATCATCATCACCAACTCAATTTCCACCACTGGGCCATCGGGCTGGGCTGTGGGCAGCCAGCCACTGTGCATACAATGCAGCCACCTCCACCTCTAAACCTACCAACTTCCCCTGTACCATCCCCAACTATGTAATCAGGGTCGCCACCTACCACTATAGGATGTCTCTCTGAACAATGATTGTGGCTAAGTCTGGCTGCCCCAACCTAGGTGGTACTTATCATAAAAGAACCACCCACCACTATCTATATCTATCCATCACCCCAACATCATCAATCATCTAGTCTATCACCTGCTCCTCCTACCACAGTAGGTACTTTTAGGCTGTGGTAGTGAAAGTGGTCTCTCTATATCATCTCTCCAGATCTTTGGGAAGGGTGGAAGTATGTCCTACAAACCTAAACCGCCATCGACCCTATCTATAGGAATCATCTCGTGCTCTCTGACATGGTACCCCTCTATCCACCTAAGTATTTGTAAGCCATCTAGCTCATCAACCATCTGTCTATATGAGGGATAACCCACATATGGTCTCCAAATAATGTCCACACCAGACAATCCCTCTAGTTACTACTTGTAGTATGCTACATCATGATTAGCCCTATCGATCGACGCTCTCCAATCATAGGAACCCGGCACAGACTGTAGCCTACCGTACCAAACCCAAATCGAATTCATCCACCTAGGGAAAACCAATCAAATGAACACACATAATGTCCTCGTAGGCCCAACAATTAAGAATAAATGTGCAGCATAAGTTAAAACTATGGAGCCACCCATACACCCATAGCTCTCTATATAACTGCACCAAGAATGTTGGCACCTAGGAAAATCAGGTCTTATCCATCATCATATCATGTAGTACCCCCATCAGTGATCGTGGGAATCTCCCACCCTCTACATCAGTAGTGTAAAACAACAGACTACCTCCATCAATAACACTACTAGCCTTGTCTCCTCTAGATGGGCTAGGTACATCTCTCCATAACTCAAGCTAGCACTATGAAATTTCATCTCCACCAGTCCCTCACCAAATACTATCATCATCAACTCCTTAGATGCCTCTAAGGAGATCAAGTATACATGTGTCCCTAATATAGTAACCGCAGGATCCCATGTACATGTCCTCCAGGGTGACTGTCATCTTGCCAGTTGGTAAGTGGAATGTGTTGGTCACTGAATCCCATCTATCGATGAAGGTGACCATCAAGCTTGGCTACCAGACTACATATTGATAGTGTCGACCCCACTCGGGACCACATTTATGACATTCCTCTACTCCTCGATTGTCACATTCCTATGAATGGTCACGAGTAGGGGTGGTACCCTATCTCACATCCTTAGCTTATCTCTCACCTGCATCCAACAAAACATCACATTACTACACCTTAATCATACCCACAATCACTCTTGACACCTCACCTATACTTACCACCCTACCTCTCTTTCCCTATACCTCCTTACCTTCATATCCCACCTTCTATCTACCCACTCCAACCCTAACCCACTTTGTCATTCACCTTTACCTATGTTATGATTTTTTTTCTCAACCTCTCCTACCTACCACTACCTTTCTCACCCACCCAACCTAGGGCACTTTTGGCCCCTTTTTACCCAAATCATGACCAGTACCAATTATCTCTAACCAACCTGGTCCCCCATAAATTGGCATTGGTCACCCTTTTTTGTGACCGATCTTTGGTTCACTACTATTGACGCCGACTAATCCTCAATCGATGTCGGTCACTATCATCACAAAAAGCCGTGACGCCCAAAACCCCCACCCCCTCTTCCTAAAAACTTCCTTTCTCTCCATTCTACCCACCCAATCCTACCCAAATCCCCCTCCACCCTTCCCCACCCCTCCTTCACCCAATCTCCCCCCCCCCCCACTCCTATTTTACCCGATTTTTCCCTCCCACAAATTCAAAATTCATTTTCCTCCCAAACCCATTTTTCCCCCCCGACCTCTAAACCAATCTAACTCACAAAAAAAAGAAAGGGATTGACTCTTACCTCATCACATTATCGTTGCCATGGTGGCATGTTGGGCCACTACACTAGTGGTCCACCTAATCCCTCTCCTGCCTCTGCCATCACCCAAAAACCTTTGCACCTCCAACTAACCGAATCACTCAATCCGATCTCATGGACCCGCCTATCGATTGCCAATCACCCGCTACACCACTCACCAACTCAGCTCTCCATTCCACATGGATGCTTTCCACCTTTCTCTCTCTCACCTATCATTTTCTCTATTCAACAAGTGACAAATGATTCCATAAAAAGACAAAAATTCCTTTTTCATAACCTACCCGACTTGACCGGTGATGGTTTTACCTTGACCAACATCGGTCCCGTGCCCTAGCTTACCATGGTCGGTCCATCGCGACCGGCATCGGTTCCTTCAAACCATCATCGGTTATCTTGCTTAGTCCTTTTCCTCCTCCTACCCCTAATTTGGTGACCTATATCATTTTTACCTCACCCACACCTGACTTAGACCCTTCACTTTATCCTCCTAACCTCATCATTTACTACCTCACCTCATCCTCATTTGGGGACTCGTTATTTTACACATACCTCGGCCCTACCCGTGTCGTGACCTAGTTACTTGGACCTAGAACATTGCTAGTGACCTATGACCTCATGTGCTCGCTATACCTTGTGGCACTATTACCCATGTTGATTGACATACTGACCTTACCTTGCCTCTTGCTATGACTGTTTATCTTGACCCAATCTTTGGTGTACCAAAACATACCTAAACATTCCTACACATGACCTACGTCATGTTTCCTAATCATATCCTATACCTTGATCTGGAATCATCTCAACCTCATTTGGATAAACCTATCGACCTTATACAATGTTGATTTTCTGCTCTTCAACTTTGATCTTGTCTTTGTAGTTTATATGTGTGCATGCGTTTGCTTGTTACTACCTTTTACCTTGACCCATTACTTGGATTACCCGATTAGACCTTTTACCCCTTTTTACCACGTTTCCCACCTTCCTCTTCATCACATTCACCTTTTATCAAACCACTCACCAATTCTTCCTTCTACCTCATCGGTTCTAGTTTGTGGGGATCACCTTCACCCACACATGGGGCAACCACATTTTATTTTTGTCGGTGTCACTTACTAATACAAGATACGCAACATAAAGGGGAAAAATGTAGACACCAAAATTGGGTCACACTCCCCTTGGTCCCTCGAAAAATAACCAACGTGAACACACTCACCTAACCATGGCCCCTTTCATCCCACTCTAATATTAATTTAATTAAATTAATTCATGATCTCATAATATCTATTATTTAAATATCCTAATTAGATAATGCCCATACCACTACCTCACCAATACACCTCATCTAGCCACCTCACCCTAAGACCTATTCTTAGTATGTTGCCATAACTAACTAAGACCTACCTAAACCCTAAAAATCAAATCCTACATTCCCTCTAACCACATTCCCACCCATTAGAAGGGAAGATTCTATTCTAATCCATGGAGAAAGATGAACGAGATCCAAGAAAATCAAGGGGATCTGCCCATTTTAGTAAACCTAGGAAATCCCACCCTAACCGATGTTGGTTACCCTAAACCACCATCGGTCAGACCAAAACCATCGTCGGTTACCATTTATACCCCAAAATAACCTTATTTCAAGGTTGGCACATTTTCTGAGAGCAAGCGACAAATCCAGAGCTGCATGCAAGCAGAACCAACATTTGTACACACATCAAAGCATCCATAGCCAACATCAGAAGCAATCACAGAGTCATTTGCATTCACGGGAGCATCAGGGAAGCACCATCACCACATCAAACTCCATCCATCTGATCAACTTCCATTTCCATCCAGCCATCAAGCTCATATAATAGTAAGTGTTTTATTAACCAACATTCATCCATTTTCATTTTAATAGACTCTTTTACTTCTGTTATCAGTTCTACTTGTATTCCCATGCACCCATCATTTGCCTTCATAAAAACTTGATCATTCCTTCACCCACACCATTAAATTGCCCATATCCTACTGATAACTACCCCTGAGCACACCTAATACCTACACAGACCTTGTCATTGCCCTCTCCATTTCCATTTAGCCTCAGATCTGTCACCACGCCGATATTTCATTAATTTTCCTCCACCCCGACCATACCAACATCGGTTACCCACAATCAGCACCGGTTCACTCAAACCAACATCGGTCTCTGTGTTTTACTCTCAGACCAAGAACAGAGCCTAAAATCTCCACTAAATACCCAAAATAGCCCAGAACCAAACCTTGGTCATTACAAGGTTGCCACGATAAAGACCTTGACCTTCAGATTTAATCATAGCCTAGCTTGTTGTGAACAAATCTACTTATTGTAGTCGAATGAGATACCTAAATCATTTTAATTGCAATATGGTTTTATTTATTATTAACATTGAATTGTTTTAAACAGTGGATTGACAACCTTCTAGGGAGTATCATACTTCCCGGATCTAGCATACGCTAGGTAGTCCACTACATATATTGTTTAACTTCTATTTGGTGGTCTTGTTTTCTATTTCAGGTAGTTCCTCCTAGCCAAAAGGAATCTCTCATGATCAACTGTGGATTAAGAAGTCATATGCGTGCAACAACCTTCAACCAGCTTTAACAGGTATTCCTCCTAGCCCATTTACCCTTATCTGTTTCGTCAATATTCAAAGAAACACTCTAAGAATCAGGTGAAACACGAGTTCCCATATTTTCTCTTGAAGGAGTAATACCACAAGAAGCATGGTCAAAATGGAAACCATATATTACACACCTTATAGTATTTAGGTGCAAAGCAAACATGCACATACCCAAGCGGAATAGAAAGAAATTGGATATTAAATCACAAAAATCGTCTTCATTGGGTATAGTGAAGAGAATATTGGGTACATATTCATGGATAAAAAGACCGAGCAGTCTACACCAGCGAGAGATGTTGAGTTTTTTTAGAAAAAGAAGAAGATTCTCCTCCTCCAAACTCACCTGATGTAGATTCTTCACTAGTTACAATAATAAAAGTTGATGTTCCCATAGATGAGTAAAGTGATGATGGGGATGATGGTGTTGATCTGATAGAACCATGACCCATGGGAATAGTTCGAGTGTATGCACGAGTGGTGTACTAGCACATTACGAGATGCAGAATGGATGCTCCACCAGATACATCCACCCCTAGACCAAAGACTCATAGTAAAGCAAGAGAAGAAGTTAAATTTTCTTTGATGAGTAGAGTTATTAAATATGATGAGCCCTCTATAGTACAGGAACCCCTACAGTCAAAATCTTGGAAAGATGCCATTGAATCTTAATATCAATCGGTGATAAAAATAACACTCGACATGACTTTTCAATCTTCCACTAGGAAGAAACCCATTGGATGCGATTGGATATTTAAAACAAAGTAAGAATCAAATGGGATAGTGGAAAAGTATAAAGCGAGACTAGTATCAAAGGGGTATGCACAAAAATAAGGCATTGACTACAAGGAGACATTTTCTCCCATAGCTAAGATCACAATGATCAGGATGATCTTTGTTCTAGCTGCATAGTTTGGATGAAAATTCCATTAGATGGACATAAAAAGTGTCTTCTTGAATGGAGATTTATAAGAAGAATTCTATATGACTCAACTTGAGGGATATGTTGTACTGGGTTAAGAAGCAAAGGTATGCAGAATCAAGAAATCTTTGTATGGCCTCAAACAGGCACCCTGGCATAGTACATCAAGATTGATGAGCATCTTGTACAACATCGATTTGTTAGAAATCCATACAATCCCAATCTTTAACTCAAAAATCAAAGGGGGAGATTGTGATTGTTGTTGTCTATGTCAACGATCTAGTCATCACTGGCAGTTCAGTGAGGATGATTGATGCAATGAAGAAAGATCTTAATTGATCATTTGACATGACCAATCTTGGGCTAATGCATTATTATCTTGGATTGGAAGTATGGCAAAAAGAGAATCACATTTTTTTCTCAATTGAAATATACCAAGACAACGCTCAATAAATTTAGGATGATGGATTGCACACCAATTGGTACACCTATGGATAATAGATTGGAGTTATCTTGTTCAGATCCATCTCCTGAGGTAAGTGCTACTCTCTATCGAAAGTTGATTGGGAGTCTCATTTACCTGACCTACACTAGACTAGATATCAGCTTTGCAGTAAGATATCTATCAAGGTTCATGTAGGAACCCAAAGTTTTTCATTGGAAGGTAGCAAGGTGAATCTTGAGATATCTCAAAGGATCAGTGGATCTTGGTCTAGAATACAAGAAAATGACAACTTGCTACCTCAATAGGTGAGATATCCACCGATCACGCAGTGCAATATTGATGATAGACTAGATATTCGATTTAGATGATGCAATATTGATGATGCACAATTAAGGGGGGAAATGTTAGGTTAAATATTATTCACCTATATATTAATTATGCATTTCATATTAATTAATGTATTTATTGTTTATATGGTTATATTTAATTATAAACCATATTATTGTTTTTATTCAAACATTACGGGTGTTGTTATATTGTTTTAACAATATTATTGTTGTGCTTCCCGATGTAATATTGGAAGCTACTATATTTTAAATTGGTTGTTGCATTGTTGTAACTCCTCATTTGTTTGTATTCAGTTGTACAATACCTATAAGTATTGCAGCTCATTCATATGTAATTTTGTTGATTGAGTTTAATATATTTTATCGACTTCCTTTATTGCTCAATCTACACATTTTACCAATAAGATTTGATTATTGCATGTTTACCAAGTAAACCCCTTTTTCCTCTATTGGTGCCCATTTTGAGCCCCTAAAATGAGTTAGTGTTTTTCATAAACTTTCAGTTAAATGTAACTATTATGTGTGCTCTAATTTACTCCTCGTGCTTCAAAGTTTAGTCTAAACAAAAGAGAACTACCTATTTGAGAAAAAAATTTGTGCCTTGGCAAAATAAATGAACCTGGTTTTGTAGAAATGTCATGGGACTGATCTAATGGATTAATTGAGAAAATATAAAATCTTTAGACCTACGAGATGATTGGGATATGTATAAATATTTCACAAAGAACCTACAAATCAACATAAAATGATCCAAATTTCTCCTAGAATCTGAAGCTATGAAGGCCCAAAAGAATGTAGCCCAATCATGAAGTTTAAATTTGTAAAAAAAAATAGTCAAAATGGACTTGGTCATTTTAAAGGTAAAAAATGGTCAAATGGTCGCCAAATTATACCTTCTAAAAGGATTGGCCATTGGCATTTGAAAATATGTGGGAGGCTAAGTTTAAAATCATTGGCATATTGTGTTTGAAAAGCATGCCAAACATTCATTTTTCCTTCAAATTCAACATCAACAAGACAGGTGTTACATGGCAATAGATCAAGCTTGTCCAAGAAGAGAACATGTGGAAGCATTCTCAAGCTTTCCATAGCCTAATAATTCTATAGAAGTCAAGTCCGAGAATAAATTGAGTTTCATAAAGACATCAGGTCTAGTTGAAAGTTCAAATATACACGTGGTAGAAGGATAGATGGGACAAGCAGCATAGATCAAAATCTAAGAGGTGTATACATGTCAACATTCCAGCAATATTCTAGTCATTTGGGTTTTGTGGACTCCAAATCCATGGAAATAGATTATATTTCATAAAGCTTTGAGTCCATACCACCTGTGAAATCCGAAGGTTACGTGGATATTTCTCATTTTTCTATACTTTGCACCCTAACAAAGTCTAAATTGTGAGAAACATGGATATTTTTCATTGGTTTGAATTTCTCACTTTGGAATAATCCTTATTGATAAAATTAAATTGCTAATTATCAAGAATCCATTTCATTGTTTTATGCTTCACATTCATTCGATGAGGCCAAAATATATAACTATTTTCAAACATTTTGATTGGTTTATGCTTCACATTTTGACAGGTGATAATGCAAAGAAGCGTGGAACTTTTCTATTGGCTCATGTTTCACATTTGTCGATTAAAATTATCAAAAAGTATGACACAATGCGGGGATGTGGAATGATATTATTGGTTAGAGCTTCACACTTTGTCGGAAGGTCTAAATTACAAAGGGCGTGGAATGATCTTATTGGCTAGAGCTTTGCACTTTGTCAAAAAGACTAATTGTGAAGGGCGTGGAATGATTTTATTGGCTAGAGATTTGCACTTTATTAGGACTGAATTGCAAAGGGCATGGAATGATCTAATTGGATAGATATTTACATTTTTTCGAAGGAATGAATTATAAAGTATCGTGGAAATTTCTTATTGGTTTATGCTTCAAATTCGACACGGCCTATAATACAAAGGTGCATCGATCCTTCTCATTGGTTCAATCTTCACAAGGATCAATTGAATTTATCAAATAGACTGACAAATTGATGAACATAGAGCTCCCACATTGGCTTGTATTTCTCTCATGTTAGTCAAGATTATCAAAAAGTATGAATTATGAAGCAAACATGGAGCTTTTTCATTCGTTCATGTTTCAAGATAGCTAATACAAGTAAAGGAATGATATGAATAGAGAAGCATATGTGGAGCTATTCCATTGGCTCACATTTAAAGATAGTTAGTACAAGTAAAAAGAAGATACCAAAATTGTAAAAAATGTGGAGCTTTGTCATTGAATCGCATTTTATGAAGAGTAATAAAGTGAAAGAACAATTTAAGGACAATGAAGGAGCATGGCATTTTCTCATTGGCTTGTATTTCAAAATAGAACATATTTGTGAGAAAAGCCACATAATAACAAAATAAAATCAAAGCACATGTGGACAAAATTAGAAGCCAATAAAGGTTGTAACATATGTCAGTCTCTTGTTTATCCCGACACGTAGAATTTAAAATGACCATAAATTTTGATCCAGAGATCCAAATCAAGAAAAATTTGTCTCGTTGGAAAGGTATCTTCAAGTTAGCATCATCATATTCAGAAATTAATGGCATTTGGTAGGATAAAATGAGAATGAAATACACACACACACACTTGGTAGTATCAGCTTAACTATATTTACGTATGTGGTAGTAAAAATAGGAATTAATAATCAATCCCAAAATTCTAATAAAAAATCAGATATTTTTAGTTAGATAAGTTGCATTCCCACTCTAATCAAAAGATATTTCTTTGTGAACAAGGAGAATATTTTTAAAAATATTAGGGGAAAATCGGGTTGTAAGAAGACATCAAATTATATAAATATGGGGCTTTTCCTCATAATTAAGGAGTTAGTTTTGGTATTCTGATCAAAAGGGCTTAGTCTTTCAATTTCTGAAAAGGTTAGAGATATAATTGTGAATATTGTATGTTTCCAATCGTGAAATACATAATGATCTCATTTTCCCAACTTTTGTGTCAAGGTGGTTGCAAGTGTACAACCATTGATAAGCTTTGATAGCATTCATTGATGTTCCCTTGTTAATAAATTCAAGAACTGAATACGGTATGTCTCTATTTGAGTTTAAATTTTATCTTATCGGGTTCTAGATGTTAAATTGTCAATTAATGAGTGATATTTGCTTCTAGTCTTATGTTCACTATTTCTTGTTTTCATAAACTAGATCTTTCATTTTTTATGCTTTGGTCATTAAGTTTGATATTGTGTTGTGAGATCTCCCTCTGCAATATTAAACTGGATTGTAAAATATTTGTCATAAAAATCTTGTACTGATAGATTTTTCTAATCGTTTGAGTGTATCTTGGGTGTATGAGAGATGAAGCAATAAAAAAACTTATTAGAATTCCTACACAAGCTCTTGTTTTAGGTATTTTAGAGATTACATTGAATATTTTTACATCTATTAATCTTCAATGAATGCAAATAGTTATTAGTAGATATTGTCACTACTTGATCCAGTTTTATGCACTTTCCATGATTGCATGATACTCTAAGTATTAAATGTTATGTCATAATGAACTTCTCTGCCTATAATTCCCCTCTCACAAGTCACAATTACAATAATTTACCCCATCCCATCACTATTAAATGACATTTTGTTCTATTTCACTACCTTATTTCTCTAAACATCACTAAAGGTGTCTTTTAGCCTTAATTTCATTACTAAGAGAATGCAAGAAAATTAAACTTAACTATCTTTAATAACCTATGCTTGGTGTAATAAGCATATGTAATACTTTGTGTGAAAACTCATGAGAGTGAGTGTTGTATCCATTGGACATGTTTATCCTAGATTGACCCACCATTTTCAGAATTTAAGAAATTGAGGAAAAAATATCTCATCTCCCCCTCTCCCATTCAGGTTACACCTCAGGTCCTCTCACTCACCCTGGTTCAAAGAATGACCAAAACTAGTAGGAAAAGGCCATCTCCTTTGTATGTACCCCTTAATCATCCCAAGTCTTGATCCCAAGGAAGTGTTAGACCCCTCCTCGGCTAAAAAAACACAAAAACTAGTCTATCACTTTTCTAATTCCTTTCCCCCTTTTTAAGGATAAATTGTTGTCAAACCACCGGGGTTCATATTTGAGGACCAACACGCTTTTACACCGTTTTTAAGGAAATTGTCCTAGTTATTAATTTATATATGTTCTACTAGCTCGTTAACAACATGCTTCTTGCACCGTTTTCGTGGACTAAGTCAAAAATATAAGCTTTTACTGAAACATTATTGGGCGTTAAGTCCATATTGAGGTTTAGGATACTTCCCTTTATAATTTTGTTTCCAAAATACAATCCATTACGAAAGTATTGTTTCAAAATTTCTCAATTTTTCAAAGATATAAGTAGGTTTTCCATTAAATCTGACTCCACTAGGAAAAACATGGTAAAATTCATAAATATCTACAAATATTTTTCTATTATTTTGTAAATTTATCATTTCAAGAGTTATTTGAGTTGATCTACACATCTAAGGTGTAATACCTTAGTGGTGGCTCCATATTTTAAAAGAAAATCTGGCATATGCCGGTGATAATTATCTACTCATTGTTGATTAACTCTTCAATTTTTCAAAGATGGAATGAAGGATATCCTTCTTCAAGTCTAGTCCTACCAAAAATTTACTTCCACAAGTTAGAAAATACAAATCCAATAAGGAATCATATCTAGAAACTAGTGGGTGGTCTAAGATCAAAAGAAAAGATTGTTTACATATTATATAAAAAATTACAATAATGTGCTGAATTTGATCGTCATCCTTTGGTGTAACACTATTCTAACACATCTCACATCTATGATTCAAATATCCCTCATGTTGATTTGCATACTTTATTTTAAGAAGGTCCAACATCTACAAGTAACAAATGTATTCTTCATCTTCCTCCTTTGTTGACTCTTGAGAATAGGGTATTTTGTGAAACTAAGTCCTTAAAGGATCAATATTTTTTGGATCATACTCCTTTGCCTCAAAAACCCCTAGTTTCCCGTCATTTTGATCCTCAAATACCTCCACCAAGGCCTCCTTTTTTGGTTAATACCTACAAACCAATAAGATTCCATGGGATGGTGGGTTACCCAAATGAAGTACCCCATGAAATCAGAAATAGATTGTCTAGATTTCAAGGGAATAATGCCATAAGTGGAGATCAACATCTTATATTTTTTCATAATGTTATGGATGACTTTTAAGTAGAACATGAAGATGTGTATGTCAATTTATTCATACATACTTTAGAGGAAGATTCTAGGGAATGGTATAATTTTCTATCCTAAAATTCAATTGATTCCTAGACAGAAATGAAAAATGCTTTTAAGTTACAATATGGTGATAAAACTGATCCTAGGTTTCTCTTGAATGAGTTTGAGAATATAAAGAAAAATCCTAATGAATGTGTGCAAGACTTTAACACTAGGTTTAATAAAACCTTAACTAGATTTCCTATTAATATAAGGCCTAGTGATGATTCTTGCTTAATCAAGTACTCAAATGCCTTTGACAAAAAAGAAGCTTATTATCTAAGGGATAAAATCCTAGAACCTTGGGATCGGATTTCTCTATGGCTATCCAAATAGATAAAAATATAAAATTTGTAGGAAAACCTCCAAAGAGGGAAGTTGTTAAGCTAATTAATCCAAAAAATGCACATAGGATAGCAAGGTAGTGGACTTAGAAGAAGTGGTTAAGAATTTTGTGAGAGTAGTGAAAGATATTTCATAACATTTGGCTTGAGTAGAGAAAGGATTGGCTTTAAATTATCAAGTCCGGCATTAGGCCCAAGTAAAAAATAGATTTGGAAATCATCCCAAAGGAGAACATTGGGTCGATGATACAAAAAAAGAACCCATGCCTTCATGAAATAAGAAACATGCTTATAAAGAAAGTAAAACATTCCCTAATCCATTAAAAATGAGAGATTCATTGGTAGAAGAAGATCACATAATTTAATGGTGTGATAAATGTTTATTGCATTCCCCTTGTGAACCACTTGTTTGAGATGATGATGTTGCTGATGAAGTTGGTTTGGATGAAATATGCATGTCGGAATGTCCCAAAAATCTAATATAAGGAGCCTCTTCAATATCTCTTATATGCTAGAACTATGGAGGAATTTTTGGCTTGCATAAATCAAATATCATCCATCCCTTCTAATTTCAATGATGATATAGATATGGCTCAGACATTTGAAATTCCAAATCATGATTTTGAGTATTTTAGAGCTTTAATGATCAATAAGTATGATGGTGGAATCCCATCTGAGGAGGATAGGAAACTATTAATGAATTCTCTGGATTCTCAAGAAAAGAGAGTATAACATTAGGAAAATATGGGTCAAAGGGTTTTCCTTGCTAAACCAAAAGTTCCTATCTTGACCAACATCCCCAAAGATGCTCCTAAGAAAACCATGCCTAAGAAATCTCCTGTCAATACTTCAAAGCCAAGTACCTCTGTTGTTGCCCAAGTAATAAAAGATAACATCCCGTCGAAAGAACAATTACCATTTCCTCTAATATATCCCTACCAAATTATATTGTATGTGATATGGCTCAAATTCTAAGTCAAATAAAAATTACAGTCCCTATTGTAGAACTGCTTAGAATTATAGAACACAGAAAAAGATAATTTGAATACTTGGGGTTGAAGGATGATATGGTTTTCAAGGAAAGGGATGAAAATAATGTGGTGACTCTGCATGCCATAGCTGAAGTTGAGATAAAGGAAGAACCAGAGAACATGAAGGAACCTCTAGAAGTATATTTAGGAACATCCTTGGTTGAATCCCAATTGGATGTGGATCCTTTCTTTACTACTTTGATTGTCAATGGGCAACTTCTTCATAATTGTATGTTTAATTCAGGAGCTTCATGTAATTTCATTCCTTTAGAGGTTATGAATGAATTATATATCAAGATAACAAAACCTTTGGGACTTGTTATGCCATGGATTCAAGAGAGGTACCTGTTGTGGGGTATGTCAGAGGTTTAGTAGTACAACTTGCTTCCTTACCCTAGAAAATATTTGACCATGAACACAGTTATAGTGGATTTCCCTGCTAAATGGGGCTTGTTTCTGTTAAGAAAGTGGGTTTCTAGTGTAGGAGGAAGTGTTTAGATGGATATGTCATATGCCTCTATACCATTAGAGGGGAAGCTAGTCAAATTGCATGGAGAAAATAAAATTATCCATCTTATTGAGGATCCCATGAATGCCTCTTATGAGGTATTGTTTGATGATACTCTATTTGAAAACATCATATTAAATTCCTATTGTGAAGATCATTGTATGGATTCCAATGCACACATATAAGATGTCAATTCCCCTTAGACTATGATGTTTGATGGAGAATTTTCCAATGCTACAAATGGAGTGGAGGTGTTTTAGTTTCTCTAAATCAGGTTTCTTCTAACTTCTCTTTCAAATTGAAGTTTGAATGTACTAATAACATTGTTGAATATGAGGCATTTCTCCTTGGCTTAAAAATTGCATGGAAGCATGGGATAAAGGATATAATTATTAAAGGAGATTCAAAATTAATTGTAAAGAAAGTTAGACAGTTGTATGCCACTAAGAATAAGAGATTGAAATAGTATAAGCATGTAGTCTGGGATTTCATTGAATTTTTTTATTCTTTTAACATTCTTTATCATGAGAGAGCTCTAAATGCATAGCTAACAATATTTTTATGGCATCCTAGTATGACAATGATATTTTATCTCCTTACTACCATTATGAAGTAGAAGTGTTAGTCATACCTTCAGTTCCTGACAACATTCAACATTGGAAAGTTTTTGAGGATGATGCTCAGATTCAAAGGTTTTTAACTTATAAAAATGAGTTCAATAATCAACTCATTGATCTTGAGCCCATGGTGGAAATGTGTGAAGGAAAGGAGACTCTCTTTGGAAAAGATATAATCTAGCTAAAGACAAATATCATTCCTAGAGGACTTGTCATCCTAGAATCAAAATTTGATAGTGTAGACCGAGTTATAAGTAGGCTATTTATGCATCTAGAGATGTTGAAGAATGAAACTTGGGAACTTCTCAACACCCAATAATTTTTTTGGGGGATTAGTATGAATAAGGAAGAAAATTAGGCTTACACCAAGTTACTAAAGAAATATCAGGACTGTCTAGCATGGTCATATTTAGAATTGAAGGCTTATAGAGAAGACTTGTTTCAACATGAGATACCCTTGGAGCCTCACTCCAAGCCCTTCTGGATAGATACAAAAACCAATCAATCCCCTCCTTGCAACCAAAATGTAAGAATAATTGACCAAACTAAGAGATGGTGGGATAATACAACCCACTAGGTATTCTTCATGGGTAGCTAACTTAGTGCTAGTCAGAAAAAAGAATGGTGATATAAGACTTTATGTCAATTTTAGAAATCTGAACAAAGCTTCACTTAAAGATAATTATCCCCTACCTAATATGGATAATTTTCTACAAAAGGTGACTGGTTCAGAAATGTTATCTACCTTGGATGGCTTCTCTGGTTACAATCAGGTTATGGTAAGAGAATCAAACAATACAATACTAAATTCACCACTCCTTGGGGTACTTATGTTTACATCGGATTTCATTTGGGTTGATGAATGTTGGGGAAAATTTTCAAAGAGCAATGAATGTTGCTTTTATAGGTCTTATAAACTAGTTCATTTTTGTATATCAAGATGACATCAAAAAAAAATCCAAAAGAAGATAAGATCACCTAATGTACTTATTGAAAATCGTGATCAGTGGGAGTATTAAATTTCAATGAACCCCAAGAAATTTCATTATGGTGTGCAATAATCTAAGTTACTTGGATACATAGTTTATAATCAAGGATTCATGATTGATCCAAAATGAGTAGAAGCTATTGAAAAAGTTCATATCCCCTTATTAAATAAAGGTATTTAGTATTTCTTTGGGAAGATTAATTTTGTGAGAAGATTTATATCTAATTTTTCTTAGATTACCATTCCTATCACAAGTATGTTGAAAAAGGATCAGGTTATCAAATGGGAAGAAGGGGTTGTTCAAGAATTCAAAGGAATAAAGGAGGAACTTAAGAATGCCACCATCTTAAACTATCATGATTATAATAAAGCATTTCAAATGTTTTCTTTTTCCTCAAAAATACATTTTCTTCTATGTTATTGCATAAGGATGAAGAAGGGCATGAAAATATCATTTCCTTCTTTAGCAAAGCCTTGCAGGGAGCTGAGCTAAAATATTCCATCATGGAGAAATAATATTTTACCTTGGTGAAAGCCACTAAGATCTTCAAACCCTATAATTTAAGCTCCAAGGTTGTAGCTTATGTTCACCAAAAAATTGTAAAAGACAATTTATCATAAATGGAGATATCAAGTAAAATATGCCACGGGGTCAAAAAACTTCATGAATATGACATGAAGATCTAGACAACCAAGTTGGTTTGAAGATTAGGCTTAGTAAGGTTGATAGCAGAGAGAAATTTGTACATGACATAGATACATAATGTTGAATAATATGGGTTACATCCTCATGAAAAGGTGAGCACTTCAGTTTGGTACAAGGATATAGTGTTTTATTTGATAAACTTGAATTGTCCTATGCACTTAGATAAGAATCAAATGAGGAAACTTAAGCTAGTTTCTCATAAGTATGTATTAACTGATCACGTACTATCTTGGAAGAATCTAGAAGGATTTTTACATAGGTATATCACTGAAGAAGATGCCTCCAAAATAATTTTATAATTTCATGGAGGGGTATGTGGAGGTCATTTTTCTGGTAGATTCATTACTCACAAGATCTTAATTTGGTTATTGGTGGCCTTCATTGTTCAAAGATGTTTCCTTGTTGGTTCAAATATATGAGAGTTGTAAACATTTTTATGGAAGTCTAAAATCCTTTGGGGCCTTACCCCTACAACTTGTGTCAATACAAGCTCCATTTAAATAATGGGGCTTGGACTTTATTGGTGAGATCTCATAATCTTCAAGTACTGGTCATAAAATGATATTTTTAGCCACTAACTACTTTACCAAATGGGTTGAATCCATTCCTACCATTAAAATCAACTCATGAGGTAGTAATGAACTTTATTTTCAATAACATATTTTTCAGTTTGGAGTTCCTTCCAGGATAGTTCTTGACAATGTCGAGTTTCGAGCTAAACCATTAAGCAACTATGTGTAAGAAATATGGTATAAATTTGGCCTATGCATCAAACTATAACCCTCATGGAAATGGCCAAGTAGAATCAAGTAACAAGAACCTCTTAAAGATCCTTAGAAGGACATTAGAGACAAATAAGAAAAATGGGGTGAACAACTCAAGTTTTCACTATGGGCAGACAGAGTTACCACTAAGAGGTCTACTGGAAAAATTCCTTTTGAGTTAGTCTATGGAATTCAAGCCCTTTTTCCTTTATACTTGTAACTTTCCTCATATCAACACATGCAGAAATTTGAAGATGGGGAAGAGGTTAGTCCATATGAAACAAGGATCAATCAAATTATGGAATTGGATGAGGAAAGAAGAGAGTCCCACCAAATACATCTCAAGTTCAAAGAAATACTTAAGAAAATATTTGACAAGAAGGTCACCCCAAGAGATTTTAGTGTTGGAGACTTAGTCTTGTAGTGGGATATCATACATGATGATAAAGGAAAGCATGGAATTTTTTATGACATCTAGATGGGACCCTATTCTATTGATATCAAAATTGGGGAACATACTTTATTTTTGAAGGACCTATAAGGAAATCTACTAGAGTTGTCTGTCAATGGAAGGAACCTCAAACATTTCTTAGATTAAGCCAAGGTATCATGTATCATTATACAATGTACATTTTTTTCGTTTATGTTTTTACTCTAGTTTGTTTCCCTTTTTGTGCTCTGGTCTCTAATGACCAGGTTTCGTGACATGTCAATATTCTAGTATCAATCTAATATATATTTTTAGTAATCCCTCTATATTTGGTTTCCCTGAATCCTTACCTAATGGATTAGGCATGTGGTATGGTATATATGTTCTCGTGGAACCCACAGGAGGTTCCCATCCCCGAGTAGGAGCCATTGTTGGTGCCCATTTTGAGCCCCTAAACCGAATTAGTATTTTTCATAAAATTTTAGTTAAATATAACTATTTAAAGTGCTCTAGTTTACTCAATGTGCTTCAAAGTTCAATCTAAACAAAACATAACTATAAATATGAGAAAAATCTTTTTCCTTCGAAAAATAAATGAAATGATTTATCATAAATGTTGGGGGACTAGTCTAATGGACTAGTTAATCAAATATGAAAGCTTCATACTTACCTATGATTGAGCTATGTCTAAATCTATCAAAAAAACCTACAAATCAACATAAAATGATCCAAACTACTCCTAGAATTTGAATATATGAAGGTATAAAATAATGGTGATCGATCATGAAGTATAAAGTTGTAAAAACTCATTCAAAATGGACTTGGCCATTTTAAAGGGAAAAAAATGTTCAAACATTCATCAACTTCTACATTTCAAAAGCATTTGTCATTAGTATTTTAAAATCAGTGGGAGGGTAAGTTTAAAAGCATCGGTAAATTTTATTTGTAAAGCCAAAAAGACGTTCATTTGGCCATAAAATTCAACATCATCAAGACAAGAGCTATGTGGTAGTATATCAATGGTCTAAGAAGAGGACACGTGGAAGCATTTTGATGTTTTCCATAGCCTAAGAATTTCACAGACATCAAGTACAGAATAAATTGAGTTTCATAAAGACATTGGGTCTAGTTAAAAGGTCAAATATACACATGGATGAAGGCTAGATGGGACAAGTAACACAAATTAAAAGGTAAGACCTGTATATGTGTCATAAATCTGATGCTCTTTGAGTCATTTGGGTTCCACAAACTCCAATTCCATGGAAAAATATTACATTTCATAAAGCTTCAAGTCCATATCGCACTACAAAATCCGAAGGGTACATGGAGCTTTCTCATTTTCTATACTTCGTGGCATAAAAATTCTAAATTACGAGATATGTGGAGATTTTTATTGGTTCAAGTTTCTTACTTTGGAAAAATCCTTGTTGATAAAAATAAATTGCTAAGTATAATGAAGCCATTTCATTATTTTATGCTTTGTATTCTAACAAGGCCGAAATTACTAAGTGTTATGGAACTTTCTAATTGGTTTATGCTTCACATTCTGATAGGGATGATAACATAAAGGAAGTTTGGATATTTTCTATTATCTCGTGTTTCGCATTTGTCAGCTTAAAATTATCAAAAAGTCGACACAATGTAGCGACGTGGAATGATATTATTGGCTAGAGCTTTACACTTTTTCAAAAGGACTGAATTGCAAAGGGCATGGAGTAATCTTATTGGCTAGAGCTTCACACTTTTCCGAAGGACTAAATTATGAAGGGTGTGGAATCATTTTATTTTCAATCTTCTTGACAATGTGATGAGTGTGGAGATTTTTACAATATGACTTGGGTATTGTTATTTTGCAGCCTAAGTATTCTCTTGATTTGTTATTTTGGTTTAATATGTCCAATTGTAAGCCTTTTCCTACTCCTTTCCTTTCTATTCTTAATTTGGTTTCTAATTTCTCTACTCCCTTGGTTGATGGTACCCTCTATCGACAATTGGTGGGGAGATTGATTTACCTTACTTAAACGCATATCAATCTATCATATTTCATTGGGATCATGTCCAGATTCATGTAGGATCCACATGAGTTGCATTGGAAAGAAGCTAAGTGGATCCTTCATTATGTTTGTGGCACTTACACTAATGGCATTCACTATCTTGGAGTGGATATTGAATTGGTTGGGTTTACTAATTTTGATTGGGTCGGTGATTTAGATCATCAGAAATCTACCTTAGGCTACAATTTTTCTATTGGTTTGGGTCCTATTAGTTGGTCTATCAAGAAACAAAATGTAATTGTGATATCTTCTACAGAGGATAAGTTAACGCTGCCATAAAAGTTTTTTTGGCTACGGGATATCTTAACAAAGTTTGGTATTCATTATCAATGGCCTACTATCATCTATTATGACAACATGAGCACCATCTCAATTTTCCAAAATCTAGTTTAACATCGAAGATGAAGCGAGGTCAAGATACATATGTATTTCATTCAGGAGTTGATATATGATGAAATCATCAATTTATAGTACTATTAGACATCTGATATGGTTGCAGAAATTTTTACCAAACCATTGATTGAGGTAAAGTATCTTCACTTACAATCTCTTCTTCGTGTGAGGTCTTCTACAGTAGCCTATCTTCTTCAGTCTTTCTATTTATTTTCTCTTCTTATAAAAAGATTGCAATTTGTACATGAGTACCATAGTAGGCCTTTAGTTTCTAGGACTCATTTGGCGCATATTTTTAGGTTGCTTAGGGAGTTTTTTATCTCTTGTAAGTGGATGTTTTCCCTTAGGGTTTTTCCTCCATTACTTGAGATCTTTATTATATATGGGTACCTCATCGGGCCTAGTTTTTGGGACTCATTATTCTCTTCTTCTTCTTCCTTAAATATTTTATTTTTACATGGGTACCTTATCAAGCTTAGTATTTGAGCCCCATTGACACATATTTCTTAGTTGTCTAGGAGATTTCTCTTTTATTTATGAATTTCTATGACCTCTACCTCAACTTTGATGAAGGGGGGTTGTTGGTGTATATGACTAAACTTTTCATCATTCGACGTCTTGTCCACCTAGTTGGTTATTCATCTCACTTAGTGAGAATAGGTCAATAGGGTTAGTGTACATGTGTCATGCATAGGATTTATAAAGCACTCCTATATGTACCCATTATTTTTTATATATGATCATGCCGGACACACCATTTTATTTTCTATACTTGATTTTCCTTGTGATTCATTCCCTTGATAATTACGTAAAGTGTTCTCATCTTCATTAGAAATGCAACCCATCTTTGATGTGCATGAGATTCCAAGATTAATCCTCAAGGAACAATATGATATCTACATGAGAAAATGATGAGAGCTTTGAAACAGGTTAATGACATCCAACAAAGTATAAAGGATAGAGGAATTTGTTAGATGTTCTAGTTACAAATTCCTTGGTAGGAATACATCCAAATGTGGGCACATAAAAAGGCATGAGGACTATTTTTATTTTTTAAAAAGGGGATGCCTTAGGGAGGAATACCCTACCTCTGCACTAGGCATGTGAACAATTTGATAAAATTCTTGGAAGAAATTGGCTTATGTGACAGCCATGATTGTAGGATTTACACATAATGGTTTTTTGATAAGTTGTCTAAATTATACAAGGAAAAAAGTTATTTGGTAGATGTAAAATCCAAAAATTTCAACCTTTTCATTGTTCCTCCTTCTCGTTCTGCATCATGATTATATATATATATATAATAAAATAAAATGGGATATGCTTGGAGTTTTAGACGGGTGTGGATGGTGTGGTGCTAAGAGTGGTAGGGGTTCCCACAAATGGGTTATCCAAATGCCTCATTTAGATATGGGTGTAAAACATGAATCTTGGGGTTTCACGCAAACTATTTGGAAAGATGTATAAATGAGCGATGTACCCAATGGATCACAAGTGCAAACCACCTAGAGCCCCACATACCTTGTTTCATTAACGGACATGCATGGTCTTTCTACCTTGTTCTTTCATAATCTTAATATTTTTAGTTCTTCATTTGCAATGAAATAGAAATATAAACCCATGGAATTTTTAATTTTGGTTATTTAAAATTAAATTGTAGTGCTAAAACACTAAAATGTTACCTTGTGTCTTACGTGGCTCAAATTACTATTGGTTATCAAACATAATCTTTAACCACCTTCTTGATATTTTTAGAAACTTACCTAACCAACTGGTTAGTGTATAACCCTTTAATTTAATATTTGATCTCAAGATATCTTTAAAACCTATCAATTGTCCCTTGTAAAATTTAGAAGATCATGATTTTCATTGATGTGTGAAATAGCTCTCTGAAACTTTCATCATAATGTTTGGGTTTGACCAGTTCCTAGCACATTAGGATCCTTATTGACTTTGTTTACAGGTGTTGGGTAGTGCTAAAAGTTAAAAGTAGGGTTTTGTTTTGGATTTCCATTTGGACCCTAAGCAAAGAGATGGTTTTCTTCCTATGTAAACCTCTAGTATTTTTACATGACAATAGATTTCAACCCTTATTTAAAAGAAGAAAACCTCACTAGTTATTTTTGCAAAAGATTTTTGGAGGCCTATGGCCATGTTTGACCAAGTCAAACTAGTCCAATTATGGTGGCTCTGGAAAACTAGTCGTCATTTGTATCCCATTTTCCAGGTTATAAGTTCTATTAACTCCTATGATTTATAAGTATATAGGAGAACTGTAGGAATTTCTTTGTTTTGTGTTTTCCCATCAAAATTCAGTTTTTAATGCATATCCTTAGCCTTCGAGCTAAAATTGGACTTTTTGGCAAACTAGTAGGAAATGTGAAAGAAGGTTGTAGGACCCTCATCACGTCAATTAAACAATAAGAAAACTTGTAGACACTTATAAATGATTGTATGGAACTCTATTTTTATTTTTTTGAGAAATTTGATTGTTAGGAAATAGTTTTTCTCTCTCCTCTCTCTTCTCTCTATTTCTCTCTCTCCTCCTTTAGTTAAGAAATGAAGTGAAATAAAATGAATGTATCTCTAACTCTCTCTTGTTATGTGTGAATTATTATGATTATGTGAATGGAAAAAATAAAAACGTGAATTATGTAAGATTTTAGGTAGATGTCATGTCAGTAGTTGTGTTTACCATGGGTCATTTGTAGTTACCAAAACATGGAGAAAGTGAAGTGGACTAGTGATTTCATAATAACCTGTTATTTGGAACAATGTAATTGTATAGGCTATATCAACAATACTATATATAGAAATGTTAATTATTGAATTTTGTGATAGGTATGAAATTATTAAAAAATTTAAGTGTTTAGGGAAATGTGCATTTAATCATGGGTGTTAATATGATTCAAGATTATGTTTTTTAAAATGGTGGATGTTGATATTAACTAAAAATGAGTTGATATATTATAGTGTGTTTTAGTGTAATATTAGTTATATAATCTCATGTATTGTGCTATTTACTTAGAATTGTAGGAAGTAAACTAAATGAACACTCAAACTTATAGTAAAATTCTTGTGTTTAGTTACCCTTTTTCGTGTGTTCACCTTCATAACATAGAAAATTGGAATTTAGGATGATCCTAGTTCCTTATACTAGATGAAATATCTTGGCTTAAGGGAAATAAGAGCCCAAATTGAAATTATCATCATAGCATGTACGCTTAGTGACATTTTCTCAAACCCATCTGGTAAGAATGGAAATGTTTAAACATTGTCTTAAGTATGTGGCCTTCCTCCTAGGAATTATTTCGGTGTGTGTAACAAGGTGAATAGGTTCTCTTAAGTTAGTACCTCAAGTGAATCCTATTTAAAATATAATGCAAACCCTCTTGAGTCAAAACATGAGTAAAGCGAAGGGTTTTAAGTGACAAAATTTGAAGCTACTCTTGAAAAACATTTTTAAGTACTTTTGTTATGGATGAATTCCATTCCTAATTTCAGTTATCAATATTGTTTACTATAACGCGATATTAAGAGTTAAGTGTGAAAAATAGCAAAAAAATAATGCTTAGTCTTTGAAAGTGTATTCATCAGATGTTGTCCTAGTAGAAAATTGAAATTTAGATCTTTATTATAACTTGATTAAGCCTTCTTATGTTTTGAGAAAAGAAACTCATGTCGTGTAAAAGTTAATGTGAACCTACCCAATTATTAAAGTATAAATAAAAAGAGGATCATGAACCTTAATCATTTAAACAATAGATTATTCCCTCTTGTTCTCACACTAGTTCCTATTTTGTAATGAATGTATGATACAAAACTAAGTAAACATGCCCTTTAGAAATGAATCCTAGGGACAAGAACTAGTAGCCTCATGTGTATATAAATTTCCCTATTAACAAATGAGTTATACAAATTAATTGTAATAAGGTATATGAACCAAATTAAATGAAACCATTTTGATTTAACCATTAAACAATATAAAATAAATATAGTTTTAAAAAACAATGTAAGTCCACATGTTAAGTTCTTTTCAATCCTTGAGATTAGCTATTGAAACATGATTCTAATAAATAAGTATTCCTGAAATTGTTGTGTCATCGGTAGTGTCATTCGTAAGTTTATATATTAGTTGGACCATTTTTATCCTTTATCATTTGGAAAATGTGGTTATGTGTAGACACTAAATCACACACTTGGGTACATTTCTAGGTCCTAAAAGCATACTGGCATTTATATGAATCCTAAGTGATAAAACTATTAATTGATGACTATATTTGGTATTTTTTCTTCCTTTATTTTTCCTCTTTGGTCTTACACACCCTATAGCCCAGTTGAGATTTTACTGATTTATCTTTTATGGCTTTAGACACCAATGCAAAGCCATGAAAAAAGCGCTCGCACACCCTTGACCCTTTTCCACCTTATTTTTTAATTTTGGGTCTCTTTATGTTTTGGGAATATTTGTCACTTATGGTTCATCTTTTAGTTGTCAATTACGAAATTCAAACAAGGGAATCATATAAATACATATTTATGTGTTCAATATCATGGACCAAGCACTAAGCATTGCCATCAACACCAAATATTGCATTCCAAAGGCACCTAAAGCACTTCAAAGCATCAATCTAGAATCCATTCAAGGGACATCAGACTATATTTTTTTCATACACAACATAGGAAGGGGAAGTTATTTATTCCATCTACACATTTTACTACATTGTTACATTTAGCTACAAACCAATTTCAAGTGCATCTTGCACAAGGGATTTCTAGGAAAATTTTCTACACACACTCACAAGAAATACATGGAGTATGATATGTATTGTAGCTCTTAGTTGTAATTTCACTTTCAAGGTGACCACCAAGGTCATTCGATTCCCCATTCTCGCATCTTTCTTTTTAGGTTTGTTGTGGTTTTGGGCTTGTGCAATTGAACATTTCTTTACGGTTTACTGAGTAACCTCGGTGATCATAGTGAAAATAAAATGTGATCAATAGATAGAAACTATAACACTCTTGTAACATAATAAAAACCATATCCGAGTTATTATGTAGTCACGAGAACCTAGATCTAGTCACCAATGCCCAAGTGCCCCTTGCTTTTCATGGGCGCCTTCCCAACCTTGTTCGTGAGTTGTAGAATTTATAGAGATTAATTACGAATTTGTTGGCATCCTTTCAATCACTTCTCCTACCTAGATCATTTCCATATTGCACGAAACCAATTAAGTGCTTATATTTTCCTCTCTTGCTTAGGGTTTTATATTTTACATCTTAGTTTTCTTGTGTCATTTCTATATTTTATCATTTATACATTATTCATATACAATGAGTCACTCCATAATATGTATATTTAATTCAAATTAAATCAAATCATTTAGTGAACCCACATTCGAACATTCTTAGCCCCTTCTTTCCTTCCATTTTTTCCAATATGAGTATCTCATCTATCCCTTCTTACAAGCCAATCCTAAATGTGCAAATAAAATTCACTCTTTTTTGTCTAATACTTACCTTCATCCTAACACTTATCCTGAATATGTTTACCATAGACTCACTACATCACTCTCTTTTAACGAAGAACATATTACTTTTACATCTACTGAAATTGCTTCCCAAGTTGTCTTAAATAATGATCCTCCCCTTTATATAAAAGTTCAAATTAATAATATAGGGGTTAAACGAGATTTAGTTAATAATGGATTTGTCCTTAACATTTATATTCTACCTTTCTTCAAAATCTTATCTTTTCTGCATTATCCTTAACATCCTCATCTATATTTTTTCATGAATTTGACAATATACATAAACAAGTATTACATAAAATCATGATTCCCATTACTGTTGGGCCATGTACTTTGTCCACCCCATTCCATGTAATGCCTAACAATCTTAACTATAATCGTCTTCTCAAACAACCTTGGATCCATGTCATGTATGCAGTCCCTTCAACCCTTCATGCACATATTAAATTCTTATACCAAGGTGTGGTTTATGAAGCCTTAAAAGATCCCTCTCCATTTTCCTATTGCAAAACTATCAATCATTCACCTGAATCTCCCACTTTGGTGACCCCTTATCCAAATTTCAAAAGTATGGTTTTTTTATTGGTATCTACTTCCTTACAATTTCAATGGCACCGGATTAGGAAAATATGCAAAAGGATTCAAAGAACCTCTTTCCATTTCGACACAATCCACCAAACTCGGCATCGGATATCTCCCTAATCTCACTCCTTTTATTCTTGCCACATCTCCTCCTAAGGTTTACACTATTTCACATACTTTTCATTACAAAAATAGATTTCCATCTACTCTTAATGCTACAACTTACTTTGGAAAATATAATCTTCCTAACACCAATACCGATACTCCTTACACATTTCCACATTTTTCACCATGATATGTTTTCTCTTCCATCCCCGGATAGATCTACATCACACACTTGGGGAATCATGTTTTCTTCCCCCTTTCTGGAATCATAAGTTGTATATAATATCTATTATCATTATTTGTGCTTCACACTTAATTTTTCACATTACTCTTACACATCTTTATACACACATTGCATCATCACTACCCTATGACACTCTCTAGTTCCACAGTTCATACTAAATTTTTGAGGGCCTCCATCTAAATTGAAACTCACCAAATTTCTCTTCTATGTTATATGCTTCATGACCTATATTTATAGTGCACTCTTAATCCATTTCTTGATGACACAATCTTGTTATATGGTTCATTCTTGATTGTTGAGTGGCATTCTATAAATGATCGTCATTTCATGTACATCTCATCCACATCTATCGTGGGGACATGTTGCTCCTATCACATTCACACATCATACCATTTTTTTACACTCATACACTTTGCATATTGTATATCTTGGTTGCACTTACTCTTGCTTGCTTATACTTACATGATGTACTTTGCTTACCATGTTAGTCTAATCCTTAGTATGTCAATATATTTTCTATATACAGATGAGCATTCACTTGGTATTTTAAAATGGATATAGATTTATTATAGGACCTTACACCTAACTGACGATTCTCGACATTATACCTCTTACCATTCCCACCGAGGATCTAGGGGCATCTAATTTCTCACACATTACATGTGTTATTATTTCATTATTTACTACTTCTACTTCCTAGCACACTACTTTCTATCGATATATACATGTTTTGACATACTTTTTATCTTTCTAACATGTTAACAGGTGCTTCATGTGCATCATTTTCTTTGCGGGATCATTTTTTCCATGGTTGTATGATACACTTTGCCTAACATTGCTTGCTCTTTGTATGTTATTATTTGCGGGGTTTACCATATGTATTTCTTGTTTACTATTTGATTGCTTTTAGCCACTTCAGCCCTAATTTTCTTGTGACATTTTGAGTGATGTTCCATGTTTGATACCCAATTTTGTACTTTATCTTGTATGAAAACTTGATTGATTATATTCTCTTATCTTGCATGACTAGCTTTTAATACTAACACATATATCTAGTCATTTGTGTTTGCATGTGCCTTGGTTTCTACCATGCACATTTCCTACCCCCACCGTAGGTATATAATTTATTTTAGCATCATGTCCTCTCTTTTGGGCCATGTTATCTTATCAACGTTGTATGCACCCCAAATAAGGGGGCATACATTGGGTGAAAAATCATCCCTACAACAATTCGAGCTATAGTAGAGATCTACATAGTACAAAAAGGCACATGATCACCATGTCATAGAATGACCCACAATCAGACTTGGGTCAAAATCATAGCACAAACACCATAGCCTAGACTCGGAAAAAAATTTTGGGTACCAGTGTCCTCCCCTAGGCATTAATGTCTTGGGGCACACATAATCGTCTTATCATATTAGCTCAATTCACATAAGCCTTTAGAGTAATTTTACGATATCATGTGCTAGCCTTGGAATACATAATGTATGCAATCTCCTATAATATCCATTTCAATCAGAACAATCAATACATTTAGAAATAATTAGGGAAAATATGAACAAAATAGGGACACACCATCTAAAATGGTGTTTATCGAGAGAGTCATGGAAGGAGAGTAACACTAGACCTCTCTCCCCAACACTTTCTCTTTGGTGTGAGATCACCTAAAAAACTCACACTTGGCATGATATTACAAAAAAATTCTCTTTTAACAACCTATAAATTCAATCCCCAATTTAGTGCAATTTTTTTTTTAATTTTACACGAGCATATAGACATTTCTTTGCATTTATAATCAGAATTCCTAGCTACAGCTAGTCAATGCAGCAAGTCAAGTTAATAAGCGATGAATAGACATTCCTCTACATAATTTAACTAACTAGATGATGCTAGTTTATGCAGCATGTCATAATTATTTAATCCTTCCTATAATGCGATTATAAACACAAATGCACAAATTGTAAGGGTTAAATATCACGATCTTCATGATCACCCTTTCACATTCTCGAACGTTCATATTTAGCCTTGCTTGTTTTACCACACTACGGTAGTGAGAACTAGTGATATTCCTCTAGTGTCTACCTAGGGTGATGCAATAACCCCATCATGTATCCTAGACTTCAGGATTGAGGAATCACAGTGATTAGACAATGTACCCAGCAAGCACATTACTTTGGCCAAATTTTTCTAGTTGTACTATGTACACTTAGATTAAACAAGTGCACAACTCATCTAAACTCATCTTCCCATCACCTCTTTATTTTCTCATCACATTTATCTAGATCTTATAAGCTTAAGTAGATAAACATGTCATGACTCAATTATTTCCTAACAAGTTCATTTACGTAAGCCCAAAAAACCCCAATTCCTGTTGTTAGTTACATATGGGAGGCCTACCCACTACTTAATACATTTCATATTAGGTAGTTGAAGGGCTACTCATAGGTAGCCTACACTGTGCATTGGCACATAAGTTCCTACACGTGTCATAATCATTCATGTGAACTTCCTTTCCTATCGGATATTAATGTGAGTATTTAGTTACCATGTTTTGAAGACTAAGGTCATGATGAGTTTATTTTATATTTCTACCCCTAAATTAATTATTATCATTTGGTTAAGGAAGGTGGTATTATGCCCTTAAAAGGGTTCTCATTAAATCAAAAATACCTAATTAATTGTAGTAAGCTTATTCATGATTTTTACCCTTCTAGATAAGGTATTTTTATTAAAAGTAAAAGGTTTTGGAGGGACCTTACCCAGTAGAAAAAACAGAGGCTCAGAAGCGAAGATAAACATAGTATAACAATGTGGTTTTCTGATCCTTAGGGACCACACCCCAACCAAAATGAAAGAAACATGAAAAACAAAGGCAGGGGCCATCTGTCTACAAAGAGACCAACAATGAACCAACAATGGTAAAACTATAGCTATACAAAAGCACCAAAATAATCGCACTTTGAAGAAAAATGAGACTATATCACTAACCAATAGATTTGTTAAAAATATTTAAAGAAACCTTGAGGGCTTGATGGAGTTTCATCACAATGGAAATAGTGGGGTCCCAGTTTGTAGCTTTAAACTTTTTGGTAATCTTTCCATTCTTCCATGCAGAGGTTGGTATGCCACTGGAGTCAAAAATCTGGTGGATGTGGACTTGCATGAGATCCATAATAGCATTGTGCATGGCCATATAGTTGTTGTGTTTTTCCTCAAGGGATTTAAGCTTAGATTCTAGAGTGACAATTTCCTCTTTGAGGCTGGTGATAGGATCTAGAGCTTGTTCCTTAACTACAGACTTAAGAAGAAAGTCCACATTATCCTCAAGGATTTTCACAATCTCAGCTTACATGTTGAATTTATTTTCCAGAACAGAGGTTTTTTCCACGGTAGTAATAACATTGGGGGATATCCTACATAAAAAAATTTATCCTTCTAGCCAATACTAATAATTTCCTTATCTTTCCTGCTACTTCTGACAAAGGATCCTTTAAGGGGTAGTTCATAGACGAGTCATGGTACATGGGGTTTTTGGAGCGAATGTGGGGTTGTTTGGGAAAGGAGAGACCACAGTGGGGTAGGGGTCATGGGCCATAACATCATAAATGTAAAGATTAATTAGGTAAATGACACCCTAGTGAAGAGTAACAGTCCTCTTGTGACCCTTAACTTCCAAAATAGAATTTTCCATAGACTAAAAAATATAGTGGGAAAGACTCACCTTCACCTCACGTCTGAAATGATTAAGCAAGACCAAGTGATGCAGTGGAATGGTGGAGAATATTCCCTCTAGAGTGACATAATGAACCATCATTCGGAAACCTCATCAAATGGTTGTGGGATAGAGGAAACAAGAATGCCTTCCTTCTTGATATCAAGCTTTTCTCCCTCATCCAGAAATATCTTTTCCTCTACTTCCTTATTGAATTTGTTCCTGAATAATTTGTTTCCATCCATGCTTAAGCCAATGATAAATGAGATGAAATATTTAGTGATATGAAAATATCTACCTCTGATAGAGATGGTACGATTTTTCCAATTCTCCATGAATTGTAAAGAGATATACTTGGTCATGCCCTTTAATTCATTGGATGAAATCTATGAAACCCCCAATGTTGATGGTTTCCCATAGCTCGATCTGTTCCTGCCATTGTGGATCAAATATGGGTTCTACTCTACATGGGGCACCTCCCATTATGAAAACCACCTGTGAATGCGAAGGGTTGATCTGAAAGCAACAACTTGTAGACCTTCCAACAACCCTCCGACGGATCATATTCCTGTGAGTTTTAGAGATAAAACTTGTCTCCTTCTCCCACACTTGTTTAGTATGAAAAAGGCATTCAATTTACAAAGTTAGGGGAGTAAATTCAGGTGTGCCTAATTTTCCTTTGAGATCTAGATAGAGGATTATGCATGTGTAGGATCCATCGACTAAGAAGTACTTGATGAGAGTGCTTGCTTCATTTGTAATGATGTGTCTAACTTCGGTGGGAGTGTCATTAAAATCATGCCATTCCTTGTAATCATTAATACAAACCCCCATATTTGCTAGAAAATCCACTGATTTGTTCTCTTCTCTATAAAAATGTTGGAAAATTATGTTTAGACCATGGCATAAAGTATGGGCTTCATTGATGAAGTCTCTAATTGTCCAACTAGGTGTTAGGGACTTGGAAAGATTATTGACAATGTTCATTGAATCACCTTTGACAATGATATTACCCATGTTGAGGTTCCTAATAAGTCTGATTCCTAGATAAGATATTATTGACATCTCGAGGAGTTCCCTTATTCATTATTCCCAAAGGTCAATTGAGAAATATTTATATCTTATCTTGTTTAACATAAGTTAAGATTTTATCCATTCTTGAGTGTAGAATAGATTAATAAAACTTCTTGAATAAGGCTAATCCCCTAGCTATATTATACCTCTAAACCATTAGCTTATATTATAGACCCAATGAATTTACTGAGATATGGAATGCACTATCTTTGTTCATACCTTGATTATAATGCATTCAAGTTTACTTCTTATAATGTGACTAATGAAAAATAAAACAATGATTACTCATATTAATCCTTCTTAATTAGGAGATAGGAATAATATTTTGCATGAGTTAGACCATTAAAGGAAATGGACCTTAAACTCAATTGTAAACCAAACATTGTGTCTGCAATTATCTTATTAAGGTAGTATTTTTACACACTTTCTTATAACACATCTTAATATACTAGCTCATCCAGATTTATTCATGAAATGTAGGTTTAATGACCATAGATTCATTGAAGGGATTCGTTTAATCATCTCAAGGTCCTCCCATCATATTGAATTAGATTATAACCTGAAATGTTATAGATGTATAGAAAGCTTTCTTGATAAATAACTCCATTTTTAGTTCATAACCATTATCATTAGAAGCACAAAATATTTAATTGAAAGTTTGGTTATCTTGATATATCAATTATTTCATTTGCTGACCACTCATAGACATAGATAATACATTCACAATGCTCCCATAGATTTGGTACAAATCCATTCTTCACTTTATTAATACTTAAAATATTTTTTCCACTAAAGACAATTACAAGAATACTTTGCCAAGGAAAATACATATATCCAATAGTACATTTATAATTGGATCCAATATACGTATTACAACATTCAATCAATGCAAACTTCCTCAAGTCGGAGTGAAATGATCCAACCAACCTTATTTAACTTGTGACACTGTAAGTTTGAGGGGTATCAGTTCAATGAACTGGCAAGAGTAATCCTACTTGTTACTCTAAGTTTTGACTGTTAATTAAGATTGGTCTATGAAACTAACTCATTCACCCCGCAGTAGTAATGCTTCCGCTATAGTTAGGGAACTGGAATTCCTACAGCAATCCCAAAGTTGGTGAGATAAGATATGTGGGAAATATATGTGTAGTTCCCCTAAAGGTCCACTCTGCATATGTTTCTCCCGCCTCTTCAATTGGAAGTTGTGTGATTGATGGGGGAAATCACCTATTTTCGCATTATGTCGATTCATTCCTATTGCATACGCACAACAAAATTTCAATCAAAGAATTGAACATATAATAATTGAGGAAATAAAAAAATTGTATCCAATACTGTTTCAATTTACTTTCTCATAACATAAAAGTCAAACATATATAATTTTCACCCAAAAATGGCTAAGTGTGGATTTTTGAAAAATTTCACAAGAGTTTCCCCTTGTATTTTTCACTTTAAAATTTTTCCAGCAATTCAAATTAAATCATACACACACACAAATGAAATAAATGTTTAAAATAAAAGGTGTGGATCAAGTGATCCAACCCTCTAAGCTAGAAAATATCGGGATATAAAAAGGAAAATAAAATCTATCTAAATAAAGGAAATTTATATATCCAACTGATTTTATCAGCATAAATTTTACCTTTGTAGCATGCTTATTTCATAACTATTTGTTCTGCAAGAGAGTTACCAGCTTGATTGGCTTATTAGCAAGAATTTCATTTTCTTTCACTTCACAACCAAGAGTGAGTTGAGTTACATGCAAAATTTAGAAGTGAAGTAAATCATTCTGATCCAACTCCTTTAAATTTTTTCAACCATCGGTATCACAACAGCCAAGGATATCACATTATTCTCGATTAAATTGTTTCAACACAAAGAAAAGAGCAAAAATCGGTAGTGATAACAATCCCAAGTCAAATTTTTTACCTCAAGCATTTAAATAAATTACCAAAATTGATTTCATTCGTAGCCATCACTAATTCGTTTGCATAAATCTAAAAATTAGAATACCCACTTCGATATTTCATTTCCAGCAGTTAAATAATTTACTAAAATTGATTTCATTCATAGCCAACACTTTGTTATTTTTTGTAAAAATCTCAAAGATAGAATACCCAAATAAATTATTCATTACCATCAATTAAATAATTTACCCAAATCGATTTCATTCATAGCCAACACTTATTTTTTTTTTTGCAAAAATATCAAAGATAGAATACCCAAATCGATTTTTCATTTCCAACAGTTAAATAATTTACCAAAATTGATTTCATTCACAACCAGCACTTATTTTTTTGCAAAAATATCAAAGATAGAATACCCAAATCAATTTTTCATTTCCATCGGTTAAATAATTTACCAAAATCAATTTCATTCACATCCATAACTTATTTTTTTGCAAAAATGTCAAAGATAGAATACTCAAATCGATTTTTCATTCCCAACAATTTAATAATTTACCAAAATTGATTTCATTCACAGCTAGCACTTAATTTTTATGCAAAAATCTCAAAAATAGAATACCCACTACCAACAAAAGTATGCATCAAACAAAATCAGAAAAGGAACTACATTCCTACAATTTTCTTCACATTGCAACAACAAAAAAACATGGAGAAAGAAGAGAGACCCATCAAATTAGAAATAAAAAAATATGGGAGCAAAGAAGAAAACCCTTTCCTACAAGTTGATTTTTTTGTTTAATTTTCCTCCAAACCACCTAAAACCCTAGCCAATTTTTTTTTGGGTGCTTAAGCTTCATATTATTCTACCTAATCACACTTCCACAATGCACACTTCAATTTAAATAAAATGGCTCTAGATAAAAATGCCTCCACCCTCATATACATGTAAAAATTTCAGTAGAGTGACACAAGGTAGGAGCTCTCTCACAAGTCGAATGCGAAATAAAACTCAATATTACCATTATTTTCTATTTTATCCACATAATCCAAGAAACCTTATCTCACATTCACTCTCCTTACCCACCATCTTCCAATTGGATGGTGAGACAAGTCTCATGCCCTCGTGGGTGGGGGACTCTTTCTTTTATTTTCTCTTTTAATCAAAATTTGCATATTCAAACAATAGTCTAAGTCTCCCCAAATATGTGTGGGTTTCCACTAAAGTGGATAAGGAATAATTAAAACATTGACCACATTGTGGCACTCAATGCCACTTTATGATTGAATCCACAACAATAATACCTTTAGAAAAAAATTATGCCTTTATGGTGTTCAATCACCATGATTTTAATTTTGAAGTCAAATAATATTAAATCGAACATTGCTTATCAACTCAATGGGGGTGGTAGTATGCCAAATTAAATTTGATCTCTGTAGTTGTAAAGTATCTAGCACAATGACACAATCGAAACCGTAAACAAGGTTTTGTAATAAAAAAACTGCATAGTATAATACTAGTTGGCGGTATTTAGTTGGCTGAGTACTTAATTTTTAATTAAGTACTTAAACAACTAAGTACCGTCAACCGTAAAAATATTTAATTAATCGAATAAACATGCATTTTTGTTCTTTTATATTTATCGGGTTAGTTAAATTGTTGATAAGAAATGATTAAAATTAGTGGGATCGTAGTCAATTTTACCCCTATCACTAAAGAAAGGAACCCCATGTGTGCCGACCTATCACCCAACAAAATTTGGGTGCTCACTCAAGGCACTTGCCTTGCACAGTGCCAAGTCTCTCTTTTATGTGATTTTAGTGGGAAACATCATCTATGATTTTTGTTTAAAAGACTTTCAAATGGATTTAGGACATACAAGAACCATAGAGCTCAGAATAGCCTCTAGATCCTTGTAGTCATTTCAGACATAGTACTTCAACAGAATCTATAACGTGTACCATGACAAAAAGAAATATACAAACATCCATACTTAGCATAAAATGAAAGAGAACTTATGAAAGAGATGTATGCATCAAAATCATTGATATTCATATATATAACATGCAACCTCATTACATCCATGGATCCATTATAGAGGGTCACAAAGAAGCAAACCATAGTCATGCATTACAACTAGACTAATGTAACTAAGCTACCAAAAATAAAAATTACAATCCCCATGCCCAATACATCCTTTCCCAAATGCAATTACCCACTAACATAGTTCTTGCAGTATTTCTGTAGAGCTCTGCCCACACTCTAAGTCCCTCTGTTTACTCTGTAGGCACATTTATTTATACCTTTATTGGGCTACCAACTCATCCTCCAGGTGCCCTCGGATATGATGCCAAGTGTCTCAATGTGGTCCTCCATGTAAGCATGCTCCTCCGGGCTGAGCTTCCCACTTTATCATATGATGTGTTTCAAGAAGATTCTATTGCAGGCATACTCCTTCACAGGCCAACTTTGTCGCCAAGTGGCACCTTATCCACGTGCAATCGGGTCATGCTTTTCATATGTTCTTCCCTGAACATCTAATTTTTCTAAGTCCCAAACCCTTGGTTATGTCTAAGTGCTCCGCACATGCCACAAGCTTCCTGAAACCCAATTCTTAAACCCTGCCTTGCATGCTTTGTCCTTGCATGAATTTCTTTAATTGTGGGCCTCACGCACCTATGAGCCTTCTATACTTAGTCAATATTCTAGGGGCCCAACATCACCCCACACTATGCACTGTTCTCCATCCGCAGGAACACTTCCCTTAGTGAGAGAAAGAATACAAATAGGCTTACGCCTAGGAAAAAGAATAAGAGGATGAAAGAATGGGGAAAGAAGAAAGAATGGGAGAGTGAAATAATTACTACAACAGACTGGGAAAATACTTTTTCAAGTCAGCTTCCAATTTATTCCAGGCATCGGCTTCATCCTGCACTCTTTGAAAGAGGTTGCAAACCAGCATGCATTACCTCTCCAAAATTTATTCCATCCCCTTGTGCGCTCATAGTATCCTTGATTTTCGTAAAATCCTTGCATATATCCTCCGGTATGTCCATTCTTCATGTGATATGCGTATATAGCTCCTTGAACCGGTTTTTATAGAAACCCTTAAGGTTTCATGGCCTTTGATTTCTTCTCAACCTCGGTAAGGATTTTATCTCTTTACTGCCCTATTCCCCTTGTTTTGTCCTAGAACTCCTTGATTTTTGCTTCATGAGTGGCAACCAGGGTGCTGCACGCCACATTCTCTCTATCCACGCAATTATCGTATGTGACCTCATTGGTCCGGAGCAACCCTTATATCAGCCGGATTACCTTGTTGTACTCGTGATGAGCACTATGATTTTCAACTTGTCTTCCCTCTCTAAGCATGCTACCACTTCCTCTATAGACTCCAAGGCTAGCGGTTGTCTTTCCATGGTGAGCACCCTTGTCAAATCCTCCAGGCATCCCAAGGAAGATCCATACTTCTGCGCGGCGATGCTAGGTCCGGATGCTTCAATAGTATGGCCTCGTTGATAGATTCTACTTTCTTGTGCATAGCGCTCACCTTGGACTTCTCATCCTTCAAATCCCTCTACCACTGGGTGATGATTAAATTTTTCGGCTCAACTCCTGTTAATGTAGCTAGCGCTTCCTCTTTCTCCTTCATGTTCCCTTCCGGATCCCCATCCTATCATTTTCTCGAAGAGTCTAGCCTCTATCTCATAGAGGCTTTGTTAAGCGCATTACTCAGTTGTTCATCCAAGAGCTGATGGGTATCCACCACTGGGTTATCTTCTCTTGGTCCTGCTAATGTTACTATTGCCCCATGCCTTACCTTAAACTCTGGCTC
Organism: Taxus wallichiana var. yunnanensis; assembly: GCA_018340775.1. Taxonomy (NCBI): domain Eukaryota; kingdom Viridiplantae; phylum Streptophyta; class Pinopsida; order Cupressales; family Taxaceae; genus Taxus; species Taxus wallichiana. The sequence continues at coordinate 627,127,669 of CM031242.1, forward strand.
ATCAAGGTGGGACTCAATTTTCCAAGAGATCATCTTCCTTTTACGTGGGTAGGTAGCATCCTTGTCAAAATATGACATGCATATAATCTCCTTCATCGGAAGTGTACTCTAGAACCGCACGTGAAACAACTTCTTGGGGTCATCAATATAACCCATCTCTGGCCTCCCCCCCTCTAGGCACCTTCATCCCATGCACGTACCTTTGGGTATACTTAGAGATAAAATTGGGCCTCTATTGCTGACATGTTCTTCTTTTGTGCTCAACTTCTCTTTTGTTAATCTTGGCTCAGCACCACATTCCTCTTTGTCCTCTGTCGGGGTCTCAATGTACCTTGTCTCCTCTGTTTCTGCCACCTTGGTCATTTTCTCTTGTGTCGAGCTTGGAACCTCTTGCTTTTGTGTGCTAGCCTCTTCATCTTTTCCCATGTCTTGGGTGCTTCTTCTACTCTACCTTTTTCTTCTTCTCCTACCTTCCTCCTCTGAAACATGTATATTGAAAATAGGAAGCCCTTGATCTTTCCCGGGGTCCTCTTCCCCACTTAATTATTTTTCACTACCATCCTTCTCTCCTATGTACTTGCCCATACTTCCACCTCTTCCAGGTGGTCTCCTCTTCTACCCTCTACTTTTTCCTAACCAGATATTCTGGTGTAGGTGACTCTATTTCTTCTTCTAATGAATCCTTATCTGATAGCTCTTCCGTCTCTAGATTCTTTTCTCTGATTACGGCCTTTTTCTTGCACACGTATGTCTTGGTCCTGCACCTACAATGGGGGAACCTATTTCCGATGTATCCACCACACTTGGATTTTTCCTTTCTAGTTTCTTTTCCTCCTGCTTAGGTGTAGATATTTTCTTCCTAGGCTGGATCCTGAGGTATAGATACCTCATTTTCTAAGTATGTGCCCTTCTCTGACTTGGGCCTTATGTGAATGTAAATGTGTGTCGCAGATCCTCTTGCAATGGGTAGAGTCATGGGCCTTGTCATTTATACCTCATGTGATATGTACCACTCCATGTATGCACACTTTCTGGGGTACACCAACCATTTGCACATTTCCCTATGGTTCTGGTCTAGATTACCAAGGTACAACTTAAACGTTTTGGACTCCTTGAACCTGTTTACTCCCGCTTGGAAGTATTGAGCTATGAAGGCAAAGGGGAGCTTGCACCATGGGCTCCATGATTCATCTATCAACTTGAATCTTCCCAGGCAGTAATGCTAGTACATAGCAAATTATGCTTCTCCCCTAGTGGCCACTTTGGCGCTTGTTTCGGGAATTCTCCATTCTTCCCCAAACATGTTCCTTAGGTGCTTGTACCATTTTTTCAAGAGCACCTTGTGCACTATTGTCATAATGTCACAACCGTACTTCTCAAATATTTTTCCGAGCAAAGGGTCTTTAGCGGGTACTCCCATACGAATTTATCTGATGCATCTAGTACCCCAATCTCTAAAAACATGATGGTTAGCAGCACATTTCCAAAAAGGATCCTGTCACCTTCCTTCGCACAGTTGATAATTTCATCCACGATGAATGCAGACAAATTATAGATGGTGCCCTCTAAAATATTTCTACAAATGTTTAACCATGGCTTAATGACTTGATTCCATATTTCTGTCCATTTAGCTCGACACCAGTGCATGGCCATCTTCATTCTTGATCCTTGATGTATGTGACATCATAATACCTTGACCCCTTTTTGCAAGCAAAAGTGGCAATAGTTTCCTTAATCGCTTCCTTGTCTGTCAAATCATCTTCCAACCTATCTCCTTCATAGATGAGGCTTGTGAAATGTGAGATTAGCTGAGGAGTTATGCACATCTTGCACCCTGTGAAGTGGAAATAGTCCTCATGCACGCATGACATCAGCCACTGATACAGTCACTTAGGTTTCCAAAGTAGGGCAACTCAAAGAGTTGTAGTAACCTTGCCTTCTCCAACTTGACCTTCACATCATCATTATATATGGGAAAACCTTCTGGCATCCTCTTGTTTGTTAGGCACACTAACTCCAGCACCAACTCCTTTTCAATTGTGCTTTTTTAATGATTATAATCATTTACAGACATGTTCCTAAGATGGGACTCCCACTCCTTCCCCAATAACACTCCATCTGGGTACTACATTTTTACATACCACTCTTCATTTGTGCTTGCTTCAATTTCTTGTTACTTTCCCTTTCCCTTTCCTTTGTTCTTTTGGGGTGTACTAGCTGGTTTCTTGGGTGCCATTTTCTAGGTCTTCTTCCCACTTCAATCACTTATGTTACTCTGTCCTTCCACTCTCTCCAACCTTAGATCTCAAACTTGTGAAGAAAATTACTTAAACCCATGCCTTAGTTATTCAAACCGTGTAATCGAGATACTCCCTTCACAAGACAACATCTTCTCACACTCCATCCCACACCCAGAAATCCCTTCCTTCTGGTTCACAAATCCAAACTAGCTACTCACTCTTCAATTTCTCCAAATTTTTCTTCACATAGATAAGTTTTTTGGAAGCCCTAGTTTGCAAAGGTACAAAAATCACTTCGTTCTCCTTATACGCAAAGTGAAAAATGAAGTGTCTCGACCCCCTTATTTATATTTTTTCCTTTTTGAGCATTAGTGTTACTTCACCTACCACCATACTTTCTTCATTTAATGTGGATTTTTCAAACAAAGTCTGACTCAAGCGCTTTCCCTCATGTGCACAACTTGCGTGGAAAAGCCTCCAACCAACCAATCCAACCTAACAGGAGACTCTTAATCTCGCAAAACCAGCGCAAAAAGGCACTTCTTTTGTCCTGATTTTTGCTCTCGCCTACCTCATGTTGCTTAATGCACTTTCTCCTCCTTTGTACGTGGGATCTATAAGTAGCTTTATCTTGGCACCAACCATCCTTTTTCCATCTTATCTCTCCATACACCTCTTTCAACCGGGCCATTCCACTAGGATTTTTAACACAAACTTTCCTTGGCACTCTAACCATGCGCTCCTTCACATTACTCCACCCCACACTAAAATGATGTGCGGTCCTCTACGCACTCACAAATTCTCAAAAAGTAGTAATAAGGTTACTAGCACCTAAGGCGCAAAATAAAACAACAACGCAAAAGGGAAACACAAGAAAATAAATACATAAAGGAAAATTCTAAACTAACTGGCAAAACTACCTTATTTACAAACACCAAGAAGACTTATTTATAGTAGGGCTTCAGCTTACTCCCATTGCGGTGTCTACGAAACTTCATCCCATCTAGCGCAGAATGCTGGCACATGCCTGAATCAAGTATGCATGAGATTGTGTAAGGACCCAACTAATGGACTTTCAACTTCCCAGGATGGTGTAGAAACTTAGAATCATATAGTAAGACCATTTGTCCAACCTCAAACCTCTTATTTCTAATGTGGCGATCATGCCAAGATTTCTACTTTGATTTCTCTATTGTTTGGCTCCACCTGGCGAGTGATCCTATCTCATATAGTTTCATTAACTCCTCAATTCTTTCTTCTAGTGCTTTCTCATTAGCTAACCCTCCTGCACGCGCTATTCGCAGAGAAGGTAACATGAATTCAACCGGCATAACAGCTTTTACACCAAACACCAACTAAAATGGTGTGGCTTTGTTCAACCTTTTATACGTTGTCCTATAAGCCCACAATATTGTTGATACTTTGTCATCCCAATCTTGTCTTC